>CM046872.1:5431019-5821019 GCA_025617745.1 Heliocidaris erythrogramma | reverse complement strand
GTCATAAGAATGTAAAGTCATGGTGTCACTAACGACAATTTTTTGATTTGTTTTGCAAAGAATTCTCAAGTAGATCTGAAGATAATACAGGGTATGTGCTCTTACACAATCTCTTGTCTGTTTCTTTTGCACTCTTTCCTTCAGAATTTCTCCATATTCTCTCCCTTCCCTCTCTCTCTCTTCCTCTTTCTCATTTGTTTTATCTCTTTCTCTTTCTGTTTAATGGTAACTGTATCACTGTATTTTCATATTTAGTTTCTCGTGATTGTGAATAATCTTCAGTAGATGTGAAAACAATACAGGCTCTTTCTGTCTCTCCTTTTATATTCTCTGTCATTTTACATTTGTCCCTTCCCTCTATTTATATATCCTACTCTCTCTGTCTCCCTTGCCCCCTCTCTCTATTTCCCTACTTCCCACTCCCTCCCTGTCTGTCTATCTCTTTGTAATAGCTCATTTTATTTGTCATCTATGGTTTTTTTCTGTCAATCTTATCATTCTCTCCTTCTTTGTATATATATATATACATAATTCCTACTTAAGGCGATTTTTTTTTTTTTTTTTGCGAAATATTCGATGGAAGGGGGAAGCCGACGTTAAGTCAAATTTTTCGATTCGCCTTAACATTTTTGGCACTGTTTATTCCCATTTCCATAGGGGTAGGAGGCATTCTATCCATATAAATGTAGAGGGCGCCAAATTACTTATATTACTACAACGTTTTGTTCGGTAGGGAGAACTCATATTCGTATAATATAATGTGGAAAATCTATATATGTATAACTCCTGGGTATCTAACGTCCTAAGTTGGATTTAGGGCGATGTCTGTTTTTCTTGATTATATCAGTAGTTTGGGGATTTACTAAAAATACCTTATTGCACACAAAAGGTAGTTGAAATACAATTCTTTTTGCGATAAATGCAAATTGAATCAAATTAATTCTAAACATATAGTAACATTTTGAATCCATTAATTCTCTGTAACGTCCTTTTTTGCGATGGTATACATATATATACAATAAAAAAAAAATGCCTTTTTGTAGAATCTTGGTATATGTATATATATACAAATAATTCATACTTAAGACGATTTTTTTTGCGAAATATTCGACGGAAGGTGGAGGCCGACGTTAAGTCGAATTTTTTGAATCGCCGTAACGTTTTCGGCACTGTTTTTTCCCATTTCCATAGGGGTAGGAGGAATTATGTATGTATATATATATCACTAGATCTTCATTTGGGAGACACTTGTTTGTCTCCCTCTTTGTCTCCGTCTTTGTCCATGGTGTCTCCCTAATAGACCAGTCGCTATTATGACGGAATAAACCGCATTGTGTGTCTCCCTAATACCCGATCCAGTGGAATATATATATATATATATAGAGGAACAAGACAAGATAGAAATGAAATATATATATATATTCCACTGGATCGGGTATTAGGGAGACACCATGGACAAAGAGGGAGACAAACGAAGTGTCTCCCAAACAAAGATCTAGTAATAATATATATACATGTATATATCTATGTGTCTCTCTCTCCCCCACTCCCTCTCTTAATCTAGTGTCCCCTCTATTTCCTCATCCCCTCATGTGTCTTTATTTTATCTTCATTATAAAAAAATATGTAAACTCTATTTTTGTAAAGTGTGTCATCACTGTAGATAAAAAGACTTTAAAATAGACTTTAAAAGATTATAGATATATATGAAAATTTATTATTAGACTCTTACTCAATGATTTTGATTAAAAATGATTATTAAAAGATTTTGTTGTGACAGTTCCTGTCTAGGCTGTAATTAGATATTGACCTTTTATTGAAGTGACTTGTTTACTGTTCTTGTCCTTTATTATTCCATTAATTTTTGATAGGCTATGTTTAGAGTAAGGACCCCCTTTGTAAGTGTTTTGTGGGGGACATTTCATTTCATTTTGCATCAGCCCAGTGTAATTGAATTCTCCTCATTAAGGTACATTGCATCAGTGCACTAAATAACTATTAAAAGATATTTCATTCATTGGTAATGGTACGAAAGTCATTTTTCTCCCAAGTCGTTTTGTCTTCACCTTTTTCTCCTTGATCAGTGTGGTAATTTGAAATTGGCTGTGACGTGCATGGGCAAGAGACGGAGATAGATCTGAGGCGATTATTTGCGGAGCTATCAAGTTAATGATTAACATACGAATACGGGCAGGGGTGGATGATTGCGTTGTTGCCACCGTAGAGGAATGTAAACAGCTCGGTGGTCGCAAGACGTTTGCACAAAGAGAGTGGCGTAGCCATCGCGGTTGGACCAGGGATAGGGTATGGTTGGGGGCCTCCTGGAAAGGGAAATGGCCATTGGAGGAGGGGGGGGGGGTCATGATGGAGAGGGAGATCTAAATATGTTAGATGGTTAGAGGATTTTTTAAGGGACCATAGAGACACTGGGCTGAAGTGTAAACATAGTCTCTCCTTATGGATGTTGGCTTACATTTGTATGATCACAAAATAAAATCCTGCAGAATTTACTACCTGATGCATTGTGAGGGCTGTTTTGGACCAAAATACAATAATTCTTTACAAAGAGGGCCTGATAACGGTGTGGACCACCTGTATCTAATTAAAATGCATAAAAAGAGTGACTTTTGGGGTGAAACTGGACATGTTGCAAGTGTGGGGAGAATGCATCTTTCAGTCTTGTGAACCTGTGGAGAGTTGGGGGGGGGGGGGTGCTCCATACCCCCCGAGTCATGTAGATAGGGATAGACTGTGGTAAATGTCAGCACTCTACTCTCACTCCTGTGCTGCAACTCTTATTTTCCTCTCTTCAAGCTTGTGCGAGGTGAATTTGAAACGCATCAGAGGCACACGTTACCTCATAAACCGTAGCCTGGGGCTAATTTAGAGTGATCTCAGGGCTGTTTTTGCGATCTTTTTCCGCTGGTTGATTGATGGGCTTTGGGATAGAGAGAAAAGGGTTGCACAAACGGAGGGAAATGTCGGGGAAGGCATTTATGCCGCTCTGTGTGTACTTGAGAAGACTCAAATTAATTGAAGACATGGATTTTTATCGGGCTTACCTGGAAATTGAGTGGAAGAACAAAATTGGAAGTTAAAAGCTTTTTTGTACCTCCTTACTATGAAAGCTTTTGCTCATCAATGGAAAGGGTGATTTAAGGAAAATGATTTTTCCATCATGCGTGAGAGCGAAAAGAGAAAAAGCACGAAAGAAACTGAATGAGAGAGAAAAAGGAGAATAAGGATGGGAAATTTAGATGAAAAAAAAAGAAGTAAAATGTATGAAAGTATATTGTAAAAAATCAGGGAGGTAGAGAATGGTTTGTGTAATAAAAATAAAAAATGTGTAGAGAATAAAAAAGATATGATAAACAACTTCCTTTACCTGGTAGATGGGTGGGGACACCATTTTTAAATTCAAATTCTATCTTGTTTTTAGTTTTAATGTTGTAGTATGAATATCACCATCAACAAATTGAAATATATTTTTCTAAAATGCTTCTCCAATGACTTCGCAGCCATTCACACTACGATAAACTTGTATTGCATAATCTGCAGTAGATATGAATGCACCTCACATGTGTACAGTGGTATGGAACACCAAGAGACGTTGTTTCCAGGGAAGTAAGTATGCAGCTTGCATTGCTATTCTAAATGTAAATATAAATTGCCTGTTTAATGGAAATGAGAGAATGGACTTTTATCTTTTTTCTACATTTTTTTTTGTAATCAAATATCAACCTATGTGTTTATCCTCGCTTATTTTTGAGCAAGGTGCTAATAGAAATTTGAAGTTTGTGAAATATAGAACGAGCAGGAAAAACATATTGTAATTAGGGGGAGAATGAGAGAGAGAGAGAGAGAGAGAGAGAGAGAGAGAAGGGGGAGTTAGTAGAGGGAGAGAGAGAGAGAGGGAGAGAGAGAGAGAGAGAGAGAGAGAGAGAGAGGGAGACAGTAGGGGGATGAATGGATGAATTGAGAGTGAAAAAATAGGGAGGAAAGACCAAGTGAATAGAATTAATGCTCAGCTGAATAAGATCAGAGAAAGCAGTAGATAAAAGAAAAGTGTGATGATGAGAGAGCAAGGTAAGAAGAGAGTGTGTGTGTGAGAGAGAGGGGTGAGGAAGAAGATAAAGTAGAGAGAAAGAGAGAGAGATGAGAGAAAGAGAAAGATACACAGGAGACAATAAGAATAAGTCTAAAAGACTTTGTAATCTCTTTCTTAGACAGAGAGAGGGAGAGAGAGGGAGGGAGAATGTGAGAAAGGATAGAGAGAGAGAAAGAGAGATAGAAGAAGAAAGAGAGAGATACAGAGAAGGAGACAAGAAGTAACAGGAAGGTCAGAAACATTTCGTAATCTCTTTCACAAAGTATTTTTGCATGCATCGTTTGCGGCCTTGACGTCATAGCTCTGTTACCTACCAACGATTTCTGGGCTGACATTGAAAGTCTACCATATTTTTTTCTATCTCCTCCTCTCCCGGTCCTTACAAGCATGAGTGGATTATTGCCAAGCGGAGGAATTGCTCAATAATTCAGTGGATTTTCAGCCAAAGACGTGGAAAATCATTTCATAAGGAGTGTAGGCATACTAAACCTCTGTGATATTAAGAGGGAATGAAAGCAAGTGTGTATCTACAGCCTTTACATTTATGCTTGGATGAAATACATAAATAAATCATTATCTAACCAGGAAACATTGTTTTATTCCAGATTACAGAGAAAGTTCAGTTGTACATCTTTGAAAATATGAACAGCTGCAATATTTTTCAAATACCTTGTGTTAAATATCATTTTCCCTTTATTCCCTTTTCAAAATGTGTAATGATGATATCATAAATTATGTGAATGCAACTGTTTTCATCATTGTAATTAAACAATCTGACATCTTGAGTGTCATTGACTCTTATATCAAAATCAATAACATAAACTCATTTTATGAAAGATTTGTTCTGTTATGCCTGTTTCTTTAAAGTTATAATTCAAGTAGGATTTCTCATCGTCGTGACAATTAACATATAACATATAAAGAAAAGGTGAATTAATGCCCATGGAAATCCTGCAATCTATGTTGAATGGTTGCCAGAAAGTAAACTCATTGCACCCCAGTATGCATAATGCTAAAAAAATGTGGAGGATGCAGTATATTTTCAACACTGCTAATTGAGGCATAACTTTTGCTAAGTCAGTGGAATGGGTGTTTTATCAACTAGAAAACCACTCTTGACCATGACTTGTCTTCACTTAAAGGTAATATTGAATACTGATGAGAAAAAAAAATGATATTGGAGAGCCATGTAGTTTTGTAAAGCTCCAAATGAGTACTGGAAACTTGTAAGAGGTCTTGACCCTGTTTCATAAAACTTGCTGTCAATAACAAGTTACAGTAGTTGTTATAAGCTACTGAAATTCTTGAATCTGATTGGCTGAGAGCAAATTTGTCACAGAAATGGGGCAGTTGTTATTGATAACAAGTTTTATGAAACAGGGCCCAGGTGAAGATAATGAAATACATAAAAATTTGAGGAAATCTCCTTTCTTCAGTCGCAAAGAATCCCGTTTTGACAAAATATTTTTTTTTCGCAATGATGACTACTTTCAAGTTTATATTTAGATAACCAGTTTAAATGTTTTTCTTGTATAAAGGATTATTTGGTAAATTGTTAAAATCACCCACACAGGGATAATGTGTAAACACGAACTCACCACTTGGTGGTTGGCTTATCATGAAATGCAACAAAGTGAGATGTAGAAAAAACAATTTATCAGTAGGATGACAGCATCATCATTGCATTGTGGGAGCAGCTTTGGGCAACAGTACAGAGTTTCAAACTGTAGAGGGCCAGTCAGTATGGTGGGTCCCCTTTAAGTTGCAGGCTAAGCATGAATCTGTTACCATGCCCACATTTTGTATTCTTAATAAGATTCCTTTTTAGCTTGTAATAGAGACAGAGGGTTGTCCCCACGGACCCATCACTCTTCTCCATCTTTCCAGTACAAATCATGGTTGCGCAGCACAAGGGGGTCGCGACTCTCCCGCCTTATGAATATTCAATGAATAATCTATGAGCTGCATATAAATAGTCATCAATTTAGGGCGAGATGGCTTGCTGTAAATGATCACGAGATGAAGAGATTATTGGAGGCGTTCGCGGTGGATGGTTTAACTTGAGAGAGATAGAGAGGTAAAAGTCGTGGCTTATTGCTAGCTAAAATGTGTGGGAAATATTAAGGGATTTCAAACATGTAACATCCATATAAAAGATGAAATGTTTACTTTGCAGCTTTATTTAAATCATTGAAATAGGTTTCATATTCAATGGATTTAAGGCAAACTAGTTAAAGATTTCTCAGAAATAACCTTTTTCTAGCTGTAAATAGAATTCTTCCTCTCATCTGAGTACTTAGTGCCTGCGTAAATAGAGATTTTCTAGCATTACAGAAAGCTCAATCTTTTCATAAGTTAAATTGTGTTATAAATTATTTATTATCGTTTGAAATGCATTTTCAGATACTTAGCCATTTTCCATTGAAAATGGATACTGAAAGATATAGAATCCCTATGAGTATGTTAGAGCTGTTTGTCAATGATATCCAAAATGGTGCTCATAAATTGTATTTGTTTAACAGTTGAATCCTCGAGACCTATTCAAATATCTGTGAAGCAACAATTTGTAAGAAAAATCTTACATATGATAGGACAAGTCAAAGGTATGGGGTCATTTGCTGTCCCTTCCAGTCAATGCCTCACAAGATTTCTTATGGACCAAGTGAATCACTTCCTCCGGGTTCAAGTGAGGCATGACCCACCTGGTCGTCTATGAATTGTCTACAGACTGGAACAGGACGATGCAAAGTCCTCGTACAGAAATAGGGCTATGATAAGGATAGAGAAACTACTTGCGATGGTGGGGAGGATCAGACGATGAAACACCTTTTGGTCTTCCCCCTCCTACCAGAAGCTTGCACTGTCAATGATCTGGAGGGTTTCAACACCAAAGCCAGATCCTGCGTTCTGCACCGGACGGGACTTGTCTAGTGATTCAAGAAGAAGAAGAATCGCTGTCCCTTGCGTTATCAGAAATAATGAAATGCGAACAAAAAATTAACATTGAAAGTGTCATTTTCCTTGTCATTAGTTACGTCTGATTCCAGCTCTGATAGGGCTGTCAGCTTGATGTATGTCTGTAACATATGGGACAAAATACCTCTGACTTGCCTAATAAAGGCATTGATTTTCCACTTTTTCTCCTGAATTTTCGCAAGTGAATAAGAAAGTTCTTTGAAGTTCTAAATCTGACATTCCCTTTATTTTCATAATTTCTTGATCTACTTTTATGTGAATATGGTTTGTGAATACTTAATTTATTATCATCATGATACTTATGTAAAGCAAAAGTAATGGAAAATATCTTTTCCAGGCATATTTATGTTAAGGTTATAGTCAAAAGCTGTACGGCAGTATTACTTAATGGCAAAAACTGATGCACAATTTCCTTACTGAAAGATATCGTCTGTTTGGAGCCAGAAGGGCGTTATCTCATATACTTTAACACAGAGTTAACGTCCTGGCTCTCAACAGACGATACGGAATATGTTAATTTCCTTAATTGTGATTCTTACATCATAGCTGCCTCTCATGTCGATGATTAAATGGACCGTGGCCTCCTACACTTGAGTTCTGGGAAAGGTGAAAAATAATTTGTGAGCTTTCTCATTCCTTTTATGTCAGTTTTGGAAGAACATCATAATAGAAACACCCCCTGAAAATGATTGCTCTTCAAATGCTCTTATATACAAAATATGACTAGAAATAACTGAAATGTTCGGGCAGAGCATTCATTCCACTTGTGTGTGTAGTCCCATATACCCATTTCTGTGTGCAGTACATGTGCTTTTCAGCGAGATTGGGTCAATTTCTTATCTACTTTGATGATTCTAAGACAACATAGCATAAAACAATTCTTATGTAGACATGGTCAACCTTTCCCAATTGCTTTGAGACAGTTTCTTTCACAATGTAATTGCATGACCAGAACTCTACTAAAAAGATAGATGTTAAACCCCCAGACAGACAAGTCCCCATTCTCTTTCATTCCATGACTGGATTCATTTATTTGTATTCATTTATTTTGTAGGATAACTGTAATCTGTACAGAAGATAGCGGTTGACAAATAGTGCTTGCTTTATAAATCAGTGGACTGAAGTTAGTCCATCTTTAGGATTTTGAGCCATTGAGGATAAGTGTAAAAAAAAATGTTCATGGATTACCCTGTCAAATGGTTTTCTGTTGATGACCATTTTACAATGTATCAAAATGACACAATTAAAGATAAAGTTGAGTTCTGGTCATGAGATTGAATTGTGAAAGAAACTGTCTCAAACCAATGTGGAAAGGTTGATTATATGGCACATAAGAATTGGTGTATGGTGTAAGGTTTTGGAATCACCAAAATGATAAGAAATTGACTCCAACCTGCTGAGAGTCACATGCACTGCACACAGAAATGTGTATATGGGACTACACACAAATGTTCTGCCCAAACATTTCAGCTGTTTCTCGTCATATTTTGAATGTGAGAGCATTTGAAGAGCAATCCTTTTCAGGGGACATATGTACTTTGATAATCTTCCAAACTAACATAAACAGAATGAGAAAGCTCACAAATTATTTTTTACCTTTCCCAGAACTCAAGCTTCCCTTTAAAGAAAGGATTGATTTGAAACAAATCTTTTAAATATATTTTTGTGTTATATAATACCTATAAATAAGCATGTTGAAATGTGTTATTTGTTATAAATTATATAATATAATTGTGTTATATTTTGAAAGGAGATTATCTGTCTGTTGAATTAGAGACAAGTATATGTTACAAAGTCCAAACAGACGAAATCTAGAGAATCAGAAAATATAGTGAATAAAGTTTAAAAAGAAGAAAGAGAGAGAGAGAGAGAGAGAGACCCCATTTACACCAAGCTTTTAGGCCGGCCTAAAGCTTGGTGTAAATGCAAAGCCGGCCCGAGGCCCTCCCAAATTTGGGACTACCTCTGGCCCGAGGCCGGCCTAAATTTGGTGTAAATGGAAAGGAGGCCTCGGGCCCCCAATTTTGCACGCGATGCGACGCTGTTACGTAACAACAAACAAAACACGCAAAGTATATCCGGAGTATCTGGCGTGCAAGCATCAACTGAACTAACCTCCGACACTTTGTATTATAAATTTGATAAAGATATCAAAACAGACGACAATATTCCTGAACTATCACCTATCCTGTTTTGAACTTCCTGATGCTGGTAAGAATTTTCTTATTTTACAGCAACCACCGAGGACACGGAGTCGGAGAGTATAACAAGACAACAAGCGCGAAAGAAAAAAAAATGTTTTGTTTACATTTAGGGCAACACGTGCGGTGAGTTTGGGAAAGGAGGCCTTAAAATGCCGGCCCAATATTTGGTGTAAATGCAAAAAATTGCGGGCCTCGGGCCGGCCTTTTGGTGTAAATTGGGTCAGAAAGAGTTCAATATGGGGTACTGGATGAGTGAGTAAATGTGATCATCTTGATTGATATTTAGGAGTTAAAAGATTAACAATAAAAAAATGATACCTCTAAGAGATGGAAAGTTTGTTAGAATATTACAGAGAGAGAGAGAGAGAGAGAGAGAGAGAGAGCGAGATAGAGAGAGCGAGATAGAGAGCGAGATAGAGAGAGAGAGAGACAGAGAGAGAGAGAACGCAAAGGAATTAAGGGAGGTTTTATAAGTATGAAAAAAAAGTAATTGAGAAAATGAACAAATGATAGAAGAAAGCTGTGTAATTATGAAGAGAAATTGATAAATTGAGTAGGTATAAGGAGGGGAAGAAAGCATGAGAGAGAGAGAGAGAGGGAGAGAGAGAGAGGGAGAGAGTATAATCGATTTATAAGGCAGGTCAGTGATTAGATTATCTGGTATACGTCAGAGAGAAGCTTGTAAGTTGCCATGACGACCAGTTTTGCCTTTACCTTTTTACTCTCTTCTCTGCAAACCTCTCTACACTTTGTACATGCTCTCTTTCTCTCTTGTTTATTAATTGGACATGGGGGCAGACAAGCGATTTCCCAAATCTTGTTAGCTGGCGTGTGAGACGATAATGAGGTTGACGATCGAGGAATTCTTACCATTGACTCCGTAACAAGCCAGGTGGCGTAGGGAGCAAGTGCACCTTACCCCCTCTATCTCTTCTCTCTGCTTCATTTTCTCCCACTCTCTATCTTTTCCTCCTCTTCCCTTCTTTTAGTCTCCATCTCTTGGTGCTCTCTCTCTCTCACTTTATCTCTTTTCCTTCCATTTCATTCTCTTTCCTCTCTTTCAATTCCTCTTCATATCCTCCTGCCTCCAGAGTTCTTCCTCAGCTCTGCCTCCCAACTTCCTCCCCCTTTCTTTCTCTTCTCTTTCCAACAGCCTCCCTTTCCCCTCTTTCTCTCCTCCCCACCTCATTTATCCTTATTTTCCCTACCTCACAAATTTGCTCCTCGTGTCGGCCTGTTTTGTACAGGCAAATTATGTACCGTAAACTATGAAGTTCACAGGACCACGACAAAATTCATACAGTATGCCATTTTTGTTATCATTAGATGAAATATAAAAGTGACTTAAAAGGAATGAGAAAGCTCACAAATGATTTGTCACCTTCCCTAGAACGTAACCTCCTCTTTAAATGGGTACTGGTAGGAAGGCATTCCTTGAATGCTGTGAGGACCGAAATCGGTAGTCTTGAGCACCTGCGTGGTGGATATGAGTGCTATGAAAATATCTGATATTATTAGTAAATAGAAGAGTACGTGTAGTAAACCTGTTATAACGTCTTTGCAGAAAGTCATGCTTTTTGAACTCTTGGATGAAATATGCTCCTTATGTTTTTATCATGTTGATCGCCATGGGAACTAGGGAACTAGTTGGATATGAGTTTGCTCTTTCTCTGAAAAATGTCACGTATGCTTAGACATTTTTGTTTATTTAAAATTTTCATAAATATCCTTTTTATCTGTACAAAAAGCTATTATTTTATAAAAGACACTGCCAATTAGAGAATTAAACGTGAGTGCAATAATTTTGTAATTGAGAGCAGAGAATATCAAGATGACTTCTCAACTTTCAAGGGTAAGCTCTTTCAATCATACAAACCGTGTATTACTGTACCTACTGTTGACAAACAAGCAAGGCATATCACACTTAGAATATCTATCGTCCTTGACCGGTTGTAATGACAGCGACAATTGGATACAATCGGACTACTTTTTCATTTGGCGTAGGAAATCTTGTGAGCATATAGATCAGAAAATAAACACAATTATTGCTGTCATTTCCTGCATCATCTTTGCCAAACCTTCTCCATCACTGTTTAAATTCTGTTTTTGTTCTCTTCGTATCATTAAACTGGCACCATGCATGGCGATAACACTGTAGCCAGCTGCCGTGGCGTGTACAGTATCGTGGAATTCATGAATATATTCAAATGGCCGGGAGAAAAACAAGGCATCCCCTTACATGTTGATTGACAGCAAGCGTCTAATGGATAATTTCAGGTGACATAAAAAAAAATGGGGAGAGGATAGAGATAAAGGGAACAGAATGTCAGAAAATGCTGTTGAATAAGGCAAAGAGGAGAGAGTTTTTGTGTGATGGAAGGAAGTAAAGATGAGAAAAGGTGCGAAAAAGGGAAGGGAGATAGGGGGCAGTTGGATTGAATCATTATGGATGCAAGGAAGAAAGTCATGATATGTCGGGAAGGTGGCATAGAAAGAGAGAGAGAGAGAGAGAGAGAGTGAGTGGGAGGATCTTTAATTATTTTTTTTGGAGGGGGGGGGGGTGTGATGGGGTGGAGGATATATCAAGATTGTGTATCTTTTTTACTTCATAACGTATGCAGGTACATTGTAAAAAAAACTCAGAAAAACAACGATCATGGAATTCAAAATCTAAGGTAAAAGAAAAGGCTTTAATATTCACTTATTTCCATCATAAACTATAGTTTATATATTATTTACTGTAAAGATTTAGGAAATGTGTGTGTGTGTGAGAGAGAAAGAGAGATAGAGAGTGAGAGAGAGAGAGAGAGAGCTGAAAGGAAAAGTTGAGCAGATCTCAAGAGAGTCGTGACAGATGAAGAAATAGTGATTTTTTTTTAAAACAGTAGGAGGAGAGAAGTAGGGTATCTGATGTTTATGTTGTAAATGGAATAACTAATGGATCTGTTTTTTGTTGTCTTCCACATCAAAAAAAGCTCCCCATTAGTTCAGCTGAGGCCTGAGACTTACCTGTAAGGTCCTTTTACTCCCCTTCCTCCCAGAAGCAAATTGCCATATGTCTCCTTACAAATAAACAAGTCTTTTAATTAGAACCCCTTGTTGCCCCCGAAAGGGAACCGAGTGTCAGGTTGCTTGTTCAACTTGTGACTTGCCACAAATACATCGCACATTTTGTAATTTATTGCCATAGCCTTTTCCATTGCTCACTCCTATGTATTTTGTGTAGCGATTAGATTAGTACCCCAGGCATCTTCAGCTCTTAATTTGATATCTCGGCATATTTGGTTAGGGTTGTGTTTTTCTTCATTTTCTGTCTCGCTAGCTTTTCCTCTCTCATTCCTTTTTTCCCCTACCCCCATGTAGATTATCCATTCCACCCGTGCAAATTCTCTGAAGGCATACCTTAATGTCAGCCGTTACAATCATCTGAATTTTAAGTTGAGATTCAGACAGAAAGTCTTGATTGTATTCATGTATTGTATGCCTTCCTAATTTTTCCACTCACTGTTTTTTCCCTTCCTCACTATAGTATCCATTCTTCCTGCGTGGAAAACATGTGAGGGTACATCTTAACAATATAAGTTCTGGTAGCAAGAAAGAAACTGGAATGAAAAATATAAATGTAGGCTCGTATTCTACTAGGCTTTTTACTGTTGCAAAATTTTGCTTAGTCCCGTACTGTTAGTGGGGCTAAACAAGGATTTAGCCACACCGATGGCATTTTACCAAAGTGGGCTAACTCCATGATAGTACAGGATTATTTTTGTCCTGGTGGGGCTAAGCGCTCTGGCTAAGGACTAAAACTGCAAATGAGAACAGCAAAAAGAAATAGTCCAGGCATAAGAATAATTCGGGATTAAGGATAGTACGGGGTTAAAAAAAAATCAAAAGCCTATATTTGTATCACAAGATACCAACCATGAGATATTTTCATATCCTGCCCATGGTTTCTGATTTATGTCATTGTAAATATCGGATAGAAATGTTACTTCATATGTCAGATCTCAACGTCCATTAGAATATCAATGATTTAATATTGAAATTCATCAGTTGTAGGAAATGATCATTGTACTTTGTAAAGTTTATGGCCCGTATTCTGAACTCTGGTTTAACTTAAACCGTGGTTTAAATCTGTGGTTTAACTATGGGTAGCCATAAATGTCAAAACGTTGTTTAAACTGTATGTTCCTTATGTTTACTGGATTCTGGTTCTCATGCTTTAATAGTCAAGAAAACTATTGTACTTCTCATTCCCAGACAGTATTTAAAATTTTGAGTACCAAAAGTGCTGATAAATTGAATATCTACTGTTGGAGATTTGTGTCACATTTGGCTGCCCATAGTTAAACCCATATAAGTTAAACCGGAGTTCAGAATACGGGCCTATGTCTCTTGATTTTCCTCTGTTGTTACTGTAATTTCACCCCTTCCTAGATTATTCCTTCCATCCATGTAAAACCTTTGAAGGTATATCCATTATAGAATTAATGAAACAATGGGATTCAGAAGTTGTAGGAAATCATTATTTGATTTTCCTCAATTTTGTCTCTTAAGCTCTTCCTCTCTTCTTCCTTACTTACTTACCTCTGTAGCTCTCTATCTGGCTGTGTCTGTCTTTCCATGTCTCTGTCTGTCTGTCTGTCTGTCTTTTCTTTCGAGTCTTTTCTTACCCCATTCTAGGCCATCAATTCCACTCACGTAGAAAATGTAAACGTATACCATCAAGGGTGTTAAAGTCATCCAAATTAAATTGAGGTCCAGACAATCGTAGAAATTCATATATATTTATTTTTTTTTGAGGGGTGGGTATTTTTCTTGTTATGAAATGGTGCCAAGTAATGTCTCTATAAAAGAAGAGAGTTCACATCAGAAGTAGATCTATATTGCTGGCAACTTGCATGCAGTTTAAACTGAAGGTTTAGCTCCACATTAACATTACCCTGGCATTCAAAGCTAGATTTTTGAGTTATTATTATTATCTCTTTTTTTTTTGGGGGGGGGGGGGGGGGATGGGTGGATTGTGAATATCCGATGTCAGTTTGTGGTGTTGAGGCCGAGAGAAGTAACAAATCTGATACTTCCCTTATTTTCCCCTCATCATTTTGAGTATTTTCCCTCAGTATCTTTGCTCTTGTGATCTGCTGTCTACTTTCAAAACTCAGCTTAAGACATTCCTTTTCAAAATTGCATACTACGAGCCACTAATTCAGCCTTTCCCTAATGAATCGGGGACTGAATATTCAGTATTTGTTTTAGTCTCACCAAACATCTTTGACTATTACATCATTAGATATTGGCACTCTACAATTTCCTGGTTTGGAATGGATCGGATCTTGTTATTAAAAAATTTGGTCAATATATTTTAATTATGATAATTATGAACCCTTTAAGTATCCTTGTACAGAAGGCCATCAGCTGTATGTAAAATGCTATGGGTTCACACACTTTTGACTCCCAGTACACATATTTATTAAAAGGGCAATCCAACCTTGGTCATATTAGGATTTATGTGAAAGCAGAAAAATAAGAAAAACAGGATGGTGAAAGTTTGAAAGAAATTCACGGATGTTTGAAAAATGAAATCACTAAATCTATGGGAATCTCAAATTGGTAATTTGGTGAGTCATTTGTGACATATTGGTGGTCAACACTCCCAGGTTGTCCTACACTAAAATATCATTAATTCGCAGTTTTCTCCTAAGTGCCTTTTCCTTGGGGCAGTATTCAAATATATTGTAGATAGCATATTGTTGTAGGTCCTCATGAAAGGAAAAGATCGTACATTTTGAAGAAATGATATTTTAGTCATTTTGTGTGTTGAACAAATAGGGGAGTTGCCCGCCACTACATCACGGTGACATTACAGATTGGGCTAATTTGAAATTTCTATATAGTGATTACAAATCTCCAAAATTCATAACTTTCTTATTGCTTGTCCGATTTCGTGCAAACTTTCACCATTCTGCTTCTCTGAATTTTGCTCTTTCTTTAAGAAAACCTTGCCATTAAGGTTGGATTTCCCTTTACAAGGGAAGTCCACCCTGATATCAAGTTGATTTTAAAAGAAGCAGACAAATTAAAGAAACAGATCAATGATAGTTTGAGTAAAATTTGTTGAGAGATAAGAAAGGTATGAATTTTTGAAGTTGTAATCAGTCAAACACAAATCGGCAACTCCTTGAGGTATCTTGCAAGGTCCTCTCCCATTTTCCCTGCATTAAACAAATCATTAATTTCCATTTTCTCTAAAAGTATTTAATCATACATGCACCCTAGATTTAATTGTTGCAAATGTGTGTTTTTACAAAGTCATACAACTTATATGAAAGAAATCTATTCCTCAATAACGGAGAAATTGAAAATCTATGAAATTTTCTGTACAGAGCAAATGGGAGAGGAGCTCGCAAGATATGTCATGGAGTTGCCAATTGGTATTTGACAACTTCAAAAAATTTGTCATAACTTTCCTATTTCTTAAAGGAGAATTAACCCCAGAATATAAATGCACTTATGTTCAAAGGTGTAATATATTCTTAATCATTGTCCTGTATCACTTCAGAAATAAATATCAGAAAAGGGTTTAAATCAAGACATTCTAGCACATGGTATGGCCTGCTAACACTTTACATGGGGGATGCCACTTTCTTGATGATATGGAGTTGTACATGAACCACTGGACCTAAATACTAGGATGGGCTTCCTCTACATGTATAGGTATGTTATCAAACAATCAGAATGATTTGAAGACAGTTCCTTTTTCACAGTGTATTTGCTGAACCAGGAATTAAATATTATTTTTAGTGCTCCTATAAAACATGCTAAATTTTCTGATAACATTTCATGAACTGTACCCTTACCACAGCACTGCACAACTATGCCTACACTAAGTCAATTTCACATGTTTTGGGGATTACACAGTATCAATGAAGGAAGAGCTACAATGGTTGATAATCCCTCTTTTAAATCCCTATTGTATCAAATTGGCACACCACTCTGCTTTCAAAGAAAAGTTTTTTTATAAATGAATGGTCACCTTCTGTCATAGTGGTGGAGTTTCTGGAAAGGGAGTTCTCTAATCCACTCTATCTATTCTATTAACATAATAGAAGAACATATAGAGCAATGATGCAATGTGTGCCACACAATGAGCATCTAGGGCAATATGAGCATCTTATTTGAGACTTGTTTACACACATTTTTGCACTTAAGTAGAAGATTTAAAGTTTAATAAATAGGAACATACTGGGGCGAGGAAATCAGACCCATCATTCTAGACAGAGTTTGGCCAACTCTGCTTCAGTAGCCCTAACACTAAGGCGCATGTTGCTCTGTTGGGCAAGCATATAACAAAAGAATATGTGCCATATTGCATCCAATAGACCGCTTCTGTAATGTATACAAATTTATGCACATATATTCTCTGAGCACCTAGTGACAAGCTATTCCATGAACATGCTTTTTATAAATGAGCCTCAATACTTGGAATCCAGTTTGCATACATTATTTGTTGCTATGCCCAGCAAGCCTCCGGCAAGCTATCAGGTTGTCAAGAACAACCTTTGTTTGAAAGGTATGCATACAATTTGCATACATTACCGAAGCGGTCTATTCTAACTCTGTATATACAGTGAAACCTGTATATAAAGACCCCTCAAGGGAGACAAGAAAAGTGGTCTTTATGAGCAGGTTTTCATGCAACCAGATTTTGGCAATTGCTCAAAAATGAACTTTCAAGAGTTAAATATTAACTTTCAATGAGTTTTTTTATAGCAAACTAGGCAAAGATATTACTGGGTAATTCCATAAATAAGGGAGCCAATTTGTGACATTTTTGGTGTCCCTTTTACATATGAAACCCACATGTTTTTATGGTTCATAATGAAAACACCAATAGTGGAGTGAGATTGTAAAGTGATCTCCAAGCATAATGTTGCATTGTCATGCTCAGAATCACCTTACAATCGTACTGCACTATTTGAGTCTTTACTCAGAGCCACACAAACATGTGGGTTTCATATGTAAAAGGGACAACAAAAATGTCACAAATTGGTCACAGATTTCTGTATGAGGAAGAATTTTCAAGCCATTCTGAGCTTAAACAAAATGTTCAACACTTAAATTTTGGGGCGGGATTTGCCGCCGCCGCCGGCATGGTAGGGGTTAAGTACAGGTTCCTTTATTGCACATTTCAATGAGACAATTTATTTCAAGGGAAACAAAAACTGTGGTCTTTATAGACAGGTGGTCGCTAAAGCAGGTTTGACTGTAGATAGCTCTGAAGAAAATTTTAAGAATCTGAATTTATGTCAGCACCAGATTTTCATTGTTTAATGAAAAATCGCCATGGATGTAGTCACACACACAAAAAATGAACAAGATACAAATAAACAAAATGGCAAATAACTTGTATGAATAATATTAGTTCTAATATAATCATATTATAATTGTTATTACCCTATGCAATATGCAAACATCAGATGATAATTGTAAGACTATAATAATTATCTCTTGATAATTTATTGATTTGATTGGTAGTTTTTAAGCTTTTAGATATTTTCTCTTTCTCCCCCCCCCCCCCCCCCCCCCCCTCTTGATTGAAGCCCTTGCTTTTGTGAGATTCTTCCATTGGTCATGTAGTAGTTGAGAACATTTGTCACATAAAGTCTTTAATAGTAATTGGATATATCTTGTTGTGCTATGAGATACCTATTTCAGTCCATGACTTGTTTGCGTCTCATCGGAACATACCCTTGGGGAATGTAGGAGTCAAATTTCATTTCTGGGATCTAGTCATTAGGGCATATTGTGAAATTATATTGTACAAGAAAAGTGTTTTGCTCTCTATATATGTTAGGTGTTTGGGAGATATCTAGTTGATATTAGATATAAAATGATGGGGGACAAGATTTCAAGACTTTGTAGAGACTTTATGGTCACATTTCTTATATGAAGGCATTTGAAGAGCAATCCTTGACAGGGGATATTTTTACTATGATGTTCTTCCAAACTGACATAACAGGAATGAGAAAGCTCACAAATTATTTTTCATCTTTTTCTAATTTTTTTGTTGATGAATTTAAGCCTGAGTCATATCGAATATTTCATAAACCGGGATTCGACGGCTTTGATTCGATCGAATACCGGTGCATCGATAAATGATGGGCGGTGAAAACAGAGTTGCACACAGTTGCACGCAGTGCATGCACCATGCACCGGTGACCGGTCCGCTGGCATCGCGGGCATATGTATGGGCTCTCGCTGCTCGAAATTAACGATAGCCCGCTAGCCAATGGCTAGTAAAAATCACAGCGGACGAGCCAAAATCTTAAGTTTCTAGTCCGTATGGCTAGCCAAAATATCACTAGTGTCACACGAAGCGATGCTCATTGTCGACACACCCGACAATGATTCAAATTCAAAGAATTAATAATCTTACTTTGTCTTTGGAGAGCTGAATGGAACACGTTTGTTCGATGCCCAAAAAAAAAACAATACGAAATAAACTTTTCGTCGCTCAATATAGACTCGACTTCATTCAGCTTCAGAGATCATTCAGAAGTAATTGCCAATTTGATGAGAGTGTGATATTAGTTTTTGCGAATTAAGTAGGAATACTCGTACTCATGCCCGTATTTATCATGTTCAATTATACAATTGTCAAATTGACAATGCAGAGAGAGTGCAAGAAAATTATCGTAAACTTCAGTTCGTAACGACAAAAACGATTTTTCCATAGAGAAAGCACAGGTAAAGCGACGTCCTCCGCGAGCGAATTAGCGAAAGTTAGCCAACAGTTTGAACTTTGAAGTCGCCTTCACGTTCTCTGCTAGTATATATGCTGTACGTTACGGAGTTTCTTTTTTTATTTGATTTTTTCATGGTGGCTATGGTAGTCAAAAATCTGGCGGACTACAAATCGATGCACCGAATTTGCCAAAACGTATTCGGGATTCGATGTCTTCGATCGAACACCGGCTAACCAATCGATTCGACTCAGGCTTAGATGAATTACATATGATTCTATTTGTAAAATGTAGGGAAAAGAATTTAAGGAAGTTCAAATGTATATTTTATATGCCACATGAGAAGTTTGAGACATTCACATAGCAAAATTATGTAATTCTGGAGATATGTACAAATTTTTTAAATGATGATACCCGATATCAAGTGCATTTTTAAAATTTAGGTATTCTGAATCATATGTTGTACACAAAAGCTGTTTGCAGCGGGTGTATATGAACTGATGTATCAGTTCGCATAAAGAAAATCTGTGTTGGACATATAAAAATTTGCATTTAAGAAAAAGGGTTTAATGAACAGAGTGATAAAGCTAACATTGTAATTATGCCATTGTATCAGTCAAAATAATTTCATAAATAAATGTAAAACATGCTATTTTATCTCCTCATACAAATTTAACAAGAAAAGGCAGTGCATTAAACTTTGTCAGAAAATAGCAGAAACTGTAATGGGATTTACTCTGAATAGGGATTTTGTTCTACATGCATCAATACTTTGGTTTGTTAAATCGACAACGATTTGTGTTGATTCAAATCATATTGTTGTCATGGTTTATATGTTTTCTTCCTTTAAAAGATAAAATATTTTCTTTCTTTCTCTTTCACCCCTGTACCAGTCAAGGTTTCACTAAATACTTCTATTGATTACCCTTCTGTGCAAATAACTCAATATGAGTCTGTTCTGCATAGGATATTGCCATTATCACCATATTACTGTTCCTATAACCTGCTTTCTCTGGTACAAGCTAGTGAAACCGCAGAGTAAAGAGAAGGGAACCAAAGAATCAGAGGGGGAAAAAAAATCAAAACGTATTGTAAAGAACACAAAACGAATCCTTGCTTGGATTGGAGTCCAGGGTTCAAGAATTAGCTAGTTTGTCGATTAAGACCCATTAAATGCTTGCTTCTGTGATAGTTTGGCATTTAGATTGTGACTATTTGCCCATATTTGGTCTTTTATGTAGTATTGATATTGAATCAAACTTCTTCAATGCAGTTCCTTTTTTGGCCCATCCAGCATTACTGATATTATTTCCATTTTCAGTTTCATTTAATTCTAGGTGTAATTTTTGTAATAATTTCCTCAAGAATTTGTATTTTTGTCAATATATTTTGCAAAAATGGATTTAGATTGGAAGTAGACATATTTACAATGCTATAATATCCCCATACCTTCAGTACTGCAATATTGCCTGGGGTTCTTCAACTAATTATTCTATGTCTAGGTTCCTCAGATTGCAAAAGAGAGCTATTAGAATCGTTTCTAATGCCAGTTTCCTTGCTCATCTATTGTTTGCTCATCTATTGTTTGCTCATTTAAAATTATTAAATGTATTTGATCTCTACGATTTTAACTTTGCAATTTTCATGCTTTAAGAAAACTATCCCACTAAGTATCTCTAACAAATTCTGTATCAGTGCCCAATTTCACTCATACAACACACGTAGTTCCTCCCACTTTCATTTACCGTTGATGAGAATTAATGTTGCAAAAAACTCTATCTTCTACAAGGGGCCCATAATCTGGAATAATTTACCCTCAAATATCAAATGTAGTCCTTCTCTTAAATCTTCAAAAGGAGGTTGAAATCATTCATACTGGATACTTATAATACTAATGGGGTGTTGCAAGAAAGTTCCAGTCAATTGCAAATTGTAAAGCAAATTAGAACAACCATTCTGAATGGTTCAGGGTTGCCCATTCAAGAAGATGCGCTTGCAACAATGATTTTGATTGGTCAGTACCGATCAGTTGCAACTTGCAATCAATCGCAACTTTCTTGCAACACCCCATTAGTTTACTTATCTATGTTCAGGCTTTACTCTTGCTTTTGTATTGTTTGTTTTTGTTTCTTCTATGGTTTCTCTGTTTTGCTTTTATGTATAAATTAATTTATATGATTCAGAAAAAAGGTTCGCGGTACAAGCATGTGAGTTGGAATAACTCCACGTTCCGGTCAGAATGCTCTGGCCGTCGTCGGGAGAATAAGAAGAGCGAAGAAATCAGCAGAATTTATATATGAAGCGGTAGAAATTCTACACCTTCACAACTTGTTTGTAATGTTAGGCAATTCACTTTTTAAAATGGAGGCAAACAATAACATCACGGTATTAGTATAGAAAGAAATAGTAACAGTAACATCAAAGTGCCTGCATTGAAAGGATAAATGACATCAAGGTACCTGCATTGAAAGGATAAGTAACATCAAACTAATCCTGCGTTGAAAAAACATTGAAAACAAGTGAACAATAGGACTAAGAAACCAATTAACAGTCTGGATAAGCTGGAAAGAAAAGGGGGATTAGGACCGTAGGTAATCTGTGGAGAGAAACATGACATCCTGTTGAGGAAAGAAATTAAGGTTAAAACATACATTTGGAAAAAGGTGAAATATTGACACCAGAATGAGTATACTAATAATAAATATAATAAATGTTATGAATGAAGTGGACAGGTGTGGCTGTGGGGAGAAAGGTGAAAAACAATGATAATGAACAAATTGAGGAGAGAAACATGAAATCCTGTTGGAGATAATCTGTGGAAATTACAACTTCACCATGCAAACCTTCAAATCCTATAATGTATATGATGTTGTTTATCTTTTGTTGGTGGCAGCACCGAGAAGGCTCTTTTGCCTTCCTAAGCTGTCTCCTCATTCATGCTTTATTATACTTTGGTTGTTATGTAATTTTTGTAAATATACTTATTTATGAATGGATGAAATAAATGGAATAATGATAATAATAATACACAACATTTATATTGCGCTTAATACAATGTTTCTAAGCGCCAAAGTAGTATTATTACCCTGGCTTTTGCTCAGCAGCTCTATAAGGTGCTGAAAGCATTCAAGGAATAAATTCCTACCAGGTACCCATTTACTACACCTGGGTGGAGAGTGACAAATGTAGATTAATGGCTTGCCAAAGGACATTAGTGCTGCGCCGGGACTTGAACCGCAAACCATGAGATCCACAGTCCGGTGACGTATCCACTAGACCACGTATTCAATAGATCACGACACGAGACCATGATAAAATGAAATCCATGTAGTGGATATTCATTCAGTCACCATTCTTGGGCACCTGGAGTCAAACTATTGTAGAATAATTTCTACATTGGAACCTCGTTATGACAAACTGCTTGGGACAAAGGAAATTACCTCTTGATATTGAAACCTTGTTATATCAGGGCTAAAAAACAAGAGAATACAAAGAATTGGGACTGACAAAATTACCTTATTATGAGAGTGATTGCAGAAGTTATCATTTCGGCAGCAGGTGGGTGTGTTGCCGGCTTCTTCTTGGTGACCTTCTCGGTGCTATCCTTCTCAGCCATTTTATATTAAAGTGACAGTAAATTGAAGCTCCTAATGGTGCCATCTTTCAACAGGATTTGATAAGTGTCTGTGCCTCTAATTTTCCCATCATGCACCTTTCTAGTTTGTAGAAGCTTAGAATGTATCTGTAGGCAATTTTCCACATGTGCAATGTCAAAAATAATAGTTTGAAATATAAAATATGCCTATTTTCCAAACAGCTGTTTGTCGAAATTCAAAATAAAATGCAATTAATTTTCAAATTATAATCTCAATTTAGCAGTTACTGTAAGGTGGCGCTGTTCAAGTTTGCCAGTGTAATGCCATTTTAAAGTGTTCTTTATAACAATATTCCACTGTATCTGTTATGGCCCTGAATGATGAGAAGGATATAATTCCAGCAATGTTTATTCTTTGTTCATTAGAGGCATTCACAGCTAGAGCAATTCGTGAGATTTAAATATCAAAATTTGAATCGAGATCAGAATCTCACTTTTTCCATGTGTGTGAATCCAAAAATCTCAATAAAAACAGATTAAAGAAAAAACAGATAAAAATAAGGTATGAACAGAGGACGGATTGATGGAAGATGAAGAAATACATAAGAAAAGAACAGAGGATAGTTTAAAGGAAAAACAAGGAAATACATAAGGAAAGAGAAGCGAATACAAAGAGAAAACAAGGAAATACCTAAAAAAAATTGACCGATAAGATGAAGGAAGAAAAATCAAATCAGACTTAATAATATCAGTATTTTTCGCTAGTGAGATTTATCTGATGTGTGGATGGTTGCAGTAAAGGTGAGATTCTGATCAGAATCTTGCTTTTGGAGTGCGTGAATGCCCCTTTTATGGCAATTTTGGGAGGGACTTCAAATCCATAACACTATTTTTTTTTTATTTGGTGATTATACACAGTTTAATTTGAATCCAAGAACATTGAAAATATTGTTCCATCAGTTATCTGCTAATTGTTTGTATTTCATGACTTGAAAAAAAAAATGATTGTGAAATTCTGTGTGAAAAGAAACTTTTGCAGTACATGTATCAATGAAGGTTTGAGCAAGACAAAAGCTCTATGATTTTTGGTGGTTTATCCTTTGTTTGTGGAACCGTTACAATATCTGCCACAGATCGTATGTCACCTATATATATTTCATGATTATTTCCCAGTCACCTGATAATCCCAAATTTTTGATCAGGTTTACAATACTAATATGCATTTTAAAAATTAAAAACAAAAATAGTTTGAGGGGCATTTTTTAAATGAAATTGACATTTGGGATGATCTTTGTCTAGCTGTTCGTCAGTAAAGGGTCTGTTGGTAAAAGCTAAGCATGAACCGAGTGTTTAAATGTCAGACACTGTTGCCATGACTCTGCTATTTGGTCTTATGTTGTAAATTTATTGATTTTCATCTTTGAAGCTATCTCAGTTTTTTGTTCATACTCCGATATGTGTTCATAGCTGAGGTGTGTTCCCATTGCCAGGTTAGCTTGTTTGGAAACGGTGTGTGAACAGATATTTCCCAAGTTTGCTTCCTTCTTGTATTTCATAGTTATGCTGAATATTTAAAGCTTTTGGTAAACCCCAATAACTCGTCACCAGACTTCTTTTATTTTTGTTGATAGACAGTAAGATACTAGCAATTTTGAGGTGCTGCGAATTTGTTTTTCCTCGTCGGGTGGAGTATCGAACTAGTGAGAGGTTGAAAGTAACTCATATTGTGGTCAGGATTAAAGAGAAGGTTGAGTTCTGGGAAAGGTGAAAAATCATTTGTGAGCTTTCTCATTCCTTTTTATGTCAGTTTGAAAGAACATCATAGTAGAAATGTCCCCTGAAAAGGATTTCTTTTCAAATGCCGGAGGGTTCTGGCCGAACATTCATGCCACATGTATGTGCAGTCCCATATACCCATTTTTGTGTGCATGTGCTTTTTAGTGAGAATGTGTCAATTTCTTATCATTTTGATGATTCCAAACCGAACAGTATACACTAATTCTTATGTAGATATGATCAACCCTTCCAAATAGACCGCTTCGGTAATGTATGCAAATTTTATACATACCTTTCAAACAAAGGTTCTTCTTGACAACCTGAAAGCTTGCCGGACATAGCAACAAATAATGTATGCAAACTAGATTCCAAGTATTGAGGCTCATTTATGAAAAGGAGGTTAATGGAATAGCTCGTCACTAGGTGCTCAGCAAATATATGTGCATAAATTTGTATACATTACAGAAGCGGTCTATTGCTTAGAGACAATTTCTTTCACAAATTAAGGGCATGACCAGAACTCAATCCCCATGTTTAACCTGTCTGTGTAAAATCATGGACAGCTGTGAGTGTGTGCAACGATACCCCATTTAATATGTTGTGTTTCAATTCCCTTTTGCTGTTATAACTAAATGATATCTCTATAAGGGCTGGTTTGGCGTTTGCTTACAGTGAGGGCGATCTCCTGAAGCAGTAATAGTTTACTTTTATGTGAATAGCGGGTGTGCAAAGTGTATTTGTATTTCTAGATCATTATGGACGATAAGGGTAAATAGCATTCAAGGTGACTTTTTTTCTGTTGGAATAAGATGTGTAATATTGGGAAGAATTTCTGAGTGGGATTGGATTGTAGGTATTGTCATGAAGTCAAGGTTTATAGTATAGTTGTTTAACCCATACTTTTTTTTCATTTTAGTCACAGGATGCTAGGAATAACACATTATACGTTAGCAGTAAGAACAAAAATCACTGAAAATTTTGAGTCTATTTTCAATGCAGTACGTTGAGGCATTCACGAATTAGAGTGATTTTATTGTGACTAATCATTAAAGTCTCTAATTTGGCAACGCTGTGTAAAATATGCATTCACTATTTTTGTGTACAAAGTGGCAAGTGTTTTGGTCAATTTTGCAATTTTCATTCACATTGCTTCATTTAATGAACATTTTAATTTTTTCAAACTATGTAGTACGTGGAAAATAAGAATAATTGATGCCAATTTGAGGAGGGTAAACTGATTTAGACCATAAGAAAACTCTGAACTGCTATAGGGTAAGCCTCTCATTACAGCAAGCCTAAAATGAAGGGCCTACTGGATATTATTATTTTTTTGTCTATGGTATTAGCATGGTTAAACTAAGCTGTATAAAAGTGTTACTTGAAAACTCACGGTTAATCATTTGTATTGAAGGGAACAGATTTTTTTTTCCTTGGGGGGGGGGGGGGGGTGCTGCAGTTTCTAATACTAAATGTATGAAATGATATGGTTCTGCATTTCTAGAAAGGTTGAGTTATCATCAGTCCCAATATCAATCTGTTATATCTTGTTTTGATTGTAGGCCTAGATATTTCAATAATTTATGGGCTACAGATAAAATCGAAAATTAATTTTGGAGGTGTGTAGGTTTATTCCAAGATGCCATGGAGCCAGACATGAGATTTCTTCTTCCTTTTCAAGTAACTTGTCAGAGTGTCATATTAGCGGCCATTCGTCAAAAACCAGTTCGATCTTTAGCCCCCTCCCCCATTTTAAAGGGATACTCAACCGCAGATTGAGGATGTTTTTATGCCGCGAGAGGGTACCGTGATCGTTACCTGATCATACCATTGCCAGACTTCGGACAAACTTCGGGCAGACTGGTCGCTGCGCAACATGCACTCTCAGCCTGAGCTCGAGCTCTCTTGCGAGATTTGGTGGGCTTATTGCGGTCCGAAATGTAATTGCAGTAGTCTGGCGGATCCCTTTAACCATACATGTGAGGTGTATGGAACTTGAAACTAAACTTCAAGAATGAGTGTCCCTCTTAGGGCATAGCTTTCTTTCTCTCTCTCTCTCTCCCTATCACCCCCTTTTCCCTTTGTTCATTTGGTTGTGTGTATGTTGAGTAATTCTCCAATTCAATACAAACCTAACCATCCACCCACTCACCCTATTGAAACTTTTCAGGTATGGGTGAAAAGATTACACCAACTAAAACTGATTCCCTGTCCATGCCTTGTGCCCCTCTGCCAGTCCACCT
Organism: Heliocidaris erythrogramma; assembly: GCA_025617745.1. NCBI lineage: Eukaryota > Metazoa > Echinodermata > Echinoidea > Camarodonta > Echinometridae > Heliocidaris > Heliocidaris erythrogramma. Next base: position 5,794,377 of record CM046872.1, on the reverse strand, counting down.
TTTTTTCCGAGGCCAAGACAAATTGTTGTACATGTACAGCGACTCTCCTTCTTAGCTTGATCTAGTCTTTGGGCACAGACTCTATTTTGACACGAACAACTTTCCATAGCAAATTTAGCATGGTGAAAATGAACTTTTCTGTGCAAGGGATACTTTAAAAGTCATACTTTTGTGTTTCAAAAGGTTTCATGCATTACAACCCATTGACAGAAAAGGAAAAGCTATTCATTGCTTCAAACTAAGCGTACCGTGGACTGTATATAGTCTAGGTGATACAGACCTTGTCTGACAACTTTAGTGATATCCTTATCATGACTGGATGGTACGTTAGCGGGACAGTGAACAATGAGGTTTATTCCGTCACAATACATTGCTGTACATTAGCAGGACATTCAGACAATGCTCCTAACAAAGCACTGTCCTGCTAAGGTACCATATAGAGATATACATATCATGATAATGGATGGCAAAGAAATACCAGTTGTTTGTTTATCATTTTGTATCTGATTTGGCTACTTTTTGAAATACAAAAGTGAATGTGTGTTGTATCAGAATTAGATTGGATTGAGTGGGTTAAAGTGTACCAATCGCCCCAAAATATTTCGCTTTGTATATTAGGGGTTCCATGTCGCTATATCATATTCGAAATATGAGCTTCAAATGTTGATTCTAGCAAGTTGAAATACACTCCCAATATACAAAACAGCGACTTGTGAGGAAACTAGTCGACGCACCCGTACACGCTCGCATAGAATAAGGGCCCGCGCGGAACTGAACTTGGAGTTGGATCCGTGCGAGGGGGTTTTATGTTTTCCTTCATTTTCTTCATACTCCTTAACCCATAGAAGGCCAGATAAAGTGTCTTGAGGTTGATGTGATACATTCTAGCTGTACACAAATTATTTTTAAGGTGATTGGTACACTTTAAAGTGAACAGACGACTTTCACAAAAACAAACAAAGGGACAGAAATAGAAATTATTATATAGTAAGAAGACATATGGCAAGATACAAGACATATGAAACAAGATACAAGACATTCAAATTGTTCATGAATGAAGGGGACGAACAGAAAATTATAATATGTTATTAATGTAATATAAAAGTCCACAAAGAAGTCAATTTGGAGTTCAAAATTCTGTTTCTGTAGCACTTTGGTAATAGTTAAGTTTATACTATTTAGCTGATGGTAAAAGACCAGGCCTTGAAGTTAGGCTAAAGGGGAGGTAGGAAGAGAAGGGAGGGGTGAAAAGTTGAAATGCCTTTGCGGTTTCCCTCCAATTCTCTCCCTAACCCAAATCAAAAGAAATCTTCTCTTTTTGAAAAACCAAGTCCCCAGAGACCTGGCTTTTGAGAAGAGGGCAGATATTTTTTCTGTGCCCTTGCATGTCTGTGAGATGTGACTGTTTGAAAACCACAAATATACCCTTAGCTTATCTCTAGTTCCATTTTTGTGAATATAATATAGGGACAAAGGTGGGGAAAGGTGACAATGTTCGCAGTTGTAATGCCAGATTTATCGCAGCACATGAAAAAGCAAGAAGTTACCTGGTGAAAAATGTCATGTTGTGGAAATTGGTAGCATTCTTAAACCATGATTGTATCACATGTTGTGCTTTGGATGCCTTCGACTTTAGACACCTTTGACTTTGACCGTCTGGTTTATTTACTTAATTAAAATGCAGCATTAAATCCCTTTTAGTCTTGTTATCATTTAACAGTTGAGGAAAGATAATAATATACAAAAATATTATGTAACTCTGCTTTGCCAGTAAATTATACAGATATGTCATCTTGTGTAAATAGGACTATCTGGTATTGATTAGATTTGATCAATATTTGCTTTGAATAATCAGTTTTCTTAGGGTTTTGTACAACCTTGGTAATAAATATTAAATCCTGACTCACGGACCTCACCCATTACTCAAACAAATTAGAAAATAAAATAAAGAAAGGGATAAAAGACATTATGGGCTGGGAAGTAAATAGAAATGTGACAAAAATGCATTAAATATGTTTCAAGGCAACCTCTACTGATGAAGCATGCTAATTATCACGTACCTCTGTGTGACATACATTTTACTGATCTGTTGGTTTACAATAAAAGTGAGAATAATGAATTTCTAAGTCATTGTTAAGTAAAGAAGACAAGGGTCCCACACTGTTAGTATATTTGGGTCCATAGGTCGTATAGAGAGTCAACGTACTCTTTTATTATGTCATACATTTATAACTGAATGTAAAGTACACAAGGAATAAAAGACGACAAATGGTTCCATAAGTGTGATGTTCTGCCAGGTTAAATCTATCTGGTTCATTTTTTTGTGGGAAGGTAGATGATGTAAAAATACTGGAAATCGAATGTTCCAGCCTTGCAGACCTTTGATAGTCCTTGCTTGAGATTAAAGGTATAATTCAAAGTTTTGGCAATTTTAATGAATTAAATTAAAGCAGATGGAGTTTTATGCCTCCCCCCACTAAAGGTGGTGCCGGAGGCATTATGTTTTCGGTTGTCTGTCCGTCCATCCCGCTTTTTTGTTCTCGCGATAACTCAAGAAGCACATGAGGTATGAACTTCAAACTTGGTGCTAGTACGTATCACCATAGGAAGACGATCTCATTAGATTTTGAAGGACGTAGGTCAAAGGTCACAGAGGTCAATTTCTGAAATTGCAGGTGTTAGCCTCGTTCTTGCGATAACTCAAGAACCATTTGAGGTATGAACTTCAAACTTTGTGCTAGTATGTATCGCTATAGGAAGACAATCTGATTAGATTTTGGGGTATGTAGGTCAAATGTCAAAGGTCACAGAGTCCAATTTCTGAAATTTCAGGTGTTAGCCTCATTCTCGCGATAACTCGAGAACCATTTGATCCATTAACTTCCAACTTGGAACTAGTATGCAACACCATAATGAGACGAACTGATTAGATTTTTGTTCACGTAGGTCAAACGTGACAGGTCGTAGAGGTCATTATACAGGTGTATGTGAAATTAATGTTTTTTTACCTTTGTTATCACCATATATCTCAACTATTTTGTATTCATGAGTAGGGGGAGATAACGTGATCAGATTTTTGGGTTATAAGGTGTAAGGTCAAATTTCAAAGAGGTCAATTAACATGTAATTTAGAGGCTTTTTATTCTGGTCTGATTAGATTTGGGGTCATGAGGTCAAAGGTCACAGGTTATGTATATAAAAAAATGGATTGTCCTTATAACTTAAAAACCATTTGGCGAATCAAGTTTATACTTGGTTGATGTATGCATATGGGAGTGATGATGATCTGAGTTGATTTTGGGGTCATGAGGTCACAGATCAAAGGTCACAGAGGATGTTATATACCTGTAAGTAGACTGTTCTTCCAATAACATGAGCACAGATTAAAACAAATCAACATGAATGTGCGATATATTTCTGATCTGGCAAGGGCGGAGGCATAAATTTCGAGAATTCTAGTTTATAGATGTGCCTTAAATGTAAAAAAAAAAAGTAGAATCCTTTAAAGTTAAGAACAAAAATAAGCAATTTTTTGTGAAGGAAAATTATTAACAATTTCCTTTTGAATAATAGGAAGTCTGTTTTTACTGCAGTAATACTAAATTATATTCACTAGAAAAGTGACTTTAAAGGAATTCCTTGAAAATGTCATCGTCCATATATTCTTGCTACCCATAACCTTTTCATTATTTATATTTATAAGATGAATTGTTACTCTTGATAGATAGCCCATGTTTTTATTTAGAAGCTGATAAAGGTGAACCAGGCACAACTGTTTAATAGTCGGTCTACTTGGATGTGCCCTTGTCAACATAACTCTATCCTACAAACGTCCATAATTCTGTAAAGAAGTTAGTAAACCAAATGGTTCTATTAATGAAATCAAACTGAATAATCATTTCTTATAATAACATGAAGTTTACTTATTTTTTCCTTCTTTCACATCCAAGTACATGACTGTTCATGAATAAATACAATACCTTTCAATAAAAAAGTGTTTAAAACAATACAATGAATATTTGTGGCAGAAAGAGACATTTTGACTCATTGCCAGACAAAAAATTAAAACAAGATATGCCAAATGGAAAAAAAATATGAAAAACCAAATCTATGATTTTACATTATGATCCATTGTATTATTCATGATATCTTTACATCACTAATTATGAAATGATTATTTTCTTGATTTCTTGTAGTTATGTATGTAAGTAGTTAAATAGCAGCAATTAATAATGCAAATAAAGGAAGTTAAAGATACTCAAGTTGACATACAGTGGAAGTTAGATTAAAAGTGGGAGGGCTTACAAGACTATCATCGTCTTACGAGGAGCCCGACAAGACAGATGAATACAGGTAAATACAGGTGAATGGCTTAATTCTGATGCTTGATATCAGGGCAGCGTTTCATGAAAGGACTTGTCAGATATTTTATCCGACAAATTTGCTCTCAGCCAATCAGATGCAAGGATTTCAGTAGCTTATAACAGTTGTCGGATAAAATATCTGACAACTTCCTTTCATGAAACGCTCCCCTGGACATCTTTATTTGGCTGACCCGTACCGATACTGCGATACCCCATATGCTCTAGGGCATCATTAAAAGCAAAATTAATCCCTTGACATTATAAGTTAAGAAAAAACTTGTTTATTTGTGCATTTAATGAGGTTGCAAATATTACTGCATCTATGTTTGTTCAACATTTGCTTCAGTGACACCTGTGCCATGGTCAGCTTTTAACACTTTTCAAATTCCTATCTAGCAATATACCTAAAGCTAAAGCCACATGTAACCTAAAATCAGGGGAGCATTTCATCAAGCGTTTTGTCAGTGATTTTTACCGACAACTGTTATAAGCTGCTGAAATCCTTGCATCTGATTGGTTGAGAGCAATTTGTCAGTAAAAATCACTGACAAAAAGCTTGATGAAATGCTCCCCAGATCGCATCAGAAGCCTAAAACTACATCTTTGGGTACTCTGCTGCATTTATACTTTCTTTGCGAAGGCAGAATGAGTATTTGGAAATGCTCATCTAAAACACAGTTCATGGGGTACTGTTTATAATTCTTTTTTCCAGGCGAATTCAGGCTTTGCAGCTGATTTTGCAAACCTCACTACGCACGTTTAAATGACATCATAGAAACGCGTTTACAAACGATTGTGCATTTATGCTTCCCCAGAAACCTTGTTTTTGTAGAAATGCTGATTCAAAACGCACCTTTTTGTGAGCTTTACATCGGTGCCTTAAATCAGCGCTTATACGAAAATGACTGTGGAAACGACCGTGTTTTGAACTTAAACGCGTAACAAAATGCGAGTGGGTCTGTCCACGAAGTACACCTGGGGCAAAAAAGTGTGACATGATTATATATCTTTTGTGCTGTAACTACTATCAACTCCAATATCTGATATAACATTTCTGACAGGGTGTCCAACTGTCTCGTAATGATTAAAATCATTCTGTCGTCATGTTCACTAAAATATCACTAAAAAGCTATACCGACACTACATGGACACCACTCTGTTCATGTAGTGTCGGTAATAAGTTTTTCAATTGTTTTCCAACGTTATCATAAGATTTAGATTTATTTATTGTACATAGTTATTGTAACTTGTCAAGTGAATTCAAAGCAAGCTTTATTTCAAAATTTTGGAATAACAAATTCAGGATACAGATCTTGATAGACACCTCCTATGGACACCGTGTCCATGTAGTGTCGGTATTTTGTATTTGTACCGATATTTTAGTTGAAATAATGATGGTGAAATTTCCAACTTTACCAGAGATTTCTGCACCCCAAAAGGGAGGTTATTTTCAATGTTTGACCATTTAGAAGTCATTCCTTTTAGAAATATTACAAAGTGTTTATCTACATGTCACACTCCATAGAGTGAAAACGGACACGGTGTCCACTGTGCAAATATACCTCAGTTTAAAATATTTGTATTTGTATATCCAAAATGTTTAATTGATAGTTTTATTTGGTGAGTTGCAATTATTAATTGGAAAATATATACATGTATTTGTATTTTATTGTGATGAAATGCCTCAAAATGTAAATTTTCCATGTAGAGTCGGTATGGTGTCCATGTAGCGTCGGTATTTGCTTTTTGTTTGATATTTCAGTTAAATATTGATGGAATGGTCTCAAATTTTCAGGAATATCTGTACATCCCAGCAAGTAATATACACCCCAAAACAAGCTAATTGTTAACATTCTTTTTAAAAATATTGATGCAAGTTGCAAAATTAGCCAAACTTCATGGACATACCCGAATACAAATGCACCCTTTGATAAAATGAAGCCTAGAACAAATGTCAGATCACAAGATATTATGATCACTTCCTGTTTCATAACTCTCAATTTACATACTTTCAATGAAAGAAAATAATGTACTCAATTTTGTGATTTGATTATTGTAAAAGTTTTTGGAAAGCAGAGTGTAATACTTTCTTAGTCCTTTGAAAGAAGTACTGCCCAAATGCACAAAATAGTACATCAGTTATTATGATTTCTTTGAATATCAGTACTAACCTGTGCCTGGCAACCTGAAAGTGCTGATTGTATAATAGGAAGCAGGAGAAGAAAATAGGACATATCGACTTTACTCTCTTGTCATATAGAGGGAGCCCTTTAAACCTTTAGCTGAAAGTATTCATAATGTTTTGCACACATTTATTTCTGGTACGCTTATGATAGTGGGCTGATAATATATAATTTTTCTTATTTTTAATTTTTTTTGGGGGGGAACTTACTCTACAAACTCTTAACCCCCTGGGTAATTAAGAGCGTTTTGATAAGTTTTTTTTAGGTTTCTTTGATTTTAGGTAGTAAATTGCCAGTTCTCAGCTGCTACAGACATTTACTTTGTTATCATTGTTTGAAAGTGAAATAGCTTTTATGTTTGTTAATGTTTATATGTAATTTAAAAAGATGAAGATGATTTTTGATGCTGACCAAAACTTTACATGGGTTTTAGTCCCTTCTATGTCTTGGGTCAGTTGAGTGGCAATTCTCATACTCCCAAATAACATTCTACTATCAGTTCAGACTAGACAGAGAATTTTTTTCTCCCTGAAATTCAACTGATGCATATCTGCTGTTCTTTGTCAGAGATTTTTAGATCCCAATATAGCAATGTAACAATAAAAATATATATTATGCTAAGGATTTGGGGCCTTTTTTTCGGTTCGAATAGGCACCTCCCCTGGCTCTTTCGGTCCCCACGTTTTGGTACCCATGGGCGGGGAATGGTTCTTAGAGGGTTGGGAGGCACTTTTTAAGGGCTGACGTGCCGTCCATATTTCATAAAATAATTTCTAAACATTGAATTTCCGGAGGGAGTAATAATTCTGCCAACCCATGAAGCTGGTTTGTAGCTTCATGCCCAACCCATACCCTTTACCTGTGAAGGGGAGAAACCTCAATTGGTGTATTGACGTGTATACTCCAAGGCCATATCTGCATGTATGGCTTCAATGTATACGACGCAACACACGTGTTATTCGTTCGCACATATACAGGTACTATGTTTCACGCATAGAGTTACATCATTTGAAGCTTCATGGTTGCATATACACAGTTTCACGCCGGTCGGGGGGGGGGGGGGGGAGATGTCTAATTGAGGCTGGTATGGTACTTCATCCACCTGAAAACGGATAAAAGTGTACCTTTTCAGCAATAGGCGCATAACCCGGGTTACGCGTTTAGGGTATCAAAAAAAGCAAAAATAAAGAAAAAGGGTATCAAATTCAGAGACTGATAAGAATAAGATCCGCGGAAGAAGTCTATGATGATGATGTAGGCCTAAATAGGATGTAAATACCAAGCAAGATATAAAAGCGCCGTTAATGGTATAAAAATAAGGGATAGACGGGTTTCCCTGTTTAGGGTATCAAAATCTGCCCTACTTCAATCTGCTTTTTAATTCAGCAAGTGATTTACGCGGATAATGTACAGGTCTCAATGAGACGGTCGTCGCGATCGATTTGGATCGATTCAAGTGCCCGTAAATTTTTCTGCCTCTTATTTGTGAAAATTCGGCTCCAGGGAGTCCGATTTATGTAAGCATGCCATTACTTTCTAAATTGAACTTTGAACAATTTTTTTTTTTTTTTTTTTGGGGGGGGGGGGACTGTTTCTTAGTAGAACTTAATTCTTTCTGTGCTACAATTTCTTTTATGTGGGGGTTGATGTTCGATGAGACAGGGTGAAGGGGAGGAACATGTAACTGTTAAATGTAAAAAAGAAAAAAGGGAGGGGATTTCTGCCACTTCATATATTAGGACTCTTTATTTCAATTTAATTTATTTCTACTTTTTACTTATATCATGGAAGCATATACTAGGGTAAACTTCCTTTTGTGACAGCCTCCCGAAATGAAAAACGATATATAGGGTTAGGGTTGGGGTTAGGGTTTAGAGTTTAGGGTTAGGGTTTCGGGTTTACGTAACCGCACACTTGGGTGGCTGTCGCAGAAGTCATTCCTATTATCAACAACTAAATTGACATGAATGGGGAAAATGGCCTTCATACCGTTGGAAACATGTTATTGTATATCGCCTCAAATATATTATTCATTCCCTTATGACAGACTAAACCGATCTGTAGACATCATTCGGGGGAGGGGAGGTGCAGGAGATCACGTCACTTAGGAATATCGGTTGCCACGGTGTAAAGAAGGAGCCCCTCCCCCACAACAAAACCAACTAAAATTTCCTTTGAAAATATTGCCACTATGATATGGATACGTATATAGGATATTACTCCCGTCTCCCCTCGCGCTGGGGGTGACAGGATGGTAGTAGGGAAAAGTCAATCCGTCGGTCCTCCCAAGACCCATATAAGGGTGCCATAATCCCCTGAAAAGAAAATGACAATAATTCTTTTTTTCCCCCTCATTTTTGCATCCTTTCCAAGGGATGTACCGCTAATTATGCACGTTATGTTTTCATGGCCTTAATTTGTCTGAGTATTAAACCACAGAAACATGGCAAGATCAAATAGCTCCCTCTAGGTCAATGCATGGATATTCTACTCGAACATAATTCTATCCATATCATTTAGTCTTCATCAAGATGAAAATGTATTTTCTTCAGAACTCATGCAAACTTTGGATAAATAACACATACTCACATGTTGTAAATACTTCTTGGTAAAAAATAACTTTACCCGACTTTTTTTTTATTCACTTGATTATTGTGACAAATATACGGTACGGTGATTAATCATAAACACAGCTAGCGCCCGTGGATGTCCATGGGCTGCTTCTGCTAGTAAAAATATAAAAGCACAAATAAAATTAAATGTTTCTGAGAATTGTGGCACATTAGAGGTGAACATGTATGGTGGACATGAACACCTGTGCCAGTCAGAATATTTATGTTTTCAATTATCATGTTTAAAGTATAAGTATAAGTATAAGATAATATATAGTTATGATGGTGCCTGGTAAAGTTATAATTAAGCTCTCATGTTTCACTTGGATCATAATTTAAAGGGAAGTTTGCGTTCTGGGAAAGGTGAAAAATAATTTGTGGGCCTTTTCATTCTTTTTATGTCTGTTTGAAAGAAAATCATTGTAGAAATATCCCCTGAAAAGAATTACTCTTCAAATGCCCTCATATTCGAAATATGATAAAAAAAAAATAGCTGAAGTGTGTGCAGTGGATGCTTTTCAGCGAGATTGGGTCAATTTCTTATCATTTTGATGATTCCAAAACCTCACAGTCTACACTAAAGAGTTATTTAGACATGATCAACCTTTCCCAATTGCTCTTACACAGTTTCTTTTTCAATAAATTCACATGATCAGAGCTCAACTTCACCTTTAAAGGGTACCAATCACTCCAAAATCTTTTGCTCTGTATGTTAGTGGTTCTATGCCACTGCACTGTATTCAGAAGATGAGACTGTAATGCTACTTGGATGAAGAGATATGACAAACTTAAATACCGTGTGTTTGGAGCCAGAAGGGCGTTAATTCATATACTTTAACACACAGTTAACGCCCTTCTGGCTCTCAACAGACGATACATTCTCAATAAGCATAATATGCATTTTGTGAGTAGACTCGTCGACACACTTTGTTTGTATATACTCAGATAGAAAAGGGCACTCCTGGAACTCAAGTCAGACTTGGGTTCTGTGCATGGGTTTTTATATTATTCTTTATTTCCTTTATAACCCTTGACCAGTGATCCATAAGGGGTTGATTTTAGACATATTTATTATACACTAGGCCTGGGATGAATACCATTTTTATTATTCGAATATTCGAGCAACAGGTATTCGAATAATTTGAATATTTCGAATACCTAGTTTCTTTTCATTTTTAAGTTTACCGTACACCTCGAAGGAACATTCAAGCCACATTTCGCATGCGCCAACACAAGCAAAGCAGCTAGCCACATACGTTTCCGAGACGAAATAGGATCACAAAGACTATCAAAACATAAAACAAATAATATCACAGAGACAGCTATAACACAGGATTATTGTAAAGTGACGATTTTTATTTTGCAACGATCTTTCATATTTGAAGAATTACATTCATCTTACTCCATATCGGAGCTGAACGAGCTAGCAACAACACACAGGCGCAGAGCTCTGCACAGACAGTAGCGAGCTAGGCCGTGATCGTACCGGGTGACTACATGTATAAACTGATTGTGGCCGACCGGGTTTTTTCTTTGTTGTCGAAGTGACGTCATAACTCTTTTACTTTCGTGTTTAAAAACTTCTCATGGCACATTTTGGACCTCTGTTGTATTATTTTAGCAAGTAAAATGTCTCTTTACGCCTTTTATGTGCTTATCATCTGTTATGCAGTATTTTCTGATGTAATAAAGATCATTTTTGTCATGATGCTTTAGGTAATCGAATGTCCAAATCACGTTGTCATTGGACGAATATTCGAATAGTGAGAAAAGTGGTATTCGATTACCAATTGGCGGTAAGCTATTCGAATAATTCGAATATTCAAATATTATTCCCTGGCCTATTATACACAAAACTCAAAGGAGACTGACAAGTGGGATTTACAGTACATTGTAAGTACAGTAATAATATTCACAGCGTCCAGTGGTTTTAACGGGTGGGGGGGGGGGTCGGACATGCACAAGCGCACCAAAAAAAAAAAAAAAATGGGGGAAATTATAGAAGGGGGAAATTATAGAAGGTAAAAAAAAAAAAAAAAAAAATCCAAGGGAGGGAGAAAAGAAGCTAAGAAAATGAAAATATATGAGATTTTTCTGTTGCCAATTCGTGTTTGATTTATTAGAACTTCAAATATTTATAACTCTATTTCTTATTGGATTGTGCTCAAACTTTTACTAATCTGTTTCTCTCATTTTTCTTCTCTTATTCAAATCAACTTAAATATCAAGGTGGACTTTCCCTTTCAAGAAAATAAGGTGTGAAATGTGGTTAAATCTTTTGAAAATAAAATGGTGACATACAGAAGGTGAATTTGATTCAGTTGTGTATATTCTATGATTTTAATCAATCAGAAAAAAAGTGCCCTGATGAATATTCAAAGGGCTTTCAATCAGATCAGTATACTGACTTGGATGTTTGATGTCATTTACCCTCCAGCATTGCCCTTTAATTACGAGTGTACAGCTCAACGAAAACACCAATTTGTTACAAATCGGACTTGCTTTCAGACTGTCAGTTTAGTGTATTTAATTTGCATAGTGATTTGTGTGTCTCCTTCCAATTCAACTTGTGTATATTATGTAGAAAAGTCTCTTTTGTGATGTTTATTGTTGACTGAATGCTTGACTAACCCACCAAACACTTCAATGATAATGTTGATTCAGTGCATATCACTACTTGGACACACGTTTCCCTAATCTATTCTATACACAGAACAGATTTCCGCTGTGTGTAATTCTGTATGTGTGTGTGTGTGTGTGAGTTGATTGCTCTTATTCACTTCTGAAAGGTCATGCTTTTTGAATTGTAATTTGTGTGTCAGACACCAACAGTGTGTTGAAAGAGATTGAGTGGTGTTGAGGGTTCCGCGAGGATAAGACACCCCTATTCATACACAAATTGGAACAACCTCTGTATCATGCATATTCATGAGGGCTTTGTTCCTTGGTTTGCTGCTACTGGTAATTCAACACTTGCTTGGACTGAAACATTATTGTTTGGAGGGGAATTGGGTCAATGGATGGTTGAGGGATCAATGGGGCATTAATAATATTCTAGGTAAATTCATTTGACAGTATACTGCACACAGTATGTCATAAAATTGCAATAGTATGATAGAAGATATGTAGGCCTAGCCCTAAGCAATTTAGGTTGTGTCATTTGGCAGCAATTCTGAGTTATTATTTCTTGCATACCAATTCAATTACGGGTAATTCATAAAAAACCAGCCGCTTTCTGCAGAATGATGTGCAAGAGTTCGTGATTCAAGCAGTATGAATCTTGTACTTGATTGAATAAAATGGAATCGTTTGTTGGTTTTCGGGTTTCCCCTCTGGGAGGTCATTTGCATGATCCACCCCTATCGTCCATCTTGGACCAGTCCAACGTGCTATGTAGTCCACTTTGGTGGTAAGAAAAGTGTCTTTTGCAAAATGACTCTAGATTGTGGAGTGATCACTTTTGATGTGCATTCTGTCTGGTCCCAGCTCAAGCCAACCAAAGGGAGAGAGAGAGAGAGAGGTAAAGAGAGAAGGAATAGTGAAGATATATGTTGAGATACAGAACGATAGAGAGAGAGAGAGAGAGAGAAAGATGGGGATAAAGGAAGAATAAAGAAGAGAAATAGAGACAGGTAGAGAGACAGAGATAGGTCTATGGGGAGAGAGAGATAGAGGGAAGGAAAGATGAAACATAGTGAAAAGATACTGGGCACAGATGAGGAGATATTGACAGGCAGAGAGATAGGCATATGGCTATATAGAGAGATAAAAGAAGAGAAAGAAAGAGATATGTTATATTCTCACTTCTTGAAGCAGAAATAGAAAAGGATACAGAGGAGATCGAGAGATATAGAAGGAGAGAGAGAGAATGGAAGATAGAGAGGAGGGAGAGAGAGAGAGAGGACAGGAATAAAGCTCCACACAAAGTGATAGCACATGCAATCAATGTCCACACACATTTCTCAAACACACACATGCACACACACAACAAGAGCAGATTGCCTTCTTCTGTGCTATTATACATACGCTGACCCTATTTGTATTGTGTGTGCACAACACAGTAGGCCAATTTACACAGTGCTCTATTCTGGCATAGTGTGTTGTGTGACGGTTCTACTATTGCCCTGGCTGGCTATATACACTAAAGCCAAGTAATTGTTGCATGTCATTTATCTATCGAAGTCTAGCAAGACATGAATACATACACACTTGTATATTGATAAGTCACTCTCGCTCTCTCCCTTGTCATGATTAGCTAGCACTAAGCTACCACCATGGATTATGGATATGATCAGAGGCATGTATGCTAGGGAGTGTTCTAGGGGGTCGTAGGGTCTGAGGATGATCTGATAATTGGGGATAATTGGTGTAACTTCGCCCCCCTCCTTGTAGTGATTTGGGCTATACAGAGGGGACTGTCTGTGGGACGGATAGGGCTTGTCAGTGCCTCGCCAAGCTAGAAAGGAGAGGGATATACCACGTCTGTCTTGTGCCCGAGATCGTGGGGGCCGAGACTGCTAGGGTTTACGTGCGTGTAGGGGTCGGGAGAGAGTTGTGGAGATTGTGGCGTTTAATGTGTGCTCGCTGTCAATTACTGCCGCTCTGTTTTGCTAAGCACTCTGGACGATTAAATACAGCTTCTAGCAGGGACACGCAATCGACAAGATTTCTTAAAGCCGAGCTGACAGAGCCTTTGTGGTAAGTCCCATTCATATGCTTTGGTGTTTGTGGCGATACAATCTGACTCACTGTGCTAGTGACAGTATAAGTGGCACGCACATCAAGATTGTATCAGTGAAAGTATCCATTATGATCTATGTATCGAATCTTGTATGCTTTTAAATCAAGCTCATGGCATTGCAGTGCATATGCTGTAGAACAAGTGCATTATAATTGAGAACGACTATTATTATACTTGTATGAGCAATCACACGTAAGAGAGTTCATCCCATCAACAACAACAACAACATCCCATGTCGAGAAATGCATCTATATTTTGTTACATTTTTCGTAGAACATGGTATTTTCATATGCTTGAAATATATCACTTTGTGCTTTTGTGCAGGTATAGTTGGCATATCTATTTGTTCCTCTTCTATATGGAGAACTATCCATTTCATCATGATTATTGGCTGTATAACATTATTAAATTGAAAATTGCTTCCAGTCAATTGAAATATAGGCCTACATGTACAAAATAGAGGCAAAGTGTATAATCTACACTTTACAGTATTAAACTTGCCTTGCCAGATGATATGAATTGACAATTAAATCTCTTGATAGCTTGCCAAATCCATCAATGATTTTCTAAATGATATTCATACTATTCAATAGAGTGTCATTTGTTATTTGAAAATTAGTAAGTGGTCTGTGACATCATTATAAAAAATTCCAGATACTATAAAGCATATTAAACCAATCACTTTCTCAAACTCTGACTTATTTAAAACTTTAAGTAAACTGGAATATACAGTAGAAGATAAAACCACAGAACAACAATAACATTAACAACAACAAAAGTAATGTCAACAGGAATGGACAAATATGGAATATTAAAATAAAATCTGATGCTAAAGGAACAGTTTGCATTGGTTCATTCAATTATTTCTAAAATTACACCCTCACTTTTACAGCATTCATTTCATTTATTTTCTTGTATTGAAATCCAAATCTCCAAATCTAAATGACAAATTTATACCCAGTGTCAAAATCGTTAAGATATAACCATAGCATAAGAAGAATTTGCAAAAGCAAACCAACTTGTATAAAAAGCAACAAATCTTCTGTTACACTTGAGAAACGGTAAGGGAAATACCAAATCAAGCCATGGTGGAAAGTCACTCAAAAGTTTTCTAGCATCCTTTTGCCCAAGTCTGTTGATGAAAATGAAATAATGTCTGCAAGAGGAACAGTTTCATACATGTATGTTTGTGTAATTTTGATTTAAAATACTAGCCCTGATGTGTTAAGAAGCATCATAATCGTAATAAGTGTTTGAAAATGAAATTGATGTTCAATTGACTTCTATAATCACATTCATATAGAGCAAATTTACATTATATAATATTTCATAATACTTGTATATCACCCTCAAATGTATGCATATTTTCCTAGCATAAGGGCAATTGAATTAGGGTAATTTTCAATAGTTAAATGTATTAGAAATTGCCCTCCTAATGACCTTCTGCTTGGCTGTGGATGGACTATTATTCTCAATATCTCCCCTTTTTCCTCTTCCCCTATTCTTCTCTCCATTTCCATCATCCCCTTCCTCTTCCCTCCTCCTCTTCCCTCCTCGTTGATCCTTCTCCTTGTCCTCCTCTCCTTATCCCCCTCTCCTTATCCCCTCTCCCTCCCATCTCTCATTCCCATCTCTCCTTATCCCCTCTCTCCTTATCCCCTCTCCACTCCCTCCTCCCTCCCATCCCTCCTATTCTCTTTCCTTCATCTTCCATTCTCCTTCTTCCTTACTCCTATCCTCTCCCCTTCTCCCCACCTCCCCTTCTCCCCACCTCCCCTTCTCCCCTCCCTCTTCTCCCCTCCCTCTTCTCCCCTCCCTCTTCTCCCCTCCCTCTTCTCCCCCTCCCTCTTCTCCCCTCCCCCTTCTCCCCTCCCTTCTCCTCTCCCTTCTCCTCTCCACCTCCCTTCTCCTCTCCACTTAACCTCCCCCTTCTCCCCTCCCCCTTCTCCCCTCCACTTACCCTCCCCCTTCCCCCTCCCTTTCCCCTCCTCTTACCCTCTCCCTTCTCCCCTCCCCCTTCTCCCCTCCCCCTTCTCCCCTCCCCCTTACCCTCCCTCTTCTCCCCTCTCCCTCATCTCCCCTCTCCCTCATCTCCCCTCTCCCTCATCTCCCATCTCCCCTCTCCCCTCCCTCCCCTCCCTCCCCCTTCCCTTCTCCACTCCACTTACCCTCCCCCTTCTCCCCTCCACTTACCCTCCCCCTTCTCCCCTCCACTTACCCTCCCCCTTCTCCCCTCCACTTACCCTTCCCCTTCCCCCTTCCCCTTCCCCTTCTCCCTTACCCTCCCTCTTCTCCCCTTCCCCTTCACCCCTCCCCTTCACCCCTCCCCTTTTTCTCCCCTCTCCTCTCTTAGACAACCCCCCTTGCCATCATAGATGCAATTCTACATCCTATTTAATGTATGACCTTCTGTCTAGTAAAGTTGTATCGTCACAAACGAGTAGTGTGAATCTATAGATACGTTCATTCTAAGGCCTATATGAACGCAGAAAATCGGTGTCATATATGTATGCCACCATTTGCTGTCCCTACAGTATATACAACAATCTCCTCTAACAAAGCCATGAAGCAAATATTGATTAGATCTTAATTCATTGCATTTTGTGGCCATGATAGACTACTTCTATTCGCATATCCCCTTCGCCTACAAACACTCGTGTTGGTGATGATGAATGGATCATATTGATTTTTCCTGTAATATATATTATAATACAACCAGGCCTACTTTTTTTTACACTGGGCATTGATATCACATCTTCTTATGAATATGAAGTATTAATTCTTTCATTCACAGCAACTTTCAAAAATTAAAAAGCTTATCTTGGATTATTGTTATGATCATCCCTTTATATCTTTCTAAATTTCCATCACATATAAATGAGCAATATGGCAGGGATTCACAGTGACAGTAGTGCATCTTTCTGTCAAATGTGCAGATATTTGTAAAGTGTTAAAAGTAAACATTAAAGAATTAGAATTGTTGTTTAGATATCACCACAGAAAATAAAATAGGCAACATGTAAACAAGTTTTATCTTTCCTCCTAAATAGCATTTGCCAAAAAGACTGGTGACATTGATGATGACATCTACAGGTGTATGACTATAAAATTGGTCTATAAACATGTACACTGTGGGAAAGGTATTGGATATTGGTGTTACTCACTTATTTATGCTCATAAGCCTGCAGCACCGATTTTGTGAGATCCAATACCTTTTCTACATGAACCAATTTGTAGTTACGGTATAGTGATAGTTATCTGTGATATGTGAACAGTCCTTCAGTCAAGACATTGTAAAAATCAATATCCAACATTCAAAATTATTATTTTGCATAGAGCATTGATATCATATAAACTTGGGCGGTCCTTTGATTTCATAAACATACACGATGATCTTCTTTGTTGATCTTGTCAATATTATCTTGCTTGCGAGCTACTCTATCATTGCGATCTTGTGTAAACTTGGTGTACAGGCATGGATATGATCTTTCTGCTCGTTGATTTCAAATTCCATGTTTGTTTACCTTTATGTATTTGTTGTCGGGCAATGTTCTTCACAGCTCATCTCACTGAGTGATGGAATTAATTCTGCTAAAGTTTAGATGTGATTGTTAAGTAACGTTGAGAAAAACCAGTCCCAGTGGCACACTGATGTGTTGCCTGTCATACAAAAACTACAGAAATTAGTAAAATATTTGATCTGAACTGTATTCGAGTTGACTAGTCACATATTCCTCAACAATTACTATTACTACTCTTCTAATTCCTAATTTTCCCACAACTGCTGCTGCTCCTTCAAGTACTATTGAAATACTGCTGTTACTATTACTTCTAACTACTACAGCTTCTACAGCTACTATTTCTACAACTATTTCTACTACTATTTCTACTGCTATCGCTCCTATCTGTTCTACTAAATTTCTGATACTATTTCTACTATTATTTCTACCACTATTTCCACTACATGTTCTACTACTTTTTCTACTTCTCTTTCTACTACTATTTATTAAAATACTGCTGTTACTATTACTTCTAATACATGTACTACAGCTTCTACAGCTTCTACAGCTACTATTTCTACAACTATTTCTACTACTATTTCTACAACTATTGCTCCTATTTGTACTACTAAATTTATGATACTACTTCTACTATTATTTCTACCACTATTTCTCCTACATTTTCTACTACTTTTTCTACTTTTGTTTCTACTACTAGTTACATGACTATTACCACTACTTGTTTTACTACCTTTTGTACTCCTACATGTATTTCTACTATTGCTTCTATTACCTATTCTACTACTATTTCTTCTACTATTTTTTCTAATACTTGACTCCTATTTCTACTACTTCTGCTTCCACTAACAACAAATATCCTATGACTGCTACCTCTATATTTCGCTCTGGACTAGTATTCAAATTTTCAACTTTAAAGTAGAATGTTATGACATGTGCTGTTTGTTTGAAATATATGTTATTTTAAAGGTAAAAAAAAATAGATTATGTAGGAACTCCTGTCAGTTTGACGATTAAAGAAAGGGCTGGTCACATTTATATTGTCCGATAATGATAAGATTTTCCATAAAAGATACATACCCTACTATATGGTATGTACGTGTGATTATGCTAGTGTATGTTAATAGTAGGACAGCTCAATGGTGTACCTTTAATGAAAAATCTTTTTATCGAACTTATCGTTATCGGACAGATGTGACCAACCCATAACTTATAAACATACAGTTTCATGAATATCAATACCCTATAACAAGAGATACAAATTTACCGATTAGGGTCGACTAATATCCTTACAAAGCTGTTTGAGCGCACCTGTACCATTGCACAGATAGAGTGATTTGATATAATCAGCCCAGTGTGTTAGAGTAATGATTAGTGTGTAATGCTATTCAGTGACATTGAAACGGCTGAATAGATCGAACCTGGTGCATTGTGCCCTTTCGAAAGCAATGAATATATTACTGCTGCATCTGTGAATGGATCTGGCATGCATACAACAATTTGTTGTATTTGTGTTAGAGTCAGGGCAGTCCTATACACAGTAATCAGATAAATGGTTTGGAAACAAATGTAATTGAGTCAATACTTGATGATTTTGTAGGGTTGAGCACGATCATTGTTCCGTGGAAGGGGTCGTTCGTGTACATGTACTGTATCTGAATGAGAGTGACAGAATGAGGAATATGTATGATCAGTGTATCTTGTTGGTGTGATGAGCTGATGATCTTAACACCAGTCAACTCTGTGCTTTTCAAATGTTCTTGTAGTATTTCCTGTCCTTCTATAGTCATATATCTCAAATCTGCAAGATATTCTCTTCTTTTAATCTCCAGATATGTAATTGAATAATTCTCTCTTTATGTTTGTGCATCCACATTTGCCTTTTTTTTGTGTCATGAAAAAAAAAGTCCCTTTATGCACTCTGACATGATTCTTCTTACACATTGACAACATATTTCTCGCCAGGCTTTGGCCCTCCTCAAAAGCATTCTGGCGGCATTTAGACCTACCCTTGTTACAGTAGGAACATTGGGGTTGGCCTCGGATTTGTTTGTACTAGAGTCTGCACCTAAGATGTTTCTTGCTATGAAATATTTTGTTAAGGACTGACATTAAATAACTAATACATTTATACATCTAGAGGGCTGTGCCAGCATGAGGGGGGGGGGGGGGGGGGGGGGTGTTTAAAGAGAAACCCTCTAGACAGTTGTTATCTCTGGGGGCTCTTTAAAAAAAATTATTGAAACATTGTTAAAAAAGTCTAAACTAGGGAAATTTGTTACCTAAAGTAGAAATATAGAGAGGCTCCTGACAGGTCTTAGGAGGCATTTTCTGTAGCTCTTGAGGCATTTTCTGTAGCTCTTGAGGCATTTTCTGTAGCTCTTGAGGCAACCCCCCCCCCCAAAAAAAAAAAGAACAGGGACAGTACATTATATTACACTGGTCTGTGGCAGACCCTAGCTACATTTTACCAAATGAAGGATCATTTTAGGCCATTTTTTTAAAACACCAACTACTTTTATTGGTGTCAATATTGTCTAGACTAGAAAAGGACACATCAATCCTTGCATTGCATTATATCCAGCTTTCTGTTTACTGGTAGGTGTGTGGTGTGTGTGTTGGGGGTGGGGGGGGGGGGGGGGGGGGGGGGAAGCAGTAGAGAAAGGGCAAGGAGTATGATTACCTTGAAATTGCATGTGAGTGAATCACCAATTCCATTCATGTGGTCCAATTTCTCTCATACTGGGATGAATGTGATCATATTTCCTGATTGAATTCACCGCTGCACGGCCTCTGATGAATAGAGATCCAGGATTCCTTTACAGTTGTAGAAATGGATTAGACAAGTGGGCAATCTCCATTGAGTCTATTCACTTTCAGGTGATCCCAATCAAACAGTACAAATTTCATCCCTGACTTCAAAATCATGTCCATTCAATCCTCGGCGGTATTATACAAACACTGTCCATGTCTGATAATGTGGAGTGACCATGAAGAACAGAGGTAATTGGGCAATTTGGGGATTAGATTGGTACTCAATACAATGTGAGTGGTAATATGTTCTCATTTAATGCGTATGTTTACACCAGTGTTTGGAGAGGTCATTAGTCCTATATCATTTTTTCGTGTAAGAGTCCTGGGCACTCATAGACACTCTTTTAAAAAGTATACATGTCATCAAATTGAGTGGGTAATTGGTACTATAATGATGGACTTCTTAGAAACTGTTTACTCTTGATTATTGAACTTGTCTTTACCTAGAAAACTGGAACAAGATTGGAATTCTTCAAGTGTAGTAGATGCGATCAAGCTCTTCATATACCTTAGTCTTTATAGAGAGTGAAAACACCCTTAATGGTTAACAATTACATGAACTATGATATACAAGCTTACAAACGAAGATATTGCTATTGATGTATAGTATATCCTAGCGAATGGGAAAGTTGACTGCTTTCACACATATCAAATTATTACATAGGTACTGTAGGATTGCCCTTTAAAATATCCTTAATAAATATGGTACTGTTTCAACATATTTGGATGTTCAGCTTTTGAATCATAATAACTATATATATGACATTCTATTGTAGTTTGTTTATAAGTTATTGTATAACACTATGAACACGATGACAAAGAAAGTGGACAAAATATATCGACACCTTTTCTACATATTTTTACATAATAGCAAATGAAGGGATGTTCTTTTGTCTACCAGAGCAAGTGTGGAAGGTACAATGAGGAGCTGTATATTTGTCCGCTTCTTTGTTCGCCATGTTCATAGTGTAAAATGCTCAATACAAAATGGGCATCGAATATGAAAGTGTAGGAGGGAATATTTCTTCAATTTTGTGAGGTTGTCCATCAATGCCTTCTTCAGGCCTTTCTTCTGTATCAAATGATTCCAAGCTTGTGATGTGTCATACCATGCTGGTTCTCTATTCGCATTTGACTCTCTCCACCCAGGTACACGTGCATCGGTATGGTAAGTGGGATATGATAAGAGAGGTCTGTACGTGTGTTTGTAAAAGCCGTATTCATCATAAATAGAAATAAAGTAGGGAAAACCTGTGAAGAATTGAAATGTTTGTGTTCTCCATTACACGATCTTATAATACTCCAAACAGAAACCTTGTGTCTGAATCCATTTAGAAGTCCTTACACATCAATTACCATTTTGCTTTGGTGTCTCTATGACTCTCTCTCTTTCACTTTAATCAATAGCTACAGCTCCCTGACTGTGAATGAATACCTGAGCGAGCCCGCTCAACACAATCTTGTACATGTACATGAAGCTAGGCTTGGAATGTTTATAGCGCCTATTCAATACAGACAATCGAACACTTGAAGGATCCTTTTCTAAAGCTATTGTAGGGAGGTTTTGAGCCACCCTTTGACTGCATACAGTGACACCTACACAGACCCTATAGTCTTCATCATGGACCTAGTATCTCATCATGCCACACACCAAGTGTGTATGTGTGTGTGTGTGTGTGTGTGTGTGTTGCCTTTGTTGCACAGCTTGATAGTTCTGTGTGTGTCATTGGACTGGATACGCTTGATTGCACACCCAGAATGATAAGACATCCAAGCCCTGGAGTAGAGTGGATCACACATAATAGACCATTTTCAGAATGCATTGAAATTAATGGATGCCCCTTCCAGTTCACCTCCCTGCATTTTCGGGTGCGAATAAGAAGATGATACATTTCATTCAACTGTTCAATGATTTCATTATCTTTTTCGGGCATGTATTCATTGTTGAAAGGTTAGATGAATCTCTGACAAGCTTTGGAATTTTATTACATAATGGAAGTGGCATATTGGAAAGATGGATTATGAGCTGAATTTTGAACGCATCTTTGAGCTGAGGATAAAGTAGGAATATAGTCATATAGGCCTACATGTATATTGAAGTCCGAACAAAAATTAGAAGACAGAATTTTGATTGAGCGAATGTTGTGCATGACAAAAGAGAAATACATTTACATGCAGAAATGCTCATCATGAACATTTTTTGTGAAAAACAACTTTGTTAAGACTACCCACTCATGTTGTTCAATAATGTAAAATTATCCTGGTAATAGACTACTTATATTGTTTCACACTGTAAGTACACACAGTTCCAGCTTTACACATATTTGAAGTGAACTGTAATAAGGCATGAATTCAAGGCTAGGTGTAGTATACTGTGAGTCCTTTATTGTTTGATCACCTCCTTTATTGAAATCTGGCAAAGCAAAGCAATAGACTGTGTAAAAGGTTCCTAAAGACACACTCTGTGTTAGTAGTGAGTCTACAAATTCAGACCTTGTGCATTAATAGTGGATAATGTCGATTAGAGGGATTGGCAATAATTTAAAGGGATACTCAACCGCAGATGGTGGACGTTTTTATGCCGACCGCGATTGTTACCTGATCATGCCGTTGCCCAGCAGGGCACAAACTTCGGACAGACTGGTCGGCACGCAACATGCACGCTCCGCCTGATCTCGAGCTCTCGTGCGAGATTCGGCCGGCTTTGTGCAGTCCGAAATGTAATCACAGTAGTCCGACGGACGTGTTCGCACAAATTTTGTGTAAGAGTGAATGGGGTTACGCAATCCTGACTTTCCCCAAGGCCGCCTGATGGTGTATCCCTTAAAACTATTTAGCCGCTAGAGGGCGTCAACAGATATTTATCAAATGCTTGCTTTTTGTTGGTTGACACACACTGCAGGAGCATTGGGTAGAGCTTTTGGTTTTGTTGTCCGCTTCCAGTCTTTTTGCTTACAGTACATTTCTATGTATGCACGATCATCAACCTACTTCAGCTATACAAAACATTAAGTTTTGAGGATATTTTTTATCATTTCATCCATCATAATGGACATAATGGACAGTTCTGAAAACAAAGATTATTAGGAGATGACTGTTCCACAACTTTGTAAGTTCTTAAAAGAGAGAGGCGTAACATGCAATGGTAAATGAAGAGTGGAGCTTGTCAGTCTTGCATCGACAGCTACGTACGACATGATCGAGTTCCGCTCTCATTTTCCTCCGACCATTACAACGTTGCTTTGCAACAGAACCCCACACCCACAAAAACATATTTATCATTTAAAATCAATGTTTAACTCACTTTTTAATGGTGTTTTAGACCCTTTCTTGACTAAGAGACATCAGCTGATCTGTAGGAAAACCCATGACGCACGCCTGTACCGAAGTAAGCATCAAAACCAAAGTAATATAACGCTGCCATCAGCGAATGTCTTACAGATATTGTCGAACGCGCAAATTCCCATAGTTCAGAAGTAGAACATACAAACCATTTTTGTGTATGAACTATGAATGTTATTTAGCAAATAAATCGGGGTCGCCTTTTTGTTTGAACATGCAAAGTATATGTATGTGTGAGAATTGTGCACAACTGCGCATTTTTATTCCAAACAAGTTTAACTTGGCCTATAATATTATACATGTTATGTGTGCATATACTTCCCACTAAAAGTCATCATACATGTAGGCAATAGGCCTATATGTATGGCTAGGCTTATGTTTCTGTGTTATAAAAATGTTCTTCTTCTTGTGTGAAAAGTCTGAAACGCTGTTCCTGATGGAGCTGTTTTTTGTTTTGGGGTTAGTTTTTTAATGCCGTTGATAATTCAGTTTTAAATATTTATGCCAGTATCTAGCGGCATAAACCATGCTGTGTTATATGCATTGTTTTTGTTGTTTGGTTAGATTTAACAGCGCATATCATTCAATTTTGAATATTTGCGCTGTTCTTAAGATAGTTTAGGCTTGACTCAAGAACCATCACAATCTGTATTAGCTGACTTATTGCCTTCCTCCCAACTATTAGGACAAACAAATGCAACAAACAATCCTTCAAAAGTCTTGAAAATGTTGACTAATAAATGTAAAAATCATAATGTACGTAGTAATGTTTTTGTTTCATTTATTTATGATTTTTTTTTTTTTTGGGGGGGGGGGATTCTCCTGCACATTTAAATTTTGAACCAGTAGTTGTCAGGTTCTTGGATTTATTCTCTTCATGTTGCAAGTCCAACTTTTTGTCGTACCCAAAAGCTGGATCATCCTTGTGCTGTGAACATTCAAGGTGATGTGTGTCTGAGGAGTAGACTACTAAAGTTGATAAAAACTTAAAGGTCAAGTAAAGGTCAACATCTTAGTCACCTCTGGGTAGCACTGTAGATGACATTTGGGACCTGATAGTCATCATGTCAAATCCGAGAGGGAGAGAGAGAGAGAGAGAGGGAGAGAGAGAGAGAGAGAGAAACAGAGAGAGCGAGACAGAGATGGGGAGAGAGTGAGACACACAGGTTGAGAGAGTCAGAGAAACAGAAAAGGAGAGGGAGAGAGAGAGATGGAGAGAGAGGACTGAGAGAGAGACAGACAGACAGAGAGAGACAGAGAGAGCGGGACAGAGATGGTGAGAGAGTGAGACACATAGGTTGAGAGAGTCCGAGAAACAGAAAAGGTAGACAGAGAGAGAGAGAGAGGGAGAGAGATGGAGGGAGAGGGAGGAGAGAGACAAGACAGACTTGAAATATCCTGGAAAGCCTTTTTCAATCCATCACGATTGTTTTCACATGTGTGATGGAGGTCACCATACATTGCTTTAAAATGTTTACACACCTTTGAGTTGAATGCTGAAATTACTATCAGTCTATAATGTAGGAAATGTGGATACATGTACATGTAGTAGCTTGTTATTTACAAATCACATTGAATGATGATATGACAATCCGACTGTAAGGAAAACCCCCTGCACAAAATGGTTGGGGATGGAACTAGATGAGAACTGAGCTTAGAAAAGCTAAAAATAAGGGCAGAATAATTGCCCCCTCCTAAATGTATTCTATTCATATAGAAAGAATACTGAAAGAGCTACCATCAGTAAGTGATTTGTACACACGTGATATAACAACCTGTGAAATACTGGAAGCAATTACCCGTACATGTATTTGTATTACTATTGTATGTCATATTTATCATTGTTCATATTCATATAAATATTCAATAAAAATCCATGCGCATCCCCAACTATCAATGTGATGTAGGGTTTTTTTATTTGAAATTTACTATTTACTAGAAAAATTTTACTAGATCCTGAAAATGATATTGTCAAGAATAGCCACTTTGTGTTGGAAGATTGGATGATTTTCTTCCATTGTACCAGGCTTTCATTTAGATGCTTAATGTTAATTTCTTCAGATTATTAATTTTTCAGAATGTTTTTGTAAAGGGATCTGATCTGTTTTGCAGAGGATGATTTTGTTCACTGTATACGTGCTTTTCGGGTGGTACTCTTGCCTTGTTGCAGGTGAAAACAATTATTCAGCATACATGTATTTTGCCACCTATTGGTCTAACCTTAGCACCACTTGCATAATTGACAGCATTCCTTAATGATATATTCTAATGCCAAGAAGAGAAGGCCAATAGAGATAACCCAGTCACCATACAGTACACACTCACACAATTTGTGTATTCCCCTGGAATGCACATAAGTTTACGAATCTAGATTAAGCATGCTGCGCCCTGTGCAGTTACACTCCAAAGTGAGCTAAGGGCATGCACGGTTTTAGTAGGCGACTTACATAATTACTCCATCCTGTTATGATTTGACAGCCCTCTTGTAAGGCGGTGTGGACCTATAATCAGCAGTATCATTAATTAGTCTATTGCCTTGTTAAAGGATTCTGTGCGTCTCTATGGTTTTGTCTTACGTGATCTGGTTGCTGGTATGGGTGGTTTTAGGGCTCCCTTTAGCTTAGTCCGTGGTCGATTGGATGTAGTGGTGTTGATGTGCACATCCATCTCCTTGTAATACAAGATATCAGGAAATCTGTTGAAAATTGTGTTTAAAGGTTCCCTGCAACCCAAGTGCAAGTTGATTTCTGTTGATGTGCAGGGATGCATAAAACTCATATTTTGTTATTCAAACATCTAAATATGTTTCATAAATCATTTTAAAATAATTTTAAAAATCATTTTCTCAAACATGCTAAGCTCCAGGCTCCTGTTGCACATAACTTGCATTTGAACGCAACTCGGGGAAAATCAAACGCGACTTTATTCTCAGCCAATCAGAAGTGGGCATTAAGGACTTGCGTTTGATTTTTAGGAGTTGCAATTAAACGCAAGTTTCGTGCAACGGGCCCCAGATCTCATTCCTGCAATGACATCATCTGTCAATCATTAGTGAGCTAAGGAGAGACAGTGGACTGTAGCTTTGCCAGAGATGACTGTCTGTAATAGACAATACAATGCCTACATAAGAGTTGCTATGTCAGACATGCAGTAGAATCACCAGGAGGTGTTGTTTGAAAGCATGCAGTTCTATTGTGAGCATGTGCTGAGATGGGGGAAGTTACATACCACTGTCTATTGTAGATTGTTAATGTAGCTGACTGATGATTGACAGATGATGTCATTGCAGGAATGAGATCTGGAGCTTTTTGTAGGGTGGAGCTTAGGAGGTTGGAAAAAATATTTCAAAAAACATTTGAAAATCTATGAAACACATCTACATGTAGATGTTTGAATAACAGAATATTAGTTGTATGCATCCCTGCGCATCAACAGCAATAAACTTGCATTTCGGTTGCAGGGGCCCTTTAAAGGTGGCTGATTAATGATATTGTAAAAATTTCATGCTGCCTGACTTCTACATTTTCAGAACATTATATAGATATCATATTGTAAATATTATAGATACATAAGTAAGTTCGAGAATTTCTCTTGCAAACTGTAAAGCTTTTTTGTTAAAATTTCTTAGATGAGATTATTTCTCTCCAGTCTACATGTAAGGCATGAATATCTACATGTATATTTCATTAAGACTTCCTACAATTACAAGAAGACATGCCATGCAGCCATATATTGTCCTAAATGTACTTACGACACCTACAATAAGCCTAAAATATGATACTTGGAGATGATACGAATATAAATAGAATATGAATATAAATAGTTTGACATTTGTATGTTCAAATATCAGCAGATTAATAGACAAGCAAAGATAAGGAACAAATTGATTTCAGAGAAACAACCCCTCTTATATAGGATTCTTGGAAGTTGGAAAGGATTGCATTATGAATGTGGTATCATTCTTCTTGTGGTCAATTCCTTGGGCTGTGGGAGAGACAGAGGACATAGGAGGTTGTTGTTTAAAGTGGAATAATATGGAAAGAAATCTTTATTTCTTGGAATTCCTGTGAATCTTCATGAGCAGATCCTCGTAGTCCTAACCACGACCTACATTGTAATACATATCTCAAAAGACCTGATGAAAACTGGTTTTTATTTAACATGTCCTGGAAAAACATATTCTTAAAAAAAGAAGTTTTTATTGTAAAAACAAGGCAAGAAATATAAAAGCAAGAATGATTGAACTGTAAAGGTACATCAACAAATCCAGTCTACTAACTAACACACTAAAGAGTTGAAAATATATGTATTTTTTTAAAACATCAAATTGGCAACAATTGTACAAAAAACTAATGATTTTCATTTGATTAAGCTTTGCCCATTGCAAGATTTTTAATTCTTATTTTACATCAAAGTGTTCTTTTAGTGAGCTGTATAATGTCCTGCAGCAAAAATGGACACCTACATGTATTGTGCCATGATTTTTGTTATTTCAGGGGAGCATTTCATCAGGTGTTTTGTCAGTGATTTTTAATGACAAATTTGCTCTCAGCCAATCAGATGCAAGGATTTCAGTAGCTTATAACAGTTGTTAGTAAAAATCACTGACAAAACGCTTGATGAAACGCTCCCCTGTTCTAGCCTTTTGCATAATTTGTAGCGTTTGTGCAAATCACAAAAAGGATCCCCCCCCCCCCATCATTGCAAATAGATATAGAAACAGTTTGCCATTAGGGAGCAAATTGTGTCAGTTGTAGATTTAACAAAAACTCATTGTTATTTTAATGATTTTTCCTCTTATGATTCATTAATTCTTTGTTCTTTCTTATGAAATTACAGGAGGGATTCAGGAGGAGTAATAATAAAAGTGTATTTGATATTTGATTAGTGTATGGTATTGTACAAATAAATGAAGCAGGGCGAGTTAACCATTGCTAGATTATTGGGTTAATTAACTTTTGTTCTTACATAAATGGTGCAATTACGAAGTTTTCATGATATAGGGAATGTTTAGATGTAAATTTGCACTTAAACAAAATCCCGATAAGTTATCTAAATAGTTTGTCAGCCTGCATGTTGAACTACATTTATTTACACAGTGCATAACATAGCGATATGGCTCTGTCTGCTGGGACTGAAAAGCCGAGACTAGCTTGGAAAGCGCTGAACTTCATTCTATACTCCAAAGGTCAAAGGTCGGGAGTCTCTTGTAGACTCATTAACATGCTTGTCAAATTCCCAGGGATTTAGATAAAACACACACAGACACATACATTAAACTATGGGTACACTAATGAATTAAAGGTATAGTCGTGAATTTGGGTAACATCCATATACATGTAAGAAAGTTGGAACAAATTCCTACAGAATCCAGTGGAATTCACACTGAGTGTTTGATTCTACAAATGACTGATATCTACAGGAAGGTGTCAGAGTAGAAACCATTACAATGGTTGAGTGCCAAGGATGGAAAGAGAGAATGTCTGGATCCGTCTGCACTATTACATTGTCCCATATAACCAAAATTGTGTTTGGCTATATCACTGATTAACATTAAGTATGACTTTAGAATAGTTGCTCCCCCCCCCCCCAAAAAAAAAAAAGAAAGAACACAAAACAGCTTCAAGACTGACTTTAACCCCCAAAATACAGTTTAAACTGTGAGACACAGTTCCCAAAATGGCAGAGAGAGAGAAAAAAAAAGGAAGCAAAATGGAGTGTTCTACCTGGACTTTGAAAGGGAAGAATCAGCTAGGCGCAGTCTAAGCAAACAGTCACTGTTGTCAATGGAATTTGTTTGAAGGGGAGGCCATGGGTGGCTGAGGAAAAGTTAGATTGTGGCATAATACAGGCAATTGTCAAAACTTAGGTGTTGACAAAGGAACGGCGTAAAGTGGAAAATTTCTGTATGTGCAACGCTTTATTGATGACTAATTTGTTTGTGTCAGATAAGGCAAATTTGAATACTCTGTATTAGACTCTACAGAATTTTTCAGTGATTTACAACAATTATTTATGCTGATAGTGAATCAATTTTAGAGACTTTGTGAATTATCTTATGTTTCAGAGAAAATGTTTTCCAATCGACCAAGTAATTGTATCATGTTCCTAAGTTGCGTATCTTTTCAGGCTTCTCCAAGTGCTTGGTTGTGATGTATTTAGTTTTTACCAGTAATATGATAATGGCTTTGTTTATGACTTATTGATATAGATTCATGTCGTGTCTTATTGCAATATCTATCTTATGATCCAGTTGGGGGGGGTAGAAAGATTTTAGATAAAGTGTATGAAATGTCAAACTCGGATTTGCCAAAGTAGCACAATTATCAATGATTTATCCGATAATAAGGTATGTTTAGTTGTGTATAAATATATATTGTGGCCCTCTCATAATAGAGAGCTGAATAAATCAGAAGTTACAATACATGTAGGCCTGTGCAGCTCACAGTCACATACTTGCAAAGAATGATTGTGTGGTAGTCTACCATTACAGACCCTGTTTTTACTCTGCTCATGAAAGACTGCAGCCTAGACTAGCCTTTTAATCTACATTGTAGCCTTATTGAAATTTCCTCATCTTTCCATTAGTATCATAGTCTTATACAAAGTGAAATAGTAAACTGGAGTATGATTCTCCTAATGTAAAAATGTTGGGGTAGCGCAGTTTTTAACGTGAGAGCAGTAAAACACATAATCCCTAAAAAAGAAATAAAACTGAAATTTTGATGAAATGTAAACAAGTTCTACATGCTGGTCTACCATATAAGCAACCCAAATAAACAATACCGTCCTGAAGAAAGTTTTGAACAAAAGTATAAACATATAAGACTTGTAGACAAATCGAAAAGAAAATAAATCATATTAACATTACCTGTTTTTAATGCACACAAATATAATTTGTATAATGTTTGCATAAAGAGAGGAGGGGATTATGTCATTCAAAGAGCCTAACTGACTCTCTCAACCCAGGTTTAGCATATAGGCATCCATGATCCAGTGGTATGGCATATCTTGTGTTATTCCTGTAAATTCACCCTGAGGTAAACTTGCAAATTTCTTTGAGGGTGTCTGTGTTGGACAAGGTGTTACGGAGACAAAGATTTGTACTACTCACTCCCTAGATTTGCACCCGAGGTAATGTAGTAATTTTCTTGTAGGGAGGTGTGGAGGGAGCTGGGAGGGAGACTAGAGGGTAGAAAGAGCATCCAGGTTAGGTTCATTCATACAGTTCTTTCCATTCAGTCCAAGCAGTAGTATTTAGTATCCTCATCTCTGTTACTACCTGATCCATGTACTACAACACTGGAGAGTGCTCCTGGCCACATGCATTCAAGCTTTGGTTTCTTGCTGCATCAGTGAGCATGCCAAAATCAAGGATAGGTTTTACAATGATATTTAGGAGTTTCACAGGAAGTTTGGTATGGTAGGCAGGAGGAATATGAGCCCACGTCTACCAGCAGACTAGATATTTGTACTTTAGTTCAAGCTCGAGGTGCAAAAATATCTGTCTGTCTGTGCCTTGTACCTTGTAAATCAGACCGGACTCAGAGACTACTGCATTGGGCTGTAGAATAGGGACTGGAGTATATGTGCCCTGGTAGAAATAGCTCTATGTCACCTGTCAAATTGATGTAGGCTTAAATTCCGACATGTTCTCCTGCAGGGAGAAGCATTCCAACACACCTGAAGCTACAGTATGCTTGTCCATTTTCTCCAACGGTCCACCTTTGTTCATGATAATAGACAGGTTGGTCCCTTGATCTTGCATGGATGCTGGTGACATGTATACCCTGTCTCCCACTCTCTCACCAACAACAGCACCACCAGCACCACCATCACCACCACCACCACCACCATCACCACCATCACCACCATCACCACCACCATCACCACCACCACCATCACCACCACCATCACCATCACCATCACCACCAACACCAACACCAACACCACCACCAACACCACCACCAACACCACCACCAACAACACTACCACCAGCACCACCACCAATACCACCACCACCACCAATACACCACCACCACCACCACCACCACCATCACCACCATCATCATAATCACCACCAACACCACCACCACCAACAACACCATATGAAATATATATATTACATAACTAGTACACGTCATTGTACTCTATTTATATGTGCATAATATTCTTGTATATAAATTGCCAAAGATTCAAACTTCATGTTATTCCACCTGAAGAAATAAACGAAAGCGCTTGTGGAAACCTCTTTACTGCTGTGTCTTATTTGTCTCTGAGTGAACTTTTCATTTACTTTATACTGCTATATATATATATATATATTCTATTATATCATCCATAAAAAACTCCTGTGCAGGGATTGGCCGAGGATGGTTCATGTGACATAAAATCTTCCACCATGAAAATAAAATCGACATGGTGTTACACCAATCATAACAGGAAGGGATGACTAACACAATGTTTCAGGTTTTAAAATTACATTGAGATTTTTTTGGGTAAAATCAGATGATTCTGATGCAATGTTGATCTTATGATCATTTGATATTAGAAAGAGCCTAGAAATGAGAGTGCAATAAGATGAAATACAGCTGGCACTTTCTTTTTCATTTCAGGAGGCAAGCTTGGATTCTAACCTGAGCTTTATAGTGAAGTTGTGTCTATTGCTACCTTGAATTTCTTATTGATAATTTGTTGATAAGGAAATTAGTTTCCCTGATTTGATAGCATTTTATTACATCTGGAATTGTACATTTTTCCTTTAAATATTATGAGCAATACTGCATGAATTATTACTTGACAGTACTATTAAACATTACAATGTACATGTACAATAGTGATCGATTATACCTGGGTTTAATTATAGATGCAAGTATAGATATTGATGTGACACTGTAAATAACTGATACTATTTTTGTACATGATACTTAATATGATTGACTTCTTTTCATTTTTATAAAGTAATATGTTTTCAGGACATAAATTGATTAACTGTGCACCTGTGCCCTATATTTTGCCTTCATAATAATTTGTTTGATACCTGTTTATTACTGAGTTTAATGATACTTGCATTCTAGTATGAGCAAGTGTATGTCTAGGCCTATATTGTACAGTACTGTGCATGTAAAACTCTTTCTGTATGTATGCAATTATACTGGTATTTGAACTCGTTTTATGTGCTCAGTAAGTGTATATGCATGTAGACAACATTGTTTCCTTGGATGCAATGCATGCAAAAGGATATTCTGAAATTGAAAACAAAACAGATTATGCAATCTCTAAGAGGAGATCAATATAGTATTTAGGTACATATATACTAGAAATACACTGTATGAAACAAAATACAGTGTAAAGAGCATAAACTTGGTCTACAAATTAAGTCCAATTTCTTGGGTGGATTTGGTGTTGGTGATGAGAGTAACACATGTTCAGATTTTTAGTTCCGGGAACGTTTCCAAACGAGATTGAATCGGTGCGATGTACCTATAATGCATAGTTGAAATCGTTCATGATATAAATTTCTGTCATTCATGCATAGAGAAAATCATTTTGCAATCGCTCACCTTCAATTCATCTTCTTTAGTAATTCCATTCATTTGAAGTGCTCTTTGCCCTTCATTATTCTCTGTGTATCAAAAATGACTTTTTAGTATCATTTTTGTGTACTCACTTTGGAAAATGGTTCAGGTTACAATTTATTTATCCCAATAATTTCCTGGTACTACAAAATTTCAATATGGCACGAAAAAGAGACATGATAACGAAGCTTTTCAACCTGCACTCATCAGGTTATCATGCAGGTATGTAACAAATTACTCTAACTTTTCATGCCATATTGAAATTTATTTATCCCAAGCACTACACCCTACTCAATGAAATTTGTTGACCTCTCTAGTAGGTCCATGGTTGAACTTAATGGCTGTCTAGCTAATAAAAGTTTTAGGAAATTGTGATATTTTTAAAGTTTTTGTTAATCACTATAAATCAATGTCAAAGGGTGTTGGAAAAGTCATGATTATTTGTATTAGATATATGTGTCCTGTCTCCTGTGCTCTCCCTCTTTCTCTCCACCTTTTGTTTTTGTTGTCTTTTCATCTTTTGATTTTGAGAGTCTCTCTGTCTCTGTCTCTCTTTCTCTCTTTCTCTCTTTCTCTCTTTCTCTGTCTCTCTTTCTTTCTGTCTGTCTCTTTCTCTCTCTCTTTCTCTCTCTCTCTTTGTTCTCTCTGTACCACTCTTGAATTCTAACTGCATGAAAATTGTGAAAAATTAATATACCACCCCCCCTAAAAAAAGGGGGGAAGAGAGAAAAAAAAACCTTTTATTATAAAGAAGCGACAATCTTAATGCAGATAGCAAAATAATATAGATCAATTATACAAATTCTTGGATTCCTTGTGCTCTTAGGAATCTCCACAAGGCAATATACTTTTTACGGTGCTGTATTGCTATCGGTCAAGGTCCTCACTGGGACCCTCTTAATTATTTATTCACAGAGTTTTGATGGGATTCTGTCCTAATCTAAATATCTTTCATCCCTGTCTCAAGAGAAGAATAAAATATCGTTGGAATTTATTAGTTTCATTATCATCTTGTAGATCCCCCCTTCTCTCTCTTTCCTCTCTGTATCTTGTCTTTTTTTCTCTTCTGTCTATCTCTATATTCTGTTTATCTTCTACCCTTGGCCATATCTCAATCTATCTATATTTTAATCTCCCCTCAATTTCTCTGTCCTTTTCTCTATCTTACATGTCTCTTTTCTCCTCTCTTCCATTTTCCCATTCGGTCTTTCTTTTTCTGTAAAATTTGATCTCCTTGACTTCATCTGTACATCTCTATTCTCTGTATCTTATCTATATTTGCTGATCCTCCCTAGTTCAGTACCTCATCTCAATACACTTGTTCCCTTTTCTCTTTCTCTCTTTCTTCCTCCTCGCTCTTTCTCTCTTCCCTCTATCTCCTT
This sequence comes from Heliocidaris erythrogramma, assembly GCA_025617745.1. Taxonomy (NCBI): domain Eukaryota; kingdom Metazoa; phylum Echinodermata; class Echinoidea; order Camarodonta; family Echinometridae; genus Heliocidaris; species Heliocidaris erythrogramma. The sequence continues at coordinate 5,759,843 of CM046872.1, read as the reverse complement.
TGCTTCTCTCTTCCCCTTTCTTTCTCTCTTTCTTTCTCCATCTTTCTCTCTCTCTCTCTCTTTGATCGCTTCCCTCTTTCCCTCTCTCCGTTTCTCCTTTTCTCTGTCTCTTTCTCTTTCTCTTTCTCTTTCTCTGTTTCTACTCTACTTTTATATTTTCATCCTCCATTTGTCTTTGTATCTTTGTTGATGACTCTATCTGTCTCTCCCCGATCTCTTCCTTCGTCTCTTCCTTCAGTGAGAGGTCAGTTTGTATTGTGATGCGCTGGTGCTTTCCGATTGGTTTTCAAGTGTGGGCATTAACTCGCTGAGGGGTCAATTTCGAAGAGAGAAATCCTCCGTTCCCTCTTTTTGACCCAGATCAAAACCAGCGCTGGAAGAAAAAAAAAATTAAATATGCAATAAACAAGAGTCAAAATGACCTGAAACTCTGAGATGAGGCCATTAGCACAGTGATGACAGGACATAAATGGGAAATAATTCCTCAAAATGAAATTACCCTACCATTAATTGAGCAAATCGACATTCAAAGTTACTGGGTTTGGTAACGGACATCCTACAACCCTCATACAGCTCTCATTCAGCTTGGTTCCTCTTACAATGCTTACAATAAGTCCAAGGTTTGATATATTATGAAACCCTATCACTACATGAATTACTATATCACCAAAGAAAGCGGAAACTTTATGCTAACCAATTTCTTTATGTGAATCCAATTTGTTTCGTCAACTGCTTTTGAAAGTTTTCTCTTTCTTTCTACAACATCAAAGGCATTTATCAGTAAGAATCTAACTCTATCAAATGTCTACGTGATGAGCTTTCATCTAAGTCCATCATGGGTTAATATGTCTTCATTTTAATTTTTTTAGCAAAGAATGTCACGATTTTCAGTCAATTTTAGAATTGAGATTTTTTTTTGAGGGGGAGGGAGTGTATAATCTGCCTGCTATTTGAATTCTCTGGATGACTTCTGTATAAATTTCACAGGACTTCAACATTCCCCTCATGCTGCCTATTATATTTTGAGTACATTTCAACACTTATCCTTTCATTGAAATACTACCTTTAATCACAGGCACAATGATCATTTTTCAAATGATCATTGTTATATCACTTTTCCAAAATAATGACTTTGCTGCTACTGCATGTAAATGTCCCCAGGGTTTCTTGATAAAATCATTCATGAATTCCTAAACAAATATGATTGTGCTAATGAACCATTAAACATGTAGCCAAAGGACACAGGAGCTATATGTTACTCTCTCAAATGAAACATTAATTGACACATCATGAATTATGCAAATGTGCAAAGAATAATTGTTTTTGTTTCTTTCTCTTCTCTTTCATATTCTGCAATCATCCCTTGCTGCTTATTAGGTGAGTGAATTTTATTTTTAAGATTTAATATCTCGTCTGTATTTGTTCTTATGTATGTAGTCAGACATGAGTTATTACCTTCTTATAGATTGGTACATTATGTTTTGGTAATTCACGCTAATCATGCAAAACAAAATCACTGTGCCAAAGGTCCCCTTCTTGAAAATTTGGAATTAAAAAAAAAAGTTGAAAAAGAGAAAACAATTATTATTACTGGTTTTGTAGGAATTTAAGTAACAAAATCTTTATTTTCACTATACTCCAATGCAGAATCTCTATTTTCAAAGTCACTCCTTTTACCCCAATATGTACTATTTATATATTTCTATTTTAGATACATATAGTCTGGAGAATATAATTGTAAAAGGAAAGTATTTTGTTGCTAATTTGAAGGGGAAAGCTGATTTACTGGTATCCATTTAGAAATCCTTGACGCAAAGATATTATTTTCTGATTGAATTGAACTTTCTGTCCAGTGATTGGAATCATAAATATTTAATCAGGTGCATTCATTCCGTTTCACTGTATCTTGTTCTTTGCTGATTAGAAAATGCAATTTCAAAATTTTCATGGCAATCTGTTATCTTGTGATTGAAATCAATTCTGATAAGTGAAGTGGCTTGAAACAGGTTTCAATTTACTTCTTATATATGTTGGATATATCTTTGTTTAATGGCAATTGATTGAAGTGAGACCGAAGAAATAAACAGGATCTTGGATATTTCCTTAAAAATTATATACGTGTAAGTGGTCCATATATTGAATTCGCCTTTTATATACACATGTATATAATCTCTTGGATTTGGTATTTATTTAATTATTGTAATGATTTGGAAAAAAAAAAATATCAAAAAGGCCAGTTTGATTGTTGGTACTCTAGTAGCTAAAGGCAAAGAAAATTTGTTACTGAAATGTTTAGAATAGTTCAATGTTAAAAAATTAACAAAGTTACATATTATAATTCAGAGAAATCCAATAATGTGCAAAGCTCCAATACAAATGTGGGCCATTCATTGCATGTATTATATCGCAGTTAGGACAAATACTGTAGTGTCCTCATTTTTCATTTACATGTATTATATTTTCTAATTTTACTTTTTAATTTTTTTCTTACCAAGTTTATTTGCCAGTCTTTTATTTGCTTTTAGTTAAGAATCATAGATTTCATTGGATTGTTAGAATCTTACTTCTGGTTATTACTTGATATCAACCTACCTCCAAGGACCTTTAAGAAATAATGAATATTTTTTTTCTTCAGAGGATTGTAAAATGATGAGATATTAACCCTTTCATGAAAGGGATTATTATCTAATAAATATAATGTCTTTGAAAACAACATGTGGCTAGGCACTTTGACGAAAAAATGAAATAAAGACAAATTTTGATAAAGATTTCAAAACTTTCAGTGTGTGGCCAATTTAAGGATATTAAAACTTATTTTCCTTTTTCAAATTCCCAGCATCAAATGCAATATGGTCATGCAACAAAATAGACTCAGTGTGTCTATCATAGACACTCTTTCTACATGTACTGATGCATCTGTTATATTTTTTAGGGATCTGAATCAAAAGTTATTGCGCCGAACCACAAAATGTGGTCAATTGTCTCAAAAGGGTTAAGAAAGGGTTTGCTGTGTGCAGTATGTATTATGTACGCATTTATGGTAAATAGGGGTTTCCCTAGCTTTCTGAAATATACAAGATGTACAAGTTTTCCTGGAGATGTTTACTCCAATAGGGAAAATAAGTCAAAAAAATAACTGGTTAAAGTCATACAAGAAGATGGACGTCTGCGGCATGAGTATGGATGACCTGTCAAATCGTCCCATTACATTGTCTCACAGGGAAATGTTATCTGGATCAGGTTCACATTGCAGCCAAGTTCCAGAACTTTAAGGGACTGGAGAATTCAAAATTACTGGAAATGTCACGCTATAGCGCAAACCCTAAACGATATTTTAGCAAGACATGATTTGGCTGTCCTTTGCAAAGTTGGCATAGCAAAGATAACAGAAGTGCATTTATTCCTGAAAGATTTCCAAGTTGTGATAGATATAGAGTGGTCTGCTACAGTGTTGAATTTTTCAGTAGGTGCAAATGAAGCAAGAAAGTGTTGACAGTCCTTGCATCAGAAACCTACCTTTATGAGAGGATATTTGACAATTTTTCTGACTGGCTTAAGTAAGTCAAGTTCTTGGAGAAGGAGAATCCAGAGTGCAAACCGGACTGTACTGAGGAGAGAGAAAACATTTCCATTTTGCCAAACCTCATGAGAAACATGATTTGGGATTGTCAATGAAGGGAATGCGATGATGAATTGTAAGGAGGTTTACTTTGGCATGACCCCACTTTGGAAATGCCAACCATGTCTATGATTTGTCTGCTGGAATCAGAACACTTTTCCCCAAAGAGCCATGTTATAGATGAAAGCATGCCTGCCTTTTCCAGGAGAAAAGGGAATGCAACATTATGGTTGTTAAGGTTTACAAGATCGATGGACAAGTCTGCCTGTGCCTTGAGCTTTCTAAATTCTTTCTTCTTTCAAGATCGATGATAAAGTCTTTTCATTATTGGGGGAGCTTATCCAGAATGTTTCTTGTGTCATTCTTGATAAGTAGTTGTGCGATGCTGCTTCTGCTTTTGCAAATCTGTTTTTATGGAACTGTTCTAGTCCTTTTCAAAAGAGTCTTGGTCTTGGTTTTGGTCCTTGTTTTGATTCCTTCTCAGCCTTTCCCTTTGCCTCTATTTTGATCTCTCTCAGTCTTAGTTTCTGTTTCAGTTTCTGCCTTTATGTTTCTGCTCATTGGAAACTTTGGTTGCATCCTAATAGTATTGACAAATAAATCTTGTACCAAGGCTTAAGACATTTCAATCATTTCCCTATTGTTACAAAAGGTCATTCCTGTTCCTATCCATTTGGTTAATTTGTTACTCTTGGTATCAGTTGTGATCTTTCTGCTACTTCGTCGTGACTTGGCGTCAACTTCTGCTTAGTGTTTGCGAGATTTGTTCAGGAAATTTCTAGGGATTCTGTGGATAAGAGGGGAGTTTAGAAATGGACAGGAACTCTCAGTTTTACATCAAACATCCTTTTTGGAACAGTGTTACTGTGAAATGTTATAAGAAATTTAGCTGGAAAGTTTTTTTTTGTGGGAGCAAAACTGGAAATATATACAGAGCATTAACAAAATAACAGATTTAGCTGGAAAGCAATCATTTCCTTTCTAGAAGAATTGGAAATGTATGTTGCAGTTCTAAGATAACGAGATTATGATTTTAAAGGGAGCGACAAGTCGCAATCTATGGGCGGTTTTACAGTTGGATGCCCCTTTCTCTGGATCAAAGTTCAAACTTCAATTTATCGCGCGCAGCTAATAAAAGTTCGCACATTGACCCAAATTTGAGTAAACAAGATCGCGCGTTTATTCCAGTATTTGAATCTCATTGGTCGGTTACGTATGTAGGGATTTGAGTTAACGATCACGCGAGGAATCCGGCAATAACATTCCTTCGGTAGCGATTGGACCTGATTGTATCCGAATTTCCCCGAGTCAGGCCAAATGGTCAGGCCCATGGATTACGACTTGCCACTCCCTTTAAAAGGCAAGTCCACCAAGACATTACTTTGATTTGATTTTGAATAATAAGAAAAATATGACAAATGAGAATTCCAGTCAGTGAACATCTAAGAAAAATGTGTTAAAGCACGGCTTGATTGTGACAGGGACCTGGAGCCATGTGCAATGAAGTAAATTTCACTTCAGACCCAAATGGGGTGTTGCAAGAAAGTTGCAATCAATTGCAAATTGTAAAGCAAATTAGAACAACCATTCTGAATGGTTCAGGGTCTGCCCATTCAAGAAGATGCGCTTGCAACAATGAATTGGATTGGTCAGTACCGATCAGTTGCAACTTGCCATCAATTGCAACACCCCAAAAGACATTAATAATGCAGTCTGGAGCTCCCAGCTGAAAGAGTAAGAAACTTGTCATTTTTGAAGCATCAAGTTCACTGCTCACATTGTATACTCAAAATATTTCCTTTGCTGCCTTATGCCACTCACCCTCTTCCAGAACGGTTTGCCATATATGTAGCATCATCTGTGTAAAATGATGAGAGTGGGTGATGCCCTTCTGGCTCTCAGCAGACGGTAGGTATGTAGACTTGCGTGGAAGCTCCAGATCTTTCTACAGGTTGTGCTTCAAGTCCGAGTCCTTTGGTTGAACTTTGGCACAGTACTAGCATCGTTGTCGCAGCTCCGTCAACCGGATTGCCCTAATGAGCCACAGTCACTACATTTCCCAACATGCGTGATGTATGGTTGTAGATAGAAGCTGATGGATCATATACATTGGATTGTGAGAAGTAGCATAGGATGGGTCCAGCCACTGAGAGGGGGAGGGGAGGGGGGGGGAAGGGGGCCTGGCCCACCAGTTGCACTGGAGGACGAACTGCGAGAGACTGCTGAACTAAATACCAGAGAAAAAGGCCATCGCATGAGGGGAGGGTTCTGGAAGGGGTGTTGTATTGTCTTCTTTTAAAGTTGCCTTTCCTTCATTTTTTTTTCTTTTCCCCCTATTTGCCATTCGATTGCTGCTGCTTGGGGGGGGGGGGGGTTGTATGTGCTTCATTCCCCCTTAAATACACTGCAGATTGTCAGTGTGGGATTTTGATGGAGCTATGATGGAGGTGTCATATGCTGGACGATATTGATTGTTGGTTTGATTGATTATGATTGTTTGTTGAATAATGACTTTAGAATTGCTACATGCTCAGGCAAGAGGTCACCATTAGCAGGGCAGTGTGCATTGTACTCGCACATCATCATCCTCCCTACTTCGCGACTTCTCAAGTGATAAAGTACATTCAGGGAGTGGGGGTGACAGACAAAACATACAAACAACCCAACAGACAGACAGACAGAGAGACAGACAAACATTCAGAATATTTAGATGAACTTTTAAAACAGAGATAGAGCGAAAGAGAGAGAGAGAAATGAAAGCGAAGGGGAGGTTTTTTTTTTGGGGGGGGGGGGTTCACGCAAGCTCTTTAAAATCTATTGTAACTTTAGATGAGAATTCTGCAGATGGTGATGTTTTGTAAATTCATATTTCAGTGCTCTTTGTTTTAAATTTTCCAAGCTGTACTCGTCTATTTGAGCCATGGAGAGCTAAATTGGTTTTGCTGTCTCTGTATTCTTATTCTTGCATGATCGTGATATTGAAGATACCTTTTAACATCAAGACACAGGGGAAACCCCCTATTTTTACTAAATAGTTTGAGGTTTGACAAGAAAAACCTCTGCTCTGCTCGTTAGTGTCATTAATTTTCATTGCTTCCTGTAAGTAGTGGTAGGTAAACCAACTCTTAATTGACCAACTCATTACTTTTTGTGTATTGTCACAGTAATTGATGCCAACAATTCTATGATGAAACAAGATGGTATTAATCATACCATACTATATTATTGACAAGGAAAAATGCAGAGTCTGTGCAATATCCTATCACCTGACCCTTTTTTGCCATACCATGTGATCGCCTGATCACATGGTATTCTATCTTTCCTGGGATTGGGCCTGGTGTCAAGGTCATGACCCTGTTATCTTTCATTTGTTGCCTTCTAGACTGTGCTGCCGATATTCAGGACCTCGGAGATGCATACCGACCAAGACCTCGATTGCACAATTGGCAATATTATCTGTTCAATCGTTCAACGAAATGTTGAAAATGTGTTGAATTACACCAATCTGTACATAATTGAGAGCTGAGAAAAGGATCTTTGCATCATGTACGATCCTGACATGGAAGCAAATACCTTGAAGTTTGCTCAAAACCATGGTTTCCCCTGCTTTCCCCAATGATCTCTTGCACTACTTTTGTGTTTTTTGCTATACTTTCGTGAAATGGGCAGGATTATCTATTTAGTCGTTCAATAAAATGATGAAAATGTGTCAAATTATACTAATCTGTACAAAATGAAGAGCTTAGAAAAGGATCTTCGCATCATGTACATGTAGGATACTGACATGGAAGTAGAGACCTTGTAGCCTTCTTAAAACCTTGGTTTTCCCCCCACTTTCTCCAGTGATCTCTTGGGCTACTTTTGTGTATTTTTGCCATACTTTTGAGAAATATTATCTCAATTTCAAACATCCTGTTCGCACCACTGTCTGAAGTTCATGTTAATTCATCTTGGCATGGATCCAGAATTAAAGAGAATACGTGCAAGTGTTCTCTTAGAAGAAAACCCTAGGAATCAGGTTAAAGTACACTTGAGTCGTAAATGAAACTGCATTTTCCAATCAAATGTTTGTACCAGTTCTTTTGAATCATCAACTCTGTAGTCAACAACAGTTCTCACACATTTATGTATGGGGATTTTTGGACCAGCAAATTGCATGAAATTGCAATTATACACTTTCACTGATAAGTACCAATTAATATCCCAGATAATCCCAATATCATTTTTTTTATTCCTTTGGGGGCTCCTTTTTGTTATTGAAAATATTCAAAAATCACTGAGTCCCTGTGGATATTGAGCAGTATATGGGCCTATATATTGTATTCTTTTAGAAGTGTTTTTGAAATGTTTGTGCAATTAGTGAATGCAACCTTTGACAATATGAAATATTATTGTAAGTTATTTAGCTTTTCACTGTATAAGTCTGTATTTGTTGTTGTGTTGATCTGCTTTTGGGATTTACAGCCATCTCCAGTGATTTCATCCTCTGAAGTCATTGCTAATTACAGATTTAAAAATAGTGAATTTGTTTTATTGCTCATTCTACTCCTCAACAACATCGTTTGTTTTCTCGTTTACTCTTAATTGTTCTTGTCTTTTCTCTGAAATTTCCTTATTATATCGCTCACCCATGCTACTGCCGTATCTTATGGTATTTTCTGAAATCTTCTGAAACTCATCTGCTTTTTCATTCAGCATTGAAGCGCCTTCTCAACCCCAAGTTCTTTCCATTTGCAAAATGAAGATCCAAGATTTGCAGTACTCCAAACATTAGACCTGCTTTTGTGTGGGTTATTGCTACCCAAATATTATTGGCAATGCCTGACTGGATCAGTTCAATCGCTGCACTCACATCGCAATAGGTTATGTTGTAAGTAAATGGAACTTCCGTCCTCCAAAGAGGATATCGCTAGTTTAAGATCCCAAACCCCTTTAGCAGAAGGTGATGGAAAAAAAAAAAGAAAATCACTTTTCTTTTATAGAATTGTATGATTTGTAAGAGTAAATTTTGACTTGTAACTTGTCCAAAAGTGTCTTTATTTGAATATTTCTTGTGGTTTAGCTATTATAAGTATGGTTCCATGTGCATTTAGGCAGAATTTGGTGCTATTTCTGTAACTGTAAAACAAAGGAAATATTTAGGATCATTCTCTCAGATCTAAAATACTGTATATGTTGGTCCGCAAGATGCCTTCAGTTACATGAAAGCAAGGGAAGTTTGATAGTGTGTAAAAATAATTGCTTGCTTGTTAATAATAATGCCTGGTCCTATACATGAAGACAGTGTTTAGCTAGTGGTGCTTTTGTAACAGGGTCTGTATGATTAGATGAGGATTGTTGAAGGCATGACTGGTTTGTCCTTTGTGCCTGACTGGCTGATGGCTTGACCCAGCTACTCCTGCCAAATCTGTCAAGGTCCAGCCAGATAGGATGGACATTGGGATTGAGGGAGACAAGAGTTCAGGGCATTACAGCATCCAGCTAGCCATTGGGAGTAGTACCTCCTTGATTAAAACTAGGAAATCCTCCATTTTCAATAATCACTGATCTTCTGAAGTAACTCCATGTTTCAATACAGCCTACAGGACAACATTATGTGGCAATATTTCTTCTCCTTTTACTGAGTAATACCCTTTCATGAGTGTTGTTTTTTTGTGATATTTTTAGCAGTGTAGTATTTTTGACATATTTTTGGGGGGTAATTTCCATTATTCAATATATTTACAAAGGTATCTCCTTTTGCTCTCAGTATGTAACTCACATAAAATGTTTCTTTCTTTGTTTTAACCATTGCAGCATTACAGAAGCGTAATTGGATGAATAATGTAGGCATATAATATATTGATGCCAGAGTCATTGTAGTTAGTGTTCATGTTTCCATTAGTATTACTAAGTTTGTAATGAGATTATGCAAGGTTGCAGCAAAGTTACAGGGATTTTTCTTGTTTATAATATACTCAGAGGGAGAGGTATCAATGTCTGATGGCAGTATTTTTTTTAGTTTGGCGTTATGTCATCAGTCTCTAAGGATATAAGATGGACACAAAGCTGCCTTACTCGACACTCTGCATTGAGCCTGGACTCTGGAGCACAAGGAAGAGTCTGGATACTAGGCTATGTTGCGCTTCAACTTGCTGTAGATTGTCCTTTTCCCCCTTCATTATCCAGACTGCGTTTGAATGTGAGAGATAGAGGGCATATTTCACTGTCAACAGATGTGGTGGGTTGGCACGCCGCACAATGATCGCTCGCTCAAATAACGGGGGCCCTCCACGCTCATTGTCGAGCACTCACGCTCTGTTGCGCAGCACCCCTCGTCCTGGCGAAGATCGTCATGGAGAAGAAAGGGAGATGGGGGAGAGGAGAAGGGAGACGGAGAGAGAGGAGCAGCGGTGTGTTACGGCCTGCGGGCACGATGCAGAGAGCTCAGCCCCCGAATAATAGGAGTGAATAGCGCTGGGGAAGAGAGATATTATGCAGAAAATTTGCCAGCCCCGGCAATCTCGTTTTGTAACGCTCCCCTTTTGACTGCTATGGTGCTGTTTGAATAGAGAGACATGAATGTATTCTATTGAAAGAAAGGGGAAAAGGAAGTGTACCATTTGATATAACAGTTGGTTTCTTTTGACGTGTTGTAAAAGCGTAATGTTTGGTTTTACTGTTTACTTCTCTTCTATGTGCTGCTACATTGCACTGTGTTTTGCCAAGTACCCTACCCCGTAATATTGGCACAATACTCCATTCATGCATAGACAAGTGCACCTTAACAAATTTACATTAACGATCATTCGACCTTGACATACAAGTCTGTGCACCCAATGAAGCTCTGACTTGTTAATATTTGAATTCAATCCCAATGTTTTTGCTTCATTTCAATTGGATACCTTCAACTCAAGGCAATGTCTACATTGAATGGCAGGGTAGCTATTCTAATCAATCCTAATTGTTTTGGACAGCAAGGTATCCTAGCAAAACCATCTAATAATTTCCTCACAAAAATTACAATTTGGGGTAAATCACAACCATGCATTATTTGCAGGTCTCTGCATAACTGACTTTGCAAACAAATAAAACCAATGGGCAAGCTTGTCTTAAAAATAAAGAGATATTGTTAAAGGGCAATCCAACCTTGGTAATAAGTTGATTTGTGTGAAAGCAGAAAAATAAGAAAAACAGGATGGTGAAATTTTGAAAGAAATCGGACAAGGAATAAGAAAGTTATGGATGTTTGAAAAATGAGATCACTACATCTATGCGAATCTCAAATTGGCAATTTGGTGAGTCGATTGTGACATACTTGTGGACAACTCTCCCATTTGTCGTACACAAATTTATCATTAATTTGCGGTTTTCTCCGAAGCACCTTTACCCTCGGGGCAGTACTCAAAATATATTGGAGATAGCATATTGTTATAGGTCCTCATGAAAGAAAACGATCCTAATAATTAAAACATTTTGAAAAAAGTGACATTTTAGTCATTTTATGTGTTGGCGCGAATGGAGGAGTTGTCCACAGCTACATCACAGTGACATTACCTATTCGGCCAATTTGAAATTCCCATAGGTATAGTGATTACAACTTTCAAAAATTCATAACTTTCTTATTGCTTGTCCGATTTCGTTTAAACTTTCACCAAACTGCTTCTCTGATTTTTCCTCTTTCTTTCAAAGCAACTTGCTATGAAGGTTGGATTTCCCTTTAAGCAATTGATATTATGCCATTGAAGTTTGAGAGTAAAGTGAAAGAATGACAGAGTTTGTACATGCAGGAAAAATAAAAGGGAGAAAAAAAAAGGAAATACTTTGAGAGGAGAGAGTGAGAAGCATGGAAGTGGGAAGAAATAACTGCACACATAAAAATAAAAGAGGGAGAGAAATGGGAGAAATATAAAACCAAGAGGATAAATGGTAGAGAGAGAGAGAGAAAGAGAGGGAGATAACAAGAAAGAGAGAGAGTATCATATTCAAACTGTCAGGGAGGCAGACTGCATTCCAGGGAAGCAAATAAACATGACCTCAAAGTTGAGGTCAAATAGGGGTTGTAAAAGGTCACTCTGGAGTAGCTCAAGAGAGAGACCTGAGAAGGAAAAGTTTTGCAAGGTTACAAATGAGATTTGATGGGCTGTCTTCATGGCGGCAACCATTCAAAAAAAGTTGGTCAGGTTACCAAGGATATCAATTCTAACTCCATTACCTACTCCAGTGGTGCAAAAAGATAAAATTGAGTTCTGGTCATGCGATTACATTGTGAAAGAAACTGTCTCAAAGCAATAGACCGCTTCAGTAATGTATACAAATTTATGCACATATATTCTCTGAGCACCTGGTGACAAGCTATTCCATGAACATGCTTTTTACAAATGAGCCTCAATGCTTGGAATCCAGTTTGAATACACTATTTGTTTGAAAGATATGCATAAAATTTGCATGCATAAAATTTGCATACATTACCGAAGTGGTCTATTGGGAAAGGTTGAGCATGTTTAGATGAGAGGTTTTGGAATCATCAAAATGGTAAGAAAGAGACCCAATTTTGTTGCAAATCACATGCACTACACACAGAAATGGATGTATGGGACTGTACACACATATGGCGTGAATGCTCAGCCTGAACACTTCAGCTATTTCTGGTCACATTTCAAATATGAGGGCATTTGAAGAGCAATCCTTTTTCAGGGGATATTTCTACTATTATGTTCTTTTAAACTGGCATAAGACTTTAGAAGGAATAAGAAAGCTCAAGAATTATTCTTCAACTTTCCCAGAACTCAACCTTCTCTTTAAAATCGTTTGACGTTACTTTCCCCGCTTTTACACAGGAATAAAATTCAGCTATTTAAAGCTGATTAGTTTAAAGAGCTTTAAACTAATCAGTATTATAAAGTTTATGCGATAGCATTCACAGACAGAAAATTTTGGTGTGATCGCTAGAGATTCACTGCTGATTAAATGCGCAGTAGGGCCATTGTGCATAATAATAGCAGGTCATGTCTATCAAAATGCGCGCCTGGTCTTAGCTTCGCCCATTTAAAGACGCATATATCCATTCATACGCAAAATCTCTTGCCTCCTCTATACGAACTTCGTATCTGTAGGCTGCTCTGACCGGTCTTTAGATTGCGAGTTCATATCTGTCCGAACATTGTATAGTTCAACGTTCATACAGTTAAAATTTGCTTTAGAGCTGATTAGTTAATTAGCTTTAAACTAATAAGCTTTCCATACAATGAATTTTACTCTGGCGTTAAAAGGCCGATAGAAGTGTTGTTTGGATCAACACACAGTTTATCAGTAAAACTAGAACAATGCCAAAGATGTGTGATTTTTCCCCCTTTACATTCTGGAGAAGTGATTGAAAGGAATTAGAAGAGCTACATGTACATGGCACATTATATTTATAGGAGCACACTCTCTGATCATACTGACCTATGACCTTATACTATTTTGACTTTCATTAAAAAAAAAAAATGTGTAGGCATGTAAGAAATGCTGCTGCTGCCAATGGTCCAACTTTCCAAGAATGATTGAGGGAAATGTAGGCCAGAAAATTCAGATGCTGTAGTATTTAGAAGGGTGTATACAATTAGTCCTTTCGTGGAACAAGAAGTGGTAGTATTTAGAAGGGTGTAAACAATTTGCTCTTCTTGGAAAAATTCAAATAGTAGTAAGAGTTCAATAAGTAGAGGGGGAAGTGATTGTTGTGGTTGTATGATAGTGATGGTTTTATAGTGTAGTGGTATTTTTTGAAGAAGTGGAATTTGGTAGAAGTAGCAGTAGAAGAGCAATATAAATTTGCTGAAATTTCTCGCTTAAGCCCCATGTAAAAGCATTTGTTATGGAATACGGGCCCTGGATGGTGTTTTGCACTATTCAGATTAACAGATTTACGCTTCCGGTCCTATTCATATACACAGGGACGTTATGCTGTTCACCTGTGAGAGGACCTTGTTTTCTGGATCCTAATCCCATCTTCACAATAGAGACTTCTGTTTGGTACTTCTTGATGCGAACGTGCATGGGTGTTTGTCTTTGTTCCCCTTCTCTGACACAACCACTTGGAATGCAGGATTTTTTGGAGAGAAGGAAGAATTTATTGATTAATTTCTATTCCTCTTACTTTCCGAGCTGCATTCATCGACAGGCATGTCTTAATTTATACTTGTAGCGTTATCGATGAAAAGATTCCCCCCTCCCTTCAAGAATATAGACAATATTTAGGCATATAAATGTTTGTCGAAAAGGAGATTTGGGTATTCTTTGTATGAGAACTCGAAGAATCAGGGAAGCGTTTCATCAAGTGGTTTGTCAGTGATTTTTACTGACAACTGTTATAAGCTACTGAAATCCTTGCATCTGATTGGCTGAGAGCAAATTTGTCAGTACAAATCACCGACAAAATGCTTGATGAAATGCTCTCCTGGGTTGTATTATCTTCTGAACATAGTATAGTATGAGAAATGTAAAGGTACATTTTTTTTTATTGTTGACACTATTTTGTGAATGACAAAAGTCAAATAGAGATACCACTTGTTTATGAAAGACATTTGCATTTATAGGCTATCCTTTGTCCAAGTAATACCCATTCATGATATCATCCAACATTTTGTGGTTTGGCTCAACTTTTGATTCAGATCCCTAAAAATATGTCGCATGAGTAGAAAGAGCAAAAATTTCTGCACATATTGCGTTTGATGCCAGGAAGTTTAAAAAGGAGAATAAGCTTTAAAAAAAATCATCCTTAAATTGGCAACACATTCAGAGGTTCAATATCGTTTTTTTTAAATCAAAATTGGCAATTTTCCAACTTTTTATAAAGTCCTAACCATGTATATTGTTTTCAAAGACATTACACCTTATTAGAACCATGTAGCACTAAAAGAAAATAATTATTATTGCCAATGTGAAGAACAAAATGTGATCAATTTAGCCCATAAATAATTTCTGTCTTAAAAGGGTTAAATTGTACAATTGATTGTTGGACACTCCTTGCTCAACCCCCACACCCTAGCCCGACCACCTCTAACGGAAAGGTCATGCATGTTTGTGTCTCTCTGTCCTCACATTAACGCAAACCTGACAAATGAAAATAACAGTAATGGTGAAGCCAAGTTTAACCTGCAAGCTGTACCTGATGACTTGGTTAATCAGCTAATCAGATTGCAGCACTCTTCCCTCTCTCTCTCTCTTTCTCGTGAGCAGTGAGCCTATGAGTGCAGGTTAATGAACAAGGGCAATACAGGATCGCTCGATTGGCTTATTCATTCGCAGGTCCGTCCACAATCATTGGCGCGATTTGAAACGCAAAGGGAAAGGCAAGGGGGAAATGACACACGCGCGACACACTTCCCCTTTTGCAGGATCCGTTTCTCTCTTCCTCTATGCCTCTCTCTCGCTCTCTCTCTCTCTCCCCTCACTGTCTCTCTTCCTCTCTCCTTTTCTCTTTCGCCATCACTTTTCCTCTCTGTATTTCTTTCTCTTTCTCCCCTCTCTCTTTTGCTGTCTCCTTTTCTGTCTTTGACCCCCCCAACAATGAAGACAACTGCCTCACTCTCGTACCCTCTCTGCAAATCTTTATTTTTGCTGTCTGTCTCTGTATCCTTACTCACCTTCTCTCTCTCTCTCCCTCTCTCCTCTCTCTCCCTCTCTCCTCTCCCTCTCTCCTCTTTCTATCCGTCTCTGTCCTTCTCTGTCTGTCTCTCTTTCCGTGTCCCAGATTCATAGTTCAAAATGGGTTGTTTTTCTGTTATTTTCACAGCTTCTTGCCTTGTTTTACTCACTTTCCTCTTCCGCTAAGTTTGTTTATGAAATTCAACAGTTTGATATGACAGTTTTTGACCTTATCTTCTTCCTTTTATATTTGTTTTTTAATCTTATATGACAATCTGGTCTTCCTAGAAAAGTTTTTGACAAAGGTGAACAAATAACAAGTTCCTTCTTTTCCTGATTATCCTTAACCAGCTTCCATGTTTCTGAATCTGTTTAAATTATGATTTTCTCGGACCTTCTGTGTTTGATTATTAATGTCATTCCATTTTTCTTAGAAATATTTTGTCAGCACTTTTATAGTTTTCTCTACTTTTCTCTGTGGAACATGTTTGGGGTCTTGCACATTCTCTTCAATAGTTTTTCAGTTGTAATTTCAGCCCAAGCCCACACTCTCTTCTGTATCCCCCTCTCCATGTGTCCCTCTGTTTTCCTAAATAGTCCTTTCCCCTCTCAGCTACCATCTTCTCTCTCCCTTTCTCTCCTGTCCTATATTCTCAGTCAACCCCTCTCTTCTCCTATCCTTTTCTATGTTGGGTTCATCTGGTTCTATGATACATACTCCAGCAACAGTCGTTCCATGGTCATTATCCTGCGTTTTACTGAATTCCAAACATCAAAACCTGGACCCTAAACCAAGGAGGACAACTCCTTGCCTAAACCTAGTCTACAACACTATTGCAACCCCAACCCTAACCCTATACCTTTAAAAACAGATAAAGCTCAGAGAACAGTGCCAGGTCATCCTATATTGTTACCAATCTTGTGTTGCTGCATTCTCAAAGACTCCTCGCTCCATCGTCTTCCCTATTTTCTCCTGCCCTATTCTCAGTCACCATCACCCTCTGTTTTTTTGTACCCTCTCAGTATAGTACATGCATTCACCTCTCAGACTGTACATTCAAGCCACAATTCATCTTGACAGTGCCAAGTGCATCACGTTCTTGGTGATCTGTATGGGCCTTTCACACAAGAGTCCCTGCGTACAGCCCCCCCCCCAACAAAAGGATTCTGGACCCCTACCCCCCTTTGGAAAAAGGGCCTATTCATTGTACACAGACCCCAAATGTCTTTTCTTTGGATGTGTTGGAAGAAATAGTTAATGTGTAGCCATTATGAAGAGGTAGGTGAACAACATTTAAATAGTCTTGGGTGGTGTTCGTAAAACCACACAGTCAGTCACATGGCATCATCTCTCTATGTGGGCTTCGTTCAGAATGTTTGTACAAAACTGAAAATTTGTCGCTTATGAAATTTATTAGTTATGTCATTGACTGTAGTCTCATTTTTGAGTGAAGCCAGCAGTTTCCAAGAACAGCTTAAAACATGCTTTCTATCCCATCCTCGTTGAACTGTCATGCCGTACACTTGCAAGTTGTATTGCTGCGGCATGTTCACTCGAACAAAAAGCATGCAGCTAACCGTGTAGCTAGAAACCCGTCGTTCAGTGTTTTGAATATTGCATACTTGCCCTTGTGTGAAAGGGGCAACGTTGCGTTTCCTGCTGTACCAGTGTTTGCCCACAGATATTCAGACCTTGAAACAAACCGGATCATGAGTCAAAAAGTCGAGAGTGGAAAACTTAATAAGCCGTTCTGTCAATCATGCCCCCAATGTGTGTACATACATCGGCTCATCGGTAGCTAACAGTGTCACAAGTTCATTGCAGGAGATGTGTCCCAAGAGTAAGGGCCCAACTGTAGAGTAACAGCCTTGTTTCAGCATGACTTTCTCTTTTAGGGTAACTTTGCTTCAATAGTCCCTTTGCTTCTCACGAACACATCTCTGTTTATGTCGAGGTATGATGTCAACTACTGTTGCAATGATCTTTCTCCTCATTGTGGCTGTAATACTATTACTTTTTCTTTGAAATTGTCCAGACTGTTACATTCATGCTCTGTCTTTGCTCACATTATGAATGCACCGAATTTAAAGCTGTCCTGTCTTAGTTTATGTGCACCATCTCTCCCGGTGAGTAAGCTTTCCAACAACACAATATTTTCACACAAGTTTGGTTCACGTTCAAATGTACTGAATTAAAATGATCTTTGAAAGATTTAACACATTTAGGTACATGTATTCTTACATTTGTTGATATAGCTTAATATAATTGTGAAATAATGTAAAAGAATATATATAAGGACATTCAAGTGATTCAATCATACACATACATGGTAACTACTTTTTCAGGAGATGTCACATATCTTTTGTATTCACCCTACAGTAATAATAGTGGCTACTTGTATAGCGCACAGGTCCACCTTTCGGTGCTCGTGGCGCTTCAAGAAAAATACAGAATTCTCCTAAACATAGTAAATTAAAATATTGCAATAATTACAATGAAGAGAACAAGTACGTTTTTCAGTTGCGATTTGAATGTTTCTGTTGACGACGTAATTATAGGGGGAGTTCATTCCAGAGTTTCGGACCCACAGCTGAGGAATCAGATTTTTAGTGAATGATAATGGACGGGCTGCAGAATTTTGTAGTCGAAGTTTTGTGACATCTTTTTCTGGAAGGTTACAGAACAATGCATTTGCAAAATCTAAACGAAAAGAAATTAAAATATGGATCAGGATCTCGGCCGCAGGTTTGGATAAACACTTTCTTATGAAACTAAGATTAAGTAAATGATACCTTACATTGTATGACTGCGAAAGGACATTTCCTGATCGAATATAACACCTAAATTACGAGCTGTTTTTGATGGAGTGATACAAGTGCTACCAATATGGAGATGACATGGAGTAGCTGTACTTTCCAGATTTGCTGTGGAAGAGAAACCACTAATATTTTTCACTATTGGGAGATTTGTTGGTAAAAATCTTTTCCTGTACGTTTCTGTGGTTACCATTGGAATAAAGCCTTTGTTAGACATTGTAAATTATTTTGTAACAGTACTGAAATATGTCTGATATGTAGACCAATGGCTTCTCGCTTTCTTTTCGTACTTTTGGGTATATTGTGCATGTGTGTAATTGGTTTTTACAGAAGTGTATCAATCAGATATGATTATTTACGTCTAATATGTATTAATGTATTAATATTTGTATATTTCATGAATGCGTCCCACAAAAATGACACTTGTTCTATCATGTGTAGGCCTCCTTAGTGTTAGGGATCGTCCATAGTGAATTAAAGTACTACTAGCAAAATGGTTTTTGTGTCCCAAATACTGCAATAAAGAAGTCAAGAGTCATTCTACGCACTCCAGACTCGGTGTAGCACACGTTTTCGTTGCAAGGGGGGCATTAAAATCGTCCTTTTTTAGGAAAGCAGACTATGTAAGTCCAGTCGGTCAGGTAACCTTTCCCAATTCTCTGGGTTGTGGCAAGTTAAAGGAAAGTGCAATTGGGATGCTTTCCAAGTTCAACTGTAAGGAGAGGGGGGAATCCACGAGCTGTGAAACGTTGGATAAAAGAATGGATATTGATGTTGACATGGGAGTTTCTAAATTCTTGTTTCCTTCCTATCCTGGCCCAAGAGATGGTGGTCAAGTGAGCGATCCCAGGTGGAGAGAGAAAGAGAGAGAGGCAGAAACAAGCGTTAGTGGTCATAGGGCCATAGGGCCGGTATGAGAAGAAAAAAGTTTTGAGGACACTAGAATCCTTTCCACGGAATATTAGAGGTTATTTTGGTGTAAAACTATGCTGGCTTTCATGGTCAGTAGCTTTATTTTATGCGTTACAAACCTATGACAGAAACTGCTTTTACAGGCATGAACACAGGCTCTTTACAGATTTATTTTGATGAAATAATTGTTGTCCTCATTTATGATGTTTCAAAAGGAAAGAGAGAGAGCGAGAGCAAGAAAGAGAGAGAAGATGGCATGGTACTTTTGAAATCAACATTAAAGTAACTTTTATATTCTTCCAGTCATAATGAGAGAAAACAAGTATTAAAATCTGCTTCAGTCTTGAAAACAGAAATATATGTTTTTCCCATTCTCTTTTCATGAAAAAATAACAGAAGAAATAGTGAGAAATTTGGCAAACTGGACCTACTGTTGATTCATCTTTCCTTACACTTTGAGGACAAGAATGTTTTTCAGCTAGCGTACTAAATATCACTTTAAAAAGGTGAAAGATATAAGCCACTTCGGAGATGCAATCCGAGCATGAGCAGATAAAGGTCATCTGTACCAAATTCTAAAACCCACTGACACTAATATTCGATATGTGCTCATGAATGTCATGTAATCATTATTCAATTATGCACTAATGGTGCATTCCATGATATCCAGGTGGAAGTATTCTTTTTAAAGGGGGAAACAAAAGCTATTCATGAGGCACCGCTATCACTCCCAGAGTTATTTTTCTGAAGTGCACATAAAGGGACCCTCCATGTCTAAAATATCTGTGGATATTTGGGGTCATTTGTACCATGCGCTAACCCCGAACTGGCTTATTCTCATAAAACTCACGTAGATATTTTATTATGACCAGAGACTGATAATGCTTTATTATGCTGGAAGTGTTGAATTCAAAATCAATTTGTTAATGAATCCAGTGACCTACTTTTCAAGTTCATGAATAAATTACTGCAAGCTTGGTGAGGTGAAGATCATTCCAAGGTTGTGCTACCCTGGAATATATCACTAATTTCGCTGGAATTCGACAGGCGATCAGTCATTAATTTCTATGCCTAATAGTGCGAACATACGAGGTATGAATTAGTTTATTGGTGAACATGAGAGTAATACTGTGGCCTTGCTTCAGGCAGCAATTTGTGATGAATGAATTACCAATCATTACATTATGACCTTTCATTACCTAATCGTTTATTAGTTAAGACAAAATCTTATGCTTCTACAGAGATTTTGAATATATTTTCAACTGAGGATCAAAGTGAGGAGGGGGGGGGGGGGGAGGGGCACAGGGGTACATCCCCCCAACAAGTTTGATCTTTTTACATTTTTGGGGGAGTTGCTCACATCAACTTGTAGAATAGGAGAAGGGCAAAAAGGTACAGTTAAAGATGAAGTCCACCCTGATTAAAAGTTGATTTTTAAAAAAGCACAAAAATCAAAGAAACAGATCAGCGAAGGTTTAATAAAAAATTAAAAAAAATAATCTAACACATATTGGCAACTCTGTGACATACATACTCTCCTCCCATTTGCTCAGTACAAAAAAATTCATAAATTTTCTCCCTTTTCTTAGTGTTTGATGAAGGACTAGATTTGTTTCATACAGGTTTTTTGTAAATACATATGAGCAATGATTATATCTAGGGTATTCTAGGGTGAATGTATGATTGAATATTTTCTTTAGAGCAAATGGAAATGAATGATTATTTGGGTACAGGGCAAGTGGGAGAGGAGCTTGCATGAATTTGCCAATTTGTGTTTGATTAATTACATCTTTAAAAATTCATAACTTTCTTATTTCTTATCGTTTTTTGCAGAAACCTTCACTGATCTGTTTCTTTGATTTTTCTGCTTTTCTTTTAAAACCAGCTTGATATCAGGGGGGACTTCCCCTTTAAAGTAACTGTAAACTGAAGCTCCTAATGGTGCCATTATTTAACAGGATTTGAAAAGTGCCTGTGTCATTTTCCCATCATTCCCCATTCTAGTTTGTAGAAGCTTAGAATGTACCTGCAGGCAATTTCCACATTTGCAAAGTTAAAAATAATAGTTTGAAATATAAAATGTGCCTATTATCCAAATAAGCTATCTGTCAAAATTCAAATAAAATACAATTAATTTTCAAATTATAATCTTAATTTTGCAGTAACTGTAAGATGGCGCTGTTCAAGTTCTACCAGTTTAATGCCACTTTAATGTAAACAAGCTGAAAACTTATTCAGCATCAAGAACAAGAAAGGAGAGAGGAGGTAGATGAGGGAGAATTCGTTTTGGATGGGGGTTGAGAAAGGAACTAGAATTCTTGATTTAGCACATGAACCCCTATGACATCCATGGTCTTTGGAGAGGAAATGATTAGAGACAGAGAGAAGCTAAAGACAGGAGAGCCTAGGGGAGATAAGGGACAGGTGAAGAGAAGAACGTGCTTACAGTCATGTTGCGAAAGTGAAACTCATGCCAGAGTTTCATGTTTACAAGAAAAGAGAGAAATAAAGAGAGAAAGAGATAGAGATAGCTATTAAAAGAGAGAGAGAGAGGGAGAGGGAGAGAGAGAGGGCCAAATCATTTTTCTTAGGGGGATGGGCATCTTTGAATTTTATTCTCAGATGGCTCTTTTAAAAATGTTAGACACACAAAAAGAAAATCATCAAGGAAACTGGGGGGCTATTTTGAGACACAGGGCTGTGTCAGTTGTGTAGGTTGTAATTTGTCCCCATGTATTTCGGGGGGGGGGGGGGGGGGGGGGTGGCATACCATTCCGTGTCCCCATTGTGAGGATGGGATTGTAAGTTTATTTTACCTTCAACATGCAATGGTGTGATAATATCATGTTGGTTTATTTAGGGCTTACATGATTGCCTGTGACTACAATGTATCGTAATGTATTTTAAGATAAGATATGTTATAATTATTTTGAAACTTTATTATGTCATATGACACTTAAGAGATTTCATTTTCATTTGTAAATTTGTCTTGTTTGTGATTCCAGAGCAAATGACTCTGCAATTCATGGGAAATAAATTGCCAGTAACTATTTCATACGAAACTGTACTTCTTCTTTTGGCTGAAGTGGCAGGTTACGTTAATTTCAGAGAAAATGTGGGCAGTTTGGCAGAGATTGCTATCATAGTGGCAAATTAACCATTGTGTTGTAATTGGAGTTGGTATTATGTTGTTATCAAGGGTACCATTATGGATGGAATTAGATATAATGATTGGATGTGTGATTTGGGGCAGCCTGCTCAACCATAACATTTTTAATCATTCCGTCAAGAGTCAAAGCTCTGTATAGCTGTCATCAACATACATGACATTCGTGTTTTCTTGTCATTTGTTCGGATACAGCTGGGAGGGAGAGAGGAGGGGGAGGGGAAGAGGTGTTCTGTGTCATTCCGTCGCCATGGAAATCACCAACATTAATAGTTTGAGAGGAAAGTGCAGTCTGGACATAGAGAATGAATTGGAACATTCAGAGAACAAACATGTGAAGTTCATTACCTACAGTGGTGCCAAGGAAATCAAACTAATTTAATGTCGGGAGCAGTCCTGGGCCCTGTTTCATAAAACTCGTTATCTATGACAAGTTGCAATAACTGTTATAAGCTACTGAAATCCTTGCATCTGATTGGCTGAGAGCAAATTTGTCGGTAAAAATCACCGACAAAACACTTGATGAAACGCCCCCCCCCCCTGACTTCCATTGAACTCGCAAGAGAATCTGTCGACTCTTGTTGCTAGATACAAAACATGTATTCAGGTATTTTGAGGTTTAACCTTTCCTTTGAAAAGGTTCTGTGGCCAATTATAGTCTATAGACAGTGAACATTGTTATTGTTAGATTTTATCCTGTCTTTTAGAATTCCATGTCTCTTGAAGTTTTTGGCCAATGATAACCAGTTAGTAAGTTATCAAAAAGTAATTTTATATGCATTATTTGTATAACATAAGGAATAGTCAGGACTCTAAATGAGCCTCTGTGATAATTATGTAGTCATGTTATTGATACATACAATGAAGTATTTTTATATTTCATCAAATATTTATTCATACATTGAAAACCCAGTTATACAAAATATGAAAGAGTTAGGTCTGTATGCAAAGAAGATAAGAAAAAAGCAATGACTGTAATATAGTATGTAGTCATAAACATACATGTCATGTTGATGTCTTATCAGAGTTTACACACAATCTCTATTTTGACACTATCATACTGTACTTTGAAGTGCTGTACTGTCATCGTCACTACATTGTAATTGACATAGCTGTCTATTGGCCTTGTGTTGATACGTATCACAGGTGCGTTGAACATACACCCACATGAATAATTTTTGTATGTATGACAAGTATGAAATTAAGAAAGGAATTGTAGTAGTAGTAGTAGTGGTAGTGGTTGTGGTAGTGGTAGTGGTAGTGGTAGTGGTAGTGGTTAGTGGTAGTGGTAGTAGTTAGTAGTAGTTAGTAGTAGTTAGTAGTAGTTAGTAGTAGTAGTAGTGTAGTAGTAGTAGTAGTAGTACTTAGTAGTTAGTAGTTAGTACTTAGTAGTAGTAGTAGTAGTAGTATAGTAGTAGTAGTAGCAGTAGTAGTAGTATTTAGTAGTAGTTGACTAGTAGTAGTAGTAGTTCCCAATTGCTTTGAGACAGTTTCTTTCACAATGTAATTGCATGACCAGAACTCTACTTTATCTTTAACTGGTCCACTTCGTAATAATTTCTTTAAAAAAAAATGTTCAAATGACTACACTGCATTTTAGCAATTTGCACAATTTTCTTGTCACAGAAATGACTTGCTAATTTTTTTGGGAAAGATTTCTGTTTTAAACTAGTTATAGGAGTTATTGTAGTAGTCATTAGAGTTGTTGCATCACAGTAGTGCTCCTAATAGCAGTGACAAAAGTTCCAGTTGTTGTAGTCATATTAGTTATTATCTACATTGTAGTTGGAGTTGTGTATGTCATCATCATTATAAGTTAATACTGGCAATTCTTTTTAATTTTCAATGGAATACTGTAGAGTAGGCCCTGTATGATTTCAAAGACTCCTTAAATAAAATTTCGGGCCTGTGTATCCTGCAAAACATTTTTCTCTGAATGATTTTAGTTTGACACTTGACAGAATAAACTAATATATATATATATATGTCCTGTTGTGAAATATGAAGGTTATTTCTGCTGAATATGGTATGATTTAGGTACTATAGAGAATTTGTAATGCGCCAACTCCACATGACTAATGTGCTCAAGGCGCAATGGAGATGAAAAACTTGCAAGTACACAAAAATATGCAAAAATGATACAACAGTGTGAAAGTAAATCTACTGGTACATTATTCCCAGACATTTGTTAGAGATTGAATGGATTTGGATTTATAACCCCATGTAGATTGGTAAATTATAGTTATGTAGTAATTTGTGAAGTAGAAATCAATCAGTATATGTTATGGTAATACTGCTTCTTGTCAAGGTCAATGAAATACAAGGATTTTTCCCTTTAAGTCTGTAATGGTTGATTTGTTCTTCATTCTTGTCCTTGAGCCCCCCTACAAATAGCCAGACATACAAAATTAGATCATGCTACTTCATGTGTCATACCCTCTTGGTTCACACTGTCTCCAGACTTCAAGAAGTTTGAGTTCGGGAAGTTATATTGTCCGCAAAGTCATTAAAAATTTGAGGTACAGAAAAGCAGGATCACACTTCTTTTTGTGAACAGCATTTCATTCGGTAATCACGCCTTCATAAACTGCCAGAATTTTTGTTATTTGGGGAATTTTTTTCAAAAGGTGCAGAAAGTGTGAAATAGATTACACTTTCACAGAGTTCACACTCCATAAAACTTCCAGGAGATTTAGTTGGGGGGGGGGGGTATTTTATGCAAAGTCTGTCAAAATATGAAGTCACAGTGCTCCTTGATTCGGTCGGTCGTGGTTGAAGTTGGGCAAGTGTTAGAAATTGTCTGAAGAGCAATTGTCACTGGAATTTGTTTTTTGCAGAGAGGGAGAGGTACATGTAGAGGAGAGAGAGAGAGAGAGGGGGGGGGGGGGGGGGGGGAGAAGAGGGGGGGGGAGGGAGAAGGGGGGGATGAGAGAGGTGAAAATAGTTGGATAGGTTTATGGAACTCAAGTGTGAGCACACTACATGTATGTAGCTTGAATAGGATATGGCTCTTACTGAGGTAAGATTGTATTATTAGAGAATACGCAATGAAAAGTGTTTCCTAGCGCTGATGTGAAATGACCTCTGCCTCGCACAGAAAGAAACAGACAGGGGAGGGGTAGGGAGGGAGGCAGGCAATGGCAGAAGTGTATTATTATGGTAATAAAAACTCATAATGGTAAAGAATAGCTGCAAAATGATAAAAGTCTGCATTTAACTGCACATAACCATACCTGCACAAATTTCCCCATGTACACTGTATTTGCAACACATCAAATCTCCTTATTGTAGCTTTTAGCCCCTGGGAAAAAGTTTTGTCGAGTGGAGACGGTTCATAAGATATATGGGGGTTGCATTGAATATTGCAATATTCACCAGCAAAACAGGGCTAGAAGTATAATACATTTATGTCAAACTTGTCCCCCTTTGGTACTGGGAGTTACAGGGATCCAGACGCACTTCTTGAGGTGCCATACATGTAACTCCCTGTGTTGAACTTGGAGAGTTGTAAAAATTGGGAGCACTCTTGGATGTGTTTTAGGCTGGTGTAAGTTAGGTTGCATCGAAAGCATCTTGAAATTTGGTGCAGTATATTAAAAAAAAACTTACTGTAGGCTAGTAAGGGCATTTCAGAAGCATTGTAAAATTTGAGTGGGAGATAAAAGGGGTGTGTATAGAAGTGCAATGTGAATTGAATCTTGTCTACATCATAGCAGCATGATATAATGAGCATTTAATTTGCAGTAACAGGATTGTGAAAACGGGAGAGGGTTTTGCCCTCATCCCCTCCATGGAAGCCTCTCTCCTTTTGCGTCTGAAAAGAATTCTTGACTACCTACGTCATAACGTTGAACTCTTGATTCACAGTGACTGATTGTAATAATCATATAAGTGCTGTGGAAAGAAAGAAAAAAAAGGAAGCCTAGCTTCATTGGGATTAAATCAACATGCAATACAAACAATTCCCTGTGTCAGTTTAACACTTCTGGCATGGACCTTACTGTTTATTAGGGTTTCTCTACATGCACTTCTAGAATACAGCACACACACAGTCTGCAAATACAGCCATTTTCCTTCTGACTCTGTCACAGATATCCCAGTACATGTAGTCTTATTTCTTTTTCCCAAATTGATTATGAGCTTGATCTTTTGTGATTCTCTCCACCCCCAGTATTTGGTTCTTTTTCATAACATCACTTTTTGCTTGTTATGTGGGTGGGATAAGTGCTTGACGTGTTTGTTTTTGAAGCGAACAATTCTTCTTGATCGCTTTGAGTGAGGTTTATGTCTGTATTTGTTTAATTTCAAAGTAATATCATGTTTTGTTGGTTCTATCTTGTCAAGAGGCCGAATGAAATATACAGGCATAGCCAATACTACCACACAAAGGAATTTTTATTCATTTTATTCAACCAGACTAAATATTAAAAAAAAAAATGTTTTCACTTTGAAATAAGAAATAAAAAAAAAAATCAAATATATGATTGGATGTAGAGGTACATGAACTTAAGGATGTCACAATTGAACAATTGAACACACACTAATGAAAAATGCCTCCATAAACACAGTCTACCCCCCCCCCCCCCCCCCCCCTCATGACTAGACTAAATCAGTTCTTCTCCAGGGGAGCGTTTCATCAAGCGTTTTGTCTGTGATTTTTACCGACAACTGTTATAAGCTACTGAAATCCTTGCATCTGATTGGCTGAGTGCAAATTTGTCAGTAAAAATCACTGACAAAACACTTTATGAAACGCTCCCCTGGTCAAGAGGGTGAACTTTGGTCACTGATTGAGTACAAACCTGTACTCAAACAAAGTGTCTCATGTGTCTCAAACCCTCCAAAGTCTTGAGTCTTAAGAAGGATGAAAGATTATATTCTCAAAAATATAACAATTTATAAAGTGCTCAAGAAGACAGATACATGATACATTTCTACAAATGAATATGATAAGCAAAGGAAAATGTGTAATTTTAGCTGATTATTACAAGATATATACCATATAGTCTATATATCATATAGTCTATATATCTTTGTGTTGGTGGGATTCTGTGGGTGTTCTTTCTAACACGTTTTCTTGACAAATTGTTTACAATTGCTTGTCCAAATGACCAATTTGTGAATAATGTACAATTTGGAATTATTGATTTTCTCTTGAAAGTAAGTGTCGACTTCAATTACCAAAATTTATAAGGATACTTCTTAAGAAAATATGTCCATGATGTCAGCACCACATCATACCACACCACACTGAAGCAACAGCAAGCTAATCACGTATCAGGCTTGTGCACTTTTCCTCTCCCATTTCCTCTTCAAGCCAGGAATCCTAGCCATTCCTAAATTTATTATTTTTTTTGGGGGGGGGGTGGGGGAGGGGGCGGTTGTTGAGGGTTGCAGTGCAAAGTCAAATTTGGAAGGGTTGCAAAATAATTAGTTTATCTTTTGATTGTTTCTATGGCTACCAGTCAGACACTCCAAAAATTTGTACCCCTTTTGAATGATTTCCACAGAAGTTGTAATGTAGGCTGTAACTTTCATTAAAAAGAAAATATCTGAAGTTCTTTCACATGTATCTTACTTTTGACAACATATATATCTACCCTCCCCCCCCCCCCCCCCCCACCCATGGAAAGAATTTTTGTTCTGAAATGCCTGCGGTATATATCATGGTAAACCTTCTTTCTTCTTTTTTTTTTGTTTGGGGGGGGGGGGGCGTGGTACAAACATGACTATTAGTACACTCTGGTATCCGAATATACAACTATATTCGAGTGTATTAATGTTGCACTTGATATGATTCACAGGTACATTTCTACTCTTACAGCTGTGTAATACATTTATAGGTTTTGTTTTAAGTGATAAATATGTCCGCTTTCATGTACAAGGGACCCACTAATAGTCAGGTTCACACGAAGGGAACTTAAACTTTAAGTTTTGCTTTTAGTTTCAGACCATATGAACGGACTCTTAGTTTTGAAACTTTAAGTTCACTTGTAGTTCCAGAACCACAACTTAGCTTGTGGTCAATGCTGAAACCACGAAGGGGGGGGGGGGGGGGTCCTCCCTGTAGTTATGAACTGTGTGGACAGAATAAACTTTAAGTTTAGCAATCTTGTTGTTAACGATGACCTCTCTGCTCATGTTAAATGACTAACGCTTGACTTGTAATCTCAGAACAACGAGCGTCGTTGTTTCGGACCCGTGTGAACCCTCATCGTTGTTAACTGCTCACTATCGTAAACTTAAATTTTCGAAACTGTAAGTCCCGTATGAACGTAGCTAATGTCATTGCTTATCATGGCTGTGTCTCTGGTTTATGGTGGTGGCCTTGGCTCAGACAATAGATTTACTGACACAATAATATTTTCACCAATATGATCCTGTGTAGTTTAAAGACTAAAATGTCAACCTTTGGATGCTGCCTACTGTGTTAATTTGCAGTTTTGAACCTGGATTTGCCATACTTTTGCGGAATGTTTTCTTTGTTATTGCTTGCCAGTTTGTGGGGACAATGTTGGTCTAAAAACTTATTCACTAAACTGAAATCATCAATAGTTGTGTTATTAGTGACTTTGTGTAGAGATACGCCATTTGATACACCGAACTCACAGTGCATGACTAATGCAGATCTGTGCATCTTCTTTTCTAAAAAATGTCCTTCGATGGAAATTAGAGTAATGCAAAATGTAAGAAATAAAAAAGTCTTTGCTGCTTTTAGAGTCAAGTCAGGAAATAAAATCTTTGGATATTTGATTACAACGCTGATGAAATTTTTGATGAATCTTTCTGTGGGTGTAGTCTTGAGGATGTCTCTAATTTCTTGAATCTTTTCAGGAATTATATTAAAAATCTGACTAAGTGTCTTGTAGTTATCTTGGATATTTTTTTTGTTTTGTTATTAAAGGGTGTTTCCATGATGATAAAAGTGATAAGGTGTCATTCCTTTTCTGAAAAGTTCTTTGAACTGCTTGAATGTCCAACTAATCTATGTTATTTCAAGTAATTATCAAATATTGATTGCAGTTATTGTTGCAACTCTTACCCAGTAATTAATATGGCAACAAAAGATGAAAAAATAATGATGAAGGGCAATGGTGGTGAAGATTTGAGAAAATAAGATGGATTAGGAGAAGGAGGCGGAAGAGGAGGAGGACAAGATGAGATGACGACGAAGAGATTAAGTAAAGAAAATGAAAAAAGATATAATGGAAAGAATTGAAGATGAATGAAAAATAGAGATAGTGGATTCTAGAAATATAAAAGTGATATAAGATTTATAATGTGTCGAAAAAACAAATGAGCTTCTATAAAGCCAGAAACTCTTTTGACTTAAAATTTTCGTGAATTGTTCATGACAGCCAATTTTGCAACAAACTTTCGCGACTTGCAATAAATGTTATGTTGTTTCATTTGTGATGTGATTATTTCACGGCCATTTGTGAAATTTTCCAAAGTTTCATGCATGTGAAAATTCCTTGTTTCACAGTGATGAAAGGACAGTTGGAGTAGGAAAACAAGGAGGATGGTAAATGGACAAAGACAGAAATGAAGTGGGGGATGGAAAATGAGTAACAGAATTCTTTGCACGAATACAGTGAACCAAAGACAGGAATAGATATTTGAATCCCCCTTTCTGGGGAAAAATTATCCAATGCATTTTAATAGAATTATGATGAAAACCCCTAATATTACCATTGTTAACCACCTCTCTGTGACCATGTGTGATCACTAATTAAACGTTTTAAATTTTAATAACATAAGATGGAGGATATGAGCTCTATAAGAGGGGGAAAGTCCCTTCCGCTTTACGGGATCCTTAGGAATGACTAGAGGCAATATGGGAATCCATATCTGTTTTTTTAAGTTTTATAGATTGGGGATTAACTTAAGATTAGTTTCTATTTGATTTTCAGGAGAATGATTTTGACATGTATTGCTTAAGTAAAGAGACTTTGTTTTAGGAGAGAAGAATCCTGATTATGAAATGAAGAGATGTTTTTAGGGAATCAACGAGCGATCAGTCCCATATATAGATATATCTGACATCAAATCTAGTGGTACCTGAAGGTATATTCCCCTACCATTCCAACACAACAGCTGATTCCTTGCTTGTATTTTCAATACTCCCCCCCCCCTCCATCTCGTTGTCCTCCTCCTCCTTACTATGGGCAGAGGAGTTCTATTTTTGAGCATCAGTTGCCGTGGCGATGTGTGACTTCAGACCAGAGCTTCTTTTAACGCTACACTGCTGGTATGGATTCTGTGTAAGCTCTGGGCAAGTGGTGATACAGAACACCTTGTGTACAAGTCAATATTGACTGTGATCGTGCGGGTAATCATTTCCCAGCTATTCTTAGCATTGCTTCTCAAAAAATAGCTCTCTGCAAGATTTCTCATGGTGAGCAACGGTCATAAAATCCGTTTAGTGATGAACTGCACAATCACGGGGTTGTCATTAACCGTGTCAAGTAGCAATACTTACATCCGATTGATTTATGTTTAATTTGCTTCTAATAACAATAATAATAGTAATAAAATGCTTGTCTGTTGCATAATAACTAAACAAGCTCTCCATGAGCTTTACAACTGATGTAAATAAGTAAATATGAACAATGTTATATGAAATTAAATAATGATAGATTAAACAAGGAACAGTTATAGGTATTAGGTAATGTGAATCACTTAGTGTTTTCAGATTGTTGCTCTTGATGACCCAGAAAGCATGGCTTTATATTACCAACATTGCAACACTAATGCAATGGTACATGGGAGGTGAAGTGAACAGTTTGTCATCAGGGAGCTGGGGAAGAAATAATGATATGTTTATAAAGTTAGTAAACTCGTATTTATTAATCATTTATCCAAAGTAGAAATATGAGAAAAAAGTAAGTTATTATGTTTTAAGGATTGATGAAATGATACCCCTAAAGAATGTCTGATTCTTATGTAGTAGGATTGTGAACAGAATAGAATATAATGAAAGTAAAAATCTAATTATTTCACACACAGCCAAACTGACTCAATTCTCCCTCCAAACACTTTTGTTTCTATTCATTAGTTCATTAAATAGAAGTTTTAGATTAGATGGAATGACAAGAACAAATAATATGTCTTCCATAATACTAGTCATGAAAAGTAAATAACTGTCATTAATAATTAGTATATTAATATTCCAATTGATTTTCCCAAAATATTTTGTAGTATTCATAATTATAGCCAAGCTATCAATGTTCTAATCGATTTTCCCCCAGTATTTTGTTGCCTTCTTGCTAATTAGGTAAACATTTCTCATTGCAAGGGCTAGATTTACATAATTCCCCTGTTGACTTCATGGTCAACAATTAGCGGAAATTATGCTCTAACAATATCCACTCTTGACGTTTAGCGGATGTTAATGCTTGAGTGATCTCGGCTGTGTTTGTTAATGAGGGAAAAAGAGGATAGAAATGTTTGTTATTAGATCCGTCTTGAGATCTGATTCCTGTACGTCCTTCTGTCCTGTTTCCCCTTGTGATCGTCCCAATGCTATTTTTAGCACCCTCCGGCCATAAAACTCGGCGTAATCAACCAACGCTATACTCTTCCTTCCTCCACTAGTTAAAGGTACGCATGTGAGCCTTTGTCGCCCTCTCTCTCTTCTTCTCTTTCCTTCCCTCCCAGGTTTATTTCCCCTGTCTCTTCTGCTCTCTTTCCTAACTTTACAAGCTCATGCTGGAATAAACCACCGCGCAACCTCTTTCCTGTACACTAATTCCTATTGGCCGGTTGCTTTTCGTTTCTGTCGAGCGGAAAAAAGCGACTTCCCGATGTGGGGTTGAGAGTCGCAAGCCAGAACGGCTGTTAAGAAATAATCGTAGGAGGAGTTCCACTCGTATTACAATATTTTTTTGCCCAAGCCATTTCTGTGATTGGTATGAGTGCAAGCATGCATGGAAGTGAATGAATGCGTTGGTGTGTAGTTGGTGTGTACATGGGGTGTGTGAAATTGTGTGTAGGACATGTTATGCACGTAATCACTCCGATGACTATTTGAATTGAAGTGTTTTTTGCAGTAAGGTGCGTTGATTGTTAGAAGCTCCACACTGCTAAAGGATTATTACTTGTTGGTCTATTGTGCGAGACGCTTGTATGTCAGAGGCATGAGGGCCTAACATCAACAGAAAATGGTAATTGTTATTTGTTAGCACCGAGTCTTTCAGCAGTGTTTAAAGGCAAATAAATATCATTAGAGATTTAGCTGCTTAGAGCTGAAACATCATACTTGTTTATGGGTCAAAATTAAATGTATTTTCTTTTCACTTCTATTACCTAGCAGTGAATGAATTTGATAAATTGCTTAACATGATTTATGCCTTTTTATTCTATAAATGTATATATTTTTATGGTTCACTACTTAACTTTGCAGCTGAATAAGTATGTTTTTGTGACATACATATAGTCACTTATGACATCGCAAAGAAGCGTTAAGAATATCTACATGCATGTACTAACTTAATGGCTTGATTTATATCTAGTGAATCATAGGAGAGGAAACGATAGTCCTAAGTAGAAATAATCTTTGATTTTGTTGAGCCTCAAACTAAGTTAAAATTTTCTTTTCATTCTTTAATGACAGTCTTCAGTCACCGATATAATATTAAATGATGTTTTTTCCCCCTTGTATTATTGCAAATGCTATGCTCTAACAGGTTTCTTCTAATTTTATTTCATTTTAGTAATTTTAGTTAATTTTATGTATAATAATAGTCATGTAGACTCTAAATGCATACATGTACGATAATGTTGTCCAATTTTTCGTAACATGGTATAAGTACTGCATGGAATGTCTTCAGTCATATACTATTATTTTAAAATATCATTTTTCAAAAAACATTTCATCTGGGTAGCAAGCTAAAATGAAGATGTTACTGCACTTTTTGTGAAACATCACATACTCTATGAATTGCTATTCTTTCCTAGGCTTTTGTGGCTGTCTGTTTACCCATAATGCTTTGGTTCCGGCCAGAATAATCCTCTCTCAAGTTCACGCACGCATTCACCACAGGAAATTGAGAAAGATTTCTGACTGAGATTTGTGATCATATCACACTTTTATGTCACTTTTTTCTCCCCATCGCGCTCACTTCTCAAATCTGTGCTTGAGAAATGATATTCAAAGTTGACAATAACTGTCATAGGAGAAATCGAAGTGGGACAAGTTTATGAAAAATGGGATTTTGTTTCTGAGGGCAAATTTAAAATCAGACTTGTCATTATGTTTTGTAATTATGTTATGCATCAAAAGTGTTAATAGAAATAAATCATGGGAATCCTGTTAACACTTATAGTGGTGGCTGGTGTTAGTTTTAGGGGCATACGCAGGATCTAGAATAAAGACAGAAGCTCACTTTTTTTGGGGGGGGGGTGGGGAAGGGGATGTTGAAGGGTACTTGGACTGGATAGAAGTGTCTTTTCTAGTTTCTTGAGTTGAACAGGAGGAGCTTGGATAGGGGGCATCCTGTTTAATGATTTTCCAGCATTGTGTATAATTGGTGCACCTGTGATGTAGGGATTCTTCTTCTCTTTCCAAAATCAGCTTGTAGAAACATCTATCCCTCGCGAAACTTGCATTCCTCTGGTGATTCTCTGCCTGTGTTTATAGGCATTAGCCCTAGCTGGCTGTAACGAACTAGGTGTGAAATAGACTTACATACAACATATAACGTTGAGGGAAGGGAATCTTATCATTCTATAATCAGGACTGTACCTTCAACCTGTATTTTTCAGTCAAGTGATATCCCCCCCCACATATTTTTCCCTCAAACTCGTTATTTTAAACAATTACTTTATGATCTCATTATAAGGGCTCTACACTTAATTTTTTGAAGGAAATCCAGATTGAAATTTCTAGCATCTGTATACACAAGCCCCCTGTTAAAATTGTGAAATTATGAGGGTCTGGAGTGAAAATTTAGGAGCCTTGTGACCCAGATGCCTGTTAGTTTTTGGCCTTGTCATAATTGAAGTTTTGCATGATCTCAAAATTCAAACTCTGCACTTGTATGGCTATGCCTTCATGTATGTATGTATGTAGATGTTTTTTTAACCCTTGTTTATATCCATTTGTTAATGTTCAGGAGAACGTGGGTTGGGAATAAACAGTAATCAGTACTCCATAATTATTGAAATTCAAATGACAGTCTACTTTGTTATGTTTTTATGCCTTTGAGATGAATTTCTGTGTAGGCTGCCTTCAAGATGGAGTGAGTTTTCTGGTAGATCCGACACATGCTTAGGCTCTTAAACTACAAGATAACTACATGATTTGAAACTAGAATAAAAAATTTAAGTTTAGCTCCCTTCGTGTGAACCTGACTATTGTAATTGTTGTACCGAGTCTGGATTAATAACACTAATCCCATCTATCCAGCTTGTCAGAATAATGTTAGGGAATAGGTTTCTAGAGGATTAGTCTCCCTGCACTAGACTAGGTACAACATGATTTTTGTGAGAGCAAAGAAAATCAACTCTGCCTTCAAGACAAGCTAATGACGTATATAAGAAGAAAACATACAATGTTTTTTAGCCTTTGAAGAAAATTATCAAACTAACTTGATACATTTTCAAATTCATGTTTGTTACTTTTCAGGCTTCAACTAGGTTAGGTGTGTGATTCTGTCAAATCCCTTGTTAATGCATCCCTATTTTTTGTTTTGTAACTGCTGATGCTAGCCAAAGGAGAGTTCATAGTTGCTACATAGATTTCTGTGGTTTGCATGCAAAGATGAATAGGGCAATTCTTTTATTGCGCTCTTTTACTTCATCATCGGTAGAATTTTGGCAACATTATTGATTTGTTTTTCTTTCTTTCATTTCTTTTTCATGTCTATTCATCGTTGGATCTGATTAGGTGAGTTCATAGATTATTTCAATTTTGAAAAGATGACTGTTTTGGGTGAATATTTGTAGAAAATGATTATAAAAGGAACTTGTTTATCATTCACACATGTAACTTCAGGCACTGATTAAGCTAAGTATTTGAAGCTAAAATAGTTAAATATGAAACATTTACATGTATGATGTGTGACTTGTGAACTTCAATGTGATTTATTTCACTTGGTTTGTCAATATATTACTCTGGAGAAGAAGGAGTCTACCGTGTTATGCGTTTAGCTGGTACAGCACTTTTGGAACAGATCTACAAGAATTTGATATAAAATGAATAATCCTCAGTGATAGAATTCTTCTAAAGTCCATTTTGAGTTATTTGTTTCAGAATGGTTTGAGATATTCAATTTTTGAAATGCTTGATCACAGAACAAATCTCATACTTGGGTAAAAAAAGAATTCCCTTTAAATGTCCATGTTGATATCTCTAGTCATATTTACGACATACATGTGGGTGGGCCTACATGTATGTGATACAAATTTAGTATGAATTATGAAATGTACGCATAAGACCATTCTCTGGAGCCAGAAATATGCTATTTCGGTCAGAACAAAGAAATGAAACCCCCCAATTTTTTTTTTCAGTTAAAAGTATGTTGACTCAAAGTGTAGTCATGCTAACTGCCAAAGCTCTGCTAAAAATTGAATCTTCACAGGTAATGAATACTTTTTTCATTATGCATTCAAATCCATGGATATCTCTAATTACCTAACCTACTGACAAGACTTGCAGTCAGCTGTTAAAACAAATTTCTTTTGTAATCTGTAATTTGTATACATTAGCTGTTGCTAGGTCAGATCTATTTCCTACAAGCTATTGGGGAGGATTTCAGAGCAACTTTTGTCCACCGACAGTGCATGAAAATTGCAATATCTCTGAAAATGGCCTATGAAGCACCCTCTTTCCTTTTATATTACTCATATACGTAGACATTTATAGAAGCTATTTCTTTAGCTTGACCAGAGTTGTGAATGATAGTTTTGAATAGTCTTGAGCAGAGACTACTTCAATATTTCCCATTCCAACAGCTGATCAAAGGACAGAAATAGACAGATAAAATATCCATGGAATTTGAAGCAGCAGCTCCCAGCTATTGGATGGAATAATGCAATGAGATCACATGATGGGGAGAAGTTCACAAATGTTTTCTAAAAATCTTTTAGAAATTTCTCATTTAGAAAATATGAGTTCTTCTTCAAGTTATCGTTGATTGTAGCTGGAATAAATTTGGTTACTTCATGTCTGTTTTTTGTTTTATATGTTGCCAGGCTAGCTTAGGTCAATGAGATCTACCCTTTTTTTTTTTACATGTATGATCATTTTATGAATATATGAACAAACTGCTTAAAAGAAATGGTCATGTGAAAGTAGTTAGCATTTTACACACCTTTTATAATGTGTATTATCAAATTTTAAGACCCTACTCCGAGTTACATAAGTCCAATGATACAAATTTATTGACCTGAAAGAAATACGGCATATGTGGAATGCATTTCTTAATTCTTTTATAAGTGTTTCTTCATTTGCTCATTATTTTGCTCTTTTGGTCTTAAATATTATGGAAACTGCGAGTAAAAGCAAGTGAATAAGTGATGACATCTAGAGAGGACTTTGTAAAGGTGGGGGGTATTTGTAAGAGAATTGAGACCATGTGTGAACGGGTTCAGCCAGTGCGCATTGTAAGTACATTTCTTGTGTGCAGTATAGTAGGGGTTCATTGCAAAGTTGATTCACATGTCACTTTCTATTTGACGAGGATCACCACAAGTTCAAACCGACTCCATACTCAAATTAACAGCTCCTTGCTGTAAATGGTTTAATGGTTCTATGGGACATTCCTAATGTATCCCAATTTGCACAAATATTATCTATTCAAATAATATGAACAATACAGTAAAGATTGACAATAATTAAAGGGCCTATCTCATTGGCGGAGATGTCGCTGCGGCTGATCAGTAGCGGCAGTCGCGGCGACTCTGAAGACCAAAAACCTAAAAAACTTAAGGGGGTATCTCATTGGCCTGGAGAATAGGTGGCGACCTGGGGAGCGTTTCATCAAGCGTTTTGTCAGTGATTTTTACTGACAAATTTGCTCTCAGCCAATCAGATGCAAGGATTTCAGTAGCTTATAACAGTTGTCGGTAAATATCACTGACAAAACGCTTGATGAAACGCTCCCCTGGTGGTGACTTGAGCCTCTGCGACGTCCTTGCGACATCTCCTGGAGACTATCTTTCATATCTTTCACGCACTGATATTACGCTAGCCATTTTGATGCTTAAAGAAAGAGAGAGGACTGTAGTTAAAATGCCTTGTCTAAAAAGGTTTCAGACACACAACCCTATAATTAAAAGTCACCTAAATGAATTAGGGTTAGATGCTCAAGTAAGTGACCTATCTATTCAGTCTCTGACCAAAGAAGCTAAGGACTAATTTGAAGTTATTTTTCTTTTTAATACACAAATTCAGATCTGCCAGAGATCGCCGGTAAAATGTCTTAGTTGTATAAACTTTGAAAAAAATTGGCACTAGGGCAGTAATATTAGATTGCATTATGGATGTTTTCAAGGTAAACGTTTGATATCAGCTGCCAACTTTGGATGAAAGAAGGGAAAACAAATGCTACCTTCAAAAATATAAAATAGTGGCATCCCTGTTTTAAAAGAATCCTGTGTAAAGTATATCACAGACTATTGCTATTACAGATGGATGTATTATTAATGAAAAGGCATATGGTAAATTTAGCTGTTTTTTTTTTAGTGACCTCTTATTAATTACTTGACTTGTTCAAAATGAAAATCAACATTCATTCACGAATGTCTTTATGATGAAGGGAATGATCACGCATGGTATATTAAAAATTAAAAAATATATCTACATACCTGTAGATTGTGTTGAGCACCTTCGTGGTATTTGAACAGAATTTATGCACCTGGCAAAAAGTGCAATTTAACTCAAATTTGATTGCATTGAAGCCCTGATTTGCTGCATTTGGTGGTTGGTTAATGATGACTGAGGCTTTGCATCGGCTTCGAAGGGCAAGGAGGAAGGAATCTATGCATACTGGAAAAATGTAAGAATTAAATCAAACCTGCGGTAAAACGCAAGCCTCTTTTATTTGCATTATCAGTTTGGTTATCTAACAGTTCGACAAGAAATCCACAAATGCATGCATCAATTTATGGATGTTGAAGAAACTTGAGTTCTCGGCTTGCCTCTTCAAGTAGCAAAGCATGACAATTCACGTCAAATGTGGTCGGTTGTTGTTCTATCTCTGACGTAAATGAGCCTACTCGCAAGACGGGAGTGAAGTAACGTCAGCCTAGGACGCAAGCTGACGACGATCACCCTCATTCCTCCCTCCGAGGGGGAGATGGAGAGACGTTCGGGGCCTAATCCTGTCCTGTTTTAATGGGAGGCAATTATTTTGTTTGTAAAGGATGGGTAATTATTTTGTAGGATGATACTGTTAATGAAATCATTCCATCGTCTTTCCTGCCCTTGGTGAAGTGTGTTTCCACTGCCTTGACGTGTAGGAAGTCGTGATAACCAGAACTCGTAATAACATCTACCACTGTTATCTTTCTTTCAGTGTCTCTTACAAATATGTGTGATCTTCTTTAACCTTCTCAGTCCCAAGCCATAAAAAACCCATTGAGTTAATACACATTCTTGCACCTAGGGGACTGAGAGGGTTAACACAAGTCAACCATAATTTAATTGAACAGTGGCAGATAAATGTTCTCCTCAGTTCACAGTCCCACCTAAAATTCTTTCCTAACTAGAAGTCTAGATAAGTTGAATAAATTACTTCCCCATTTGATCATTACAATTGAAGACCAGGAGTCATTTGCTTTGCTAATTTTATCAAGTCCTTTCATACTGTAAAATAAAGACAGAGATAGAGATAGTTGTCACACTGGTTCTAGAGAATAAAGATTTAGGAAGTACAATAAAAACAAAATAATAGAGAATTTGTTATGAGGTGTCAGACTCCATTGTAGTAGGAATACAGACAGGTTTTTCCTTTCCAAAATGTTTCACCATCAAAAACAACACTTTCTATTCTAGTTTTTAAAAGCTTTCTTATTTTCAAACTAGTTCCTGG
Organism: Heliocidaris erythrogramma; assembly: GCA_025617745.1. Classification (NCBI taxonomy): domain Eukaryota; kingdom Metazoa; phylum Echinodermata; class Echinoidea; order Camarodonta; family Echinometridae; genus Heliocidaris; species Heliocidaris erythrogramma. Next base: position 5,720,686 of record CM046872.1, on the reverse strand, counting down.
ATGCCAGCGTCATAATGCTCTCAAGCTTTCTTCAGTTCTGACAAAATAGAAAGTATCAGTTCAAGGGTTCCTAGAAAAGTCACCCTCTTGGCTATTTTTAGCAAAATCCACCAGAGAAAAATGATTTCCCCGATGTGTGTACATGTACATATACGCATAGTACTTAAGATAAAGTTGAGTTCTGGTCATGAGATTGAATTGTTAAAGAAACTGCCTTATTAAATCAATTGGGAAAGGTTGATCTTGTCTACATAAGAATATGTGTATACTGTTGGGTTTTGAAATCATCAAAATGATAAGAAATCTCGCTGAAAAGCACATGCGCTGCACACAGAAATGGTTATATGGGACTGCACACAACATGTGACATAAATGTTCGGCCTGAACACTTCAGCTATTTCATGTCGTATTTCTAATATGAGGGCATTTGAAGAGCAATCCTTTTCATTGGTTATTTCTACTACGATGTACTTCCAAACTGACATAAAATCAATCCGACAGCTCACAAATTATTTTTCACCTCTCCCAGAACTCAGACTTCTCTTTAAGAAAAGTTGTTTTTTACTGAACATTTTATAATCTACTTGGTTTTGTAATTGTATATGTTCATATACGATTTCTTTAGCATTCATCATGAAGGAAATACATGTTATAATGTTAAGCCATTGTCTACTAGTATGCTTGATGTGGAAATGAAGATGAACTGCCTTTTTAGATACCATCCTGACTTCAAGATGATTTATGTTATGAATCTTTATTTGGGTAATCATTCTTTTTCGTGATCCTTGTTCATGTTACGTAAATCTGCCTGATGTAAAAGTGAAGATAAACTGCATAGTTGTATTGTATGTTGAAATATACTTCTGATTTTTCTATTTCATTTGCTAATGATTTGCTCAAGGGAGTTTTTGAGTGTAAAAGAAAGTTGCCTTATGGTGTTTTCTTGTTTAGTAAATACATGTAAAAGAAAATTCTTAATTATTCAAAGTACCATATTATCCACACATTGGTTTCCTTTAACTTAAGAAAAATTACATTTTCATTCCAGCGCAATAATACTTTTTAAAGTGTTGGCAGAATATGTCTGGCTTTTACCTGCTTTGTTTGTGTGCTGGAAACCTAATGGACAGTATGATTACCCGTGAATACCCTCAAGTTTTCCCCCGTTCCTTTCCCCATCGGATATCCTGCTCACCAACGTATATCCTGCCCAGTGCCCTGCCAACAACTTGTTGGACACCATCATTGGCATGAAGAGAAACATTCGTGTAGGGACACCATGGAAGCATGTGAGTGCTAGCCCTTATTGCCAGGGGCAAGCTACATGTAACTGAACGGTAATGGACAATTTCCTCCAGTAGTAGCCCCTTGTAGACTTCGCAATAGCCCTCAGCTTTTCCTTTCAGAGAAACAATACTTTGCGATGAAGACATTCTTAGTAGGGCATGATGAATGTGTGTAAGTGTTGGCCCTGATGTCCTGATTACTTTACTTATATGTACATACTTTATTTATCAAATAGAAGTATTCTTATGTGTTGGGTCAGTGGCTTATTGTTGGTGATTTAAGATATTAACATAAAGCTTGCAATCTACATAAACTACCAAGTATAAATCATCTGATGAGAGCCAGAAGGGTGCTAACTCTCCGTTGAAGTATATGATTTAATGTCCTTCTGCCTCCAAAGAGACGAAATATATAATTGCTTTATATCCTACCACTGACAGGGTAGTACAAATATCTTTAGATTCACAATAATAGTAATCTCTTTGCCCGATTGGCATCTGTTAAATTATTGACTATAAAATCATAAAGCAGTTTTGTTAGGAATTGCTGTTGAATACCACATAAATAAGATGGTATAGCTGAAGCTATCTAGGTAATCCTAGGAAGAACAAAGGAAAACTGAACCACTACGTCAGTGGATACGGGGAGAAATATTCGACTTTCGACAGGGAGTTGATGCAAATTTGATGATGCGGAGGCATGCGTGAAATGTCAGGTATCTCAAGTTTAGGTTAGTATTCTCTCGCCCCATATCTCTTCATGAGGCATCCCTGAACAGGAGAAGGGTTGAAATCTGGCTAAATAGCTCATGGATGAACGCAGGGGGAGATAGTCTGATGCTCGATGCGTGCTCGTAACCCAAAGATCGCCTATTGTTTCCGGCCTCTGCTTCCACGACTGTTGAATGGGCAATCAGGCAATGGTTTTTACCAAACTGCTGCTGATTTAGTTTTCAATTTTCTCCTGTGGTTTTTTTCCCAACTTTGGAAATGATAGTTTCTTCTTGCAATAAGCTGAGAATTGTGTAGTATTATTTAAACTAGTAGTACACTACAGAGTCTGAAAAGCAATGCTTGAGTAATATTAACCTTTAATAATTTTTCCCCGTAATAATAACACATCTCTGAAAAGCTACTCGCCCCTCCTAGCTACTTGTATGATTAAGATAGTAAGAAATAGAGATGGATCGACCGATTAATTAAGGATCTATGAAATTGAGGTTTATTTTGTATAAATCTGATTAATTTATATTTTAGATATAAAAATCGAACCAGACTTCCTAAGTTCCATTAAAAAAAACTAGTCTAGTTAAGATACTTTCATGTTTTGAATGAATAATGTAAGAATCCTAAATGTTAACAAAAAACAATTAATTTCCCATTATAATTAATTGCCACTCTAATATAAAGAGACAAACATGGACCTTTCCAAAATTTTGATGTTTATCTTGAAAATTCATAAGCCGTGATGCTCTTTAGCGTTTTAGTGGAAGATCATGATAAGACATTTTATAAAATATAAGTTTTTAAAAAATTCTGGCTCTTGACAGACCTTAGTTGAATTTGAATTCGTTTTTGTTTGGTCGGTTCAAAACTAGAATTAGACTTGGGCAGTGTGATCCTGAAACTAAAAAAAAACCCCATTGCCATAAGTTTTAAGAGAGGTTTTATATAAACAGTATTGATGAGTATTGCATATAATTTGTGAAGGTGTAATTTGAAGTTCAGTTTTACTTGAAACTATAATGAAAATATATTCATGCTCTCTTAAGCCGTGAATTCTAAATGGTATACAAATTAAAATCTATGATTTGGCTCTGAAGACACACTTTTAAGATGGGAGTAGGTATTCCTTATGGAGCTTAATTCCTCACGTTAAAGAAAACAAATTAAATATGTAGACACGCGTCTGTAGGCAGAGAAAGATGCTTCAGATATCTTGGGTAGACGTAGACTTAATACCTGTTTTGAACTCTGGATGCTTTCTGGGATGGTTATATTAAGATGATTTTGCGAGAAAAGTGAGTCATTGACCCTTGAATTTTACCGCAGAGTCTTGCCTTTCAGCCATTTGCCATCTCTCTTTGGTTCGTACTCGCTCTGGTTTTTTCCCAGTATGTAAATCCCTACCACCCCAACCATGAATACCTATGGTAACCACTTACTATATAGACTAACTTTTTGTTAGGGTGTGCACTGAATCTTCTCCCACAACCAGTAGGAAAAAGTTGAGGAGGAGGAGGAAGGAGGAGGGACATCAGCATGTGATTTATAAGATTCGGTACCCAGAAACTCTGTTCAGTGGGCACTTAGTTACCATGGCGATGGGATGTAAGAAGCAAATGAGTAGGAGGAGGAGTAGGGATGCTCTGTCCTCTGGGTTCTTAGCTTGTTTGTTTGACAGTGGTTGCTTCTCTCATTAGGTGTCTCTATGGACACATACGATGCTACCATGCTACTGGGTTCCTTGTGTCCCTGTCCAAGACATGAGGCCCAATTCTTCGTCTGCAGGATTATTTGCAATCAGGATGTTGAACTGGATTTTCTTCTTGTTGTTGCCTGCCATCGTGTGAAGATCTTCAGATCCACAATTCTTTTGATTCATGACTATTGGACCAAAATGACTTCAACCAGATTGCCCACGCATGCTCAAGTCATATATGTTATGTCTTTGCATCATATATGTTATGTCTTTGCATCATATCTGTGTGTAATAAAGGCAATATGAAGCTTGATCTTAAATGTGCTATTCAGCTTAGAAGGGAGCTGTGATGCAAACTTCTTCCAGGATGTTATAGACAGATTTAAATGAAGGAAGGAAACACTTACTGAAACATTTCTTCATTAAATAAAAGCATTTAAAGACTTACAGAAATTTTGTTGTTGATATTATGTTCTATTATGTTTCATTCCAAGCATAAACTGGAGATCAAGCATTTGATATAGAGTCAGTACATGTACTTATACATTAAGAAAATGTATTATATTGCATCTATGTAAACAACTATTCAATCGTCAGATGATGATTATTTTATCAACAAGGTACTTGCAATATTATCTCATCCCCACACAGTATAAACTATAAATGTAAGAACTGCAGACTACAAGTTACAGTACCATGATTTGTGGTTTGTTTTCATTTAAATAAGATATAAGCCCTAAATGTTTCATTCGCCACTATTTTAAGATGTTTAGAAACAAGCACTGGGAAATATTCTCAGAGCCTTAGCTGCCAAAACAAATAATCGTCCTAAATGAAATCAATCACATATTGGTAGGGGTCACTTCTGGGTCGTAGGGCCGTAACAAAGAAGCGCCCCCTGTTGGAGAGGGGAGAGGAAAGAGGTCTAGTTTTAGTGACTATGAACTTGCATTATGAATCTGCTGTCAACTTATGGTGTCTTTCAATGTGTGTGTGTGAGTGTGTGTGAGTTTGTGTGTCGAGTATTCTCATTGCAACAGAGGTGAACTCTGCTTTATTTCTATTTCGGTTTTTGTTTTCAACAGCGCAAGTGTGTGTAGATCATAGACTGGAGGTTGCTAATAGTCTGTTGTCCTAGACCCTACTGAGCACTTTCAATTTAAATGTAGGCCTATATTTTTTGTGCTGGATAAAGCTGTGGACATGATCTGAGTATGTTGAGGATGTTTCTTTTTAATATTCACTGAACATGATACAAGTAGAGTTATCAGACAAGTTTGCTTCAATGCAATTGTCTGTGAAGGGAATTTTCAGGATTTTCCCCCCGAAGCAGGATATGATTTTAGAAAGCATTGGAGGAGTTGTAGGCCTATATTTATAAGTGAGCTTATTTGTTTGGGATAACACATGGATTTTTTAAAGCAAATGAGATGCATGGACACGATGATTGAGGTGAGTAGGACCAAATTATGCTTCTCTTGAGGGGGGGGGGGGAGGAGAAGAAAAGATAACAGAGAAAGAGAGGGAGAGAGTGCAACTGCAAGAAAAAAAGAGGATTAGATAAGAAAGTCATGGCAGGAAGGTAAAAAGAAGAGATAGTGGGGAAAGAGAGTCAGAGAGACAGAGATGGGGGAGGGAGAGAGAGAAAGGAGAGAGAGAGAGAGACAGGAAGAGAATGAGAGCAAGAGGGATTCGTGTGGATTCGTGTGTGTATGTGTAGTATTTGATTGCTCTTTATTGAAGCACTGTCACACATAAAAGCATCTGTCAATATGTTACCGAATATTATGCGTGCAGGTTTTGGCTGGTCCCTTACTACGTGCGTCAATTGACGCGGTGGTGAATTCTTGGTTTTCCTTGGCCTCCCATGTTTCCCTAATAGAATCGTGTGTGTGTGCGGCCGGCGTGTACATGGCCTGGGGTCGAGACTGGACAGGAGTGATTATGGATAGCAGCTTTTCGGATTGGATGCCAGCATCATACGTCCATTGACTCAATTCTATTGATTCTCGTTATCCCAGTCCTTTTGTATTAATCGTATAGGCTACCTGCTATACTCTGTGTGCACGTTATAAGTGTATCATGTAGAGAATTCATGAAGGCACCCTGTATAATGATTTTCATGTATTTAAGAAAAGTATTTACTTATATTGGTATGGACACTATAAGCATATTCTGTAAAGAATTCATAAATGCATAATTTTAAAATATTTACTGATATCTGTGTGTACAATGTACACTGATATAAAAGTCTACTTTAGCAGTATACATGATTTTATTTTTGTCCACTTCCTTGCCTGTCAATGTGCATATAAATTTGTATTATAAAGTTACATATAGGTCATCTGCAGGTCATTTGGAAAGATAACTTTTTATGATTTGACAGTTTTGATATTTGCTGGGAAGGTTACTAGGCTTCTGATGTGTTTAAAATTCCATAGAGATTGATTTTTTATTGTAAATTCTAACATTTAAAGGTATATATTATTATTACTCTTTTATTTATTTGTGATATAGCTTTCTTTTTTTGTTTTCCATTGTAGCAAAGGAAAGGAGATTTTTAATGATATAAAGACCAACAGCAGTGAAGACAAGTCACATTTTAATAAATATCACTCTTTGTTGAGGGTATGGATAGATTTTGATTTTGTAATGTAAATTCATAGCCAGTTCTGTGACCGATCTTGTTCACATAGAGAGAAGCTGGCCATCAAACCTTAGCTATTCGTGTAACCAAGCAAAGCGCAACCACATCGACTATCAAATATGCTGGGAATGCGTGGCATCAAAAACCTCAAGAGCTAAAGTGTTCCAATACATGAGGGAATTATTGACCGACCCCACCCCAGTTTTCTTTCTTTGTCTTGAAATGTTTTGATGAGTTTATATTTGTCTTTCTGTTTCTCTTCTCTCAATGCAAATTATTTTAATTCATGGTCTTTGTATCCCTTATGTTCGAAACTCATCGTGAGCCCGTCCACTTTCTCTTCTTGTTTCTATTTGTGTCTTTTTGTTACTCTCAATAAAGTTTTCCATTCTTTCTTCTTCTCTCTTATTCTTCCACCTCAATCTACCCCACCCCTTTTATTCTGTTTGTGTAATCCCTTTTTTCCCCGTACATTAAAAAAAATTTTTTTTCCCCAAATAATGCCTCTTTATCATTTAATGGTACCAGATTATTAAAAAAAAATCACCTCCTGCAGCTCCTTGTACCCTCTCCTTAAAGCCCCCTTCCCCACTCGCTTTTAGTCTTGGACCCCGTTCTCATTACTGAGGTTAGAACGCGGCGATGTTTTGGTGCAATCCACAGAGGTCCGTGGCGATCCAAACGGCAGACTGCTGGACCACCTCTAGGGGGTGCTCCTTGAGCGATAGCGCGATCTAGAGCGCGCCAATTCACATATTCCTGATCCTGTGCAGAGAGTGCCAAGATAGATCGCGCTAACCTCTGTAGGTGTGAACCCACGTCGTGCCAGTGGATCTCCCTGGTACGCGACATGGGTCATAATGAGAACGGGTCTTAGACCATCCTCCTTGTTTCACCCTCAACATGTCAGCCGTTTTCTTTTCACTAAAGAGTAGAATGTGATACTTTTCTTGATCATCGCTGTAACCTCTTCACCCCCTCCACCCTGCTACCACTAGTGGGCGGAGCTCTGGAGGTGGGACATTTAACCTTGCCTCCTGAACAACTTGGGTGGTCCTAGTAGGCTACCCCTAATTGGCCCCTTTCAGGAGCCTGGATACAACCATGATACAACAGTAACATGTTCTACCCTTGAACATTTCATAACTGGTATGTGGTATTGCACCCTCCAACATCTCATACCCTTTCTCATCCTGCAGAAAACAAAATGATGTAATTTTATCTCGCTCTATCGCATCCCTCTCTTATCCTGCAAAAAAAATTACATTGTGTTAATAATATTCCCTTTTTGATAATGATAAAATTCTATGCTTTCTTTGCACATTCTATCATTTAGAATTACGTTCAAAAACAGGTAATGGTTTGAAATGGTATATTAAACACAACGCCACGGTAACTTAGTATGATCAATTCATATTGTTTGCACCCCATCTCGATTTAAGAAGCTCACAAATAAATAGGCCAACATGACCATGTGCCCTTTAGGGTGCGTTTATACTTTCTTCGCAAAGGCAATGCTCATCTAAAATGCAGTTTCACAGGGTAATGTTTATACTTCTTTTCTCCAGGCGAACTCTAGCTCTCCAGCTGGTTTAGCCAACCTCACTGCGCATGTTATGCATTTTTTTATATGACGTCATAAAAACGTGTTTGCAAATAATTGTGCATTTATGCTTCCCCAAAACCGTGTTTTTGGAGAAAAACCGACTCGAAGCGCACCTTTTTGTGAGTTTTACATTGAAATCAGCGATTATCCGAAAATGACTGTGGACGCAACAGTGTTTTGAACTTGATGCGTAACAAAAGGCTCATTCTTGCCTTACTTGATCATTTGCAAATTAATGTTCAGACCTGAAAGTTTTAGATGAGTAAAGTAACATTTCCAATAAATAAATAACTCGGGGAGAGTGAAGTTTTGGCAATGCAATGCTTTGAAAGTCATGCAAACTATGAAGTGTTGCTTCCCTCCTAATTCTTGTTCATTTATAGACTGTACAGATAACACAATCTTGAAACAAGACTCTTAAATTTATGTTCAGTCACTTTAAAGGCATTCAGTAACTTTGTGGAGGCTTGATAAAATCTGAGCTGTCTGGCCTTACATGCTATCAGTGTATGTAATATGGTGTAAAAATGAAGCCCATGCGGAAAAAAGCACTTCAAAATCACCATGTGCTTCACAAAAGTAAACATATGCAAATGACCGGAAATGCCTCATTTTCCCCATTGACTCAGTGTTAGACTAAAGCGTATGGCCATACGCTTTCGTAAATATGAGTATTCAGTCACAGATATCTTAATAATAGCATTATATATTTGAAAACCTTTTTTATGCCTGGCTATTTATTTATCCTTCTGAACATCATTATACAAGACAGATATCAAAATTCAACAATTTATTAAATCAAGCTTCCACAAAGTTACTGAATGCCTTTAAGGAAATCATCAAAACAATCAAGACTTGCTACCTTACTTAAAGAAATAACTGTTCAAATATGGGTTCATTGTGAGGTTTTAGACTGTCATTATTTCCCCCAGACCCATGTTAGTTTCAGGCCATTAGCTAATGTTTGGAAATTGGATAGAATCAAGTTCAGATGCTTAGTAATGTAGATGAGTTCAATGGCACTTTGGATAACCCCTGAAGGGAAAGGATGTGCAGTTTCATTTTGATTTTACTTTCTTGCAAACTGCCAGACAGTCGTTCTCTGTAACGACTGGAAAAATTATACTTTCTGTCAGAATTGGTGAAATCCCTGATGAAAAGGGTTGAAATTAGCTTCACCCCTCCTGCAGGATAAAGATAGGCCGTTTCTTTCCTATTCCAACTTACCGCAAAGCAAAGTTTCACCGAGTGGAGACTTACCTCTCTCCCCACTCTCTGAAACTGTTTTACAGTACAATACCCTACCCTGTGTTTTTTAATGATTTCTCTTTGTTACATACATGTTGTGTAAAGTCTGTTGACTCTCCGTTGAGGGAGTATCATTGAGCATTTTCTTTTTCAGTTCAAGTGTGATATAGTTCTGAATCTAGTTTCTTGATATTCTTTTTCATGCCGATTCTGTTTCTCCTTTTGGAGATGTCTTTTCCCCTATCCCCACCCCCACACTCTCTTTCTCTTTCTCTCTTTCTATCTCTCTGCCTCTCTCTATCTCTTCCTATATCTCTATCTTGCATTTTCTTTTTTTTCTTTCACTGTCTCCTCTTTTTTCCTTCTCATTCTCTCTCTCTTCTCATTCTCTCTCCCTTTCTCTTTCTCTCTCTTTCTCTTTCTCTTTCTCTTTCTCTCTCTTTCTCTCTTTCTCTCTCTCTATCTCTCTCTCTATCTCTCTCTCTATCTCTCTCTATCTCTCTCTCTATCTCTTTTCTCTCTATCTCTCTCTATCTCTCTCTGCCCCCTCTCCCACTTCCATATTTTCTCCATGTCTGAGGAAATATCAGGTCGTGAATCATGCCTCAGTCGCGGATGTGACATAGATCTTAAGCACTATTTAAAGTCTACAACTCCTGACTTCTCCCCTCACATCTCTCTGTCTGTCTCTCTCTCTGTCTGTCTCTCTGTCTCTCTCTCTCTCTCTCTCTGTCTGTTTCTCTCATTATTTCCATCCTTTTCTTCCTATTTCTACATCTCTTTATCTCTCTGCACCTAGCAAGAAATCCAGCCAAGATTCCTTACCCTGAACTTCCCCTGTACTCTGTAACCTTTTATTTTCTCCAACAAGTTTTTGGGCTGAGCGTGAAATGCCATAGTATTCACACTTCTAAAGGGCACTTCCTTCGTTGTGTATGCGACTCAGAGTCAATAGAAAATAAAATAAATTGTGTTGGCTAAAGAAAATATGAGTGATCATTTCTTTCCTCGCCAATGCCATTGCTAAGGCTGGCTTTGGATGACCTTCACAAGTTTACGACCCATCCATTGTCTCCCTTTGTTGGTGTTCCACTTTATGCATTTGAGAAATTATTGTTTCCAATGTTGTTCTCCTTTCTAAAGAGTTTTGTGTGAAAACTGAAATAAAATTTGGTAAATATTTTACAAGATATTCTCTTTGAATCCTCCGAAACCTTGGCCCGGTTCTTTACGGGTGAAAAAGAAAACTTTTGGAGCATGGTGGGTGTATTGGGTGAGATATTGTTTATGTTCAAACTCATCTTTGATAGAAAACGAGGACCTATGTACACACATTTGACAAGTGACCAAGGATGGAATTGTCAGACAGTTGGGTGGAAAAAATGTAACCTTTACCTTACTCAAGTGTCTACGGCATCTTCTTCTTAAAAAAAGTTAGTCCTTGTGGGTAAACAATTCAAAATGATTATTTGCGCTAAAATCATCATTTCTTTCAAAAGTCATTTTCATGAATTTTGATTCTCAAATGTACAGGGCTAATGCTCTTCTGGCTCCAATCAGACGATTTGTAAATTCTCAATTTGTAAACAGAGGAATTTTTCTACCACTACTTCATATAAGATCTGGATGGTTTTGACCCCCATAGATTCTTGTAGCCTCCTGCTGTGTGCTGGGATGTCTGGCGCAGTAAGACATTAATTTACAGTGGTGGAACCAGATATTTTCTCCTTGTTTTAATATATCAAGACTGAACATACATGGAGGCTAGTAGGCCTGCCCAATGTTCACTGCTTTTCTGATACATTTATATATTTTTCATTCACAAATTAAAGGCCTGTATGAATAGTAACCTCTTTCATTGCTGTTGTCAAATTTAGGGATGTTACACTTGATGTTAAATTGTAGTGATGTTGAGAGATGTAGTCAGATTTAGGTTGGGCAAATTGAAAAAATTCTGCAGCTCATCTTTCACTTCTATGCAATCAGTATTATTTTCTGATGTAAATCCATGTATTGATGCTTTGTTATAGAAGGAAGAAATTCTTAACATTTCAGTCACATATAACTTGTCAAAAAAAATCATAAGAAACTGTACAAATACATCAGATATAGGCCTACCATAAGAATTTTAATAGTATTATGACTGTAGACTGTCATGTAGACCAGGATAGGGCCTAATCCCTTATGAAACAAGCTTTACTTGAAAAGAGGTCACTCTAACCCCATTGCACCCTGGATCACTCCCCAAAAATTCCAAACTACACTACCGGAACCATAAGGGGGGGGGGGGGGATACCCCACTCCTTTTCCTCTTTCTTCTGTTTCTCGCTCTCTCTCTCTCTCTCTCTCTCTCTCTCTCTCTCTCTATGTCCCTCTCTTAATCTCTCCCTTTCTCTTTCTTTCTCTTTCTTTCTCTCTCTGTCTTGGTCTGTCTCCGTCTGTCTCTGTCCCTGTCCCTCTGTCTCCCTCTCCCTCTCTATCACACTTTCTCTCCTCACAATATTTCTGTTCCCACCCTGAGCTTATCAATTGTTATCCCTAATTGGAGTTTAACTCCTTTGTGACCCCCACTTTGATACATGTATGGCACTGTTTGCAGCACAGGGTAAATTCAAGTTACATACCTTCACACTTGAAAGCAAAGAACCCCCACCACCCCACCCTCTATTTTTGCCCCCACCTGCCCCTTTTCACCCCTTTGTACCATGAAGTCACAAAAATTGTACACAGGAGATGGAGCAAAGGAGAAATGTGTGAAAGAAAAGTGTCAATTTTATTCAAGTTTATGTGACTACCAGTTGACATCTACGAACTACACTTACTGACAGCACACCCCCTTTACATTTATACATTTTGCTGATATAGACCATGTTGACAGGGCACACTCATTTTTTAGTAAGAGGTGCAGTATTATTTTAGATGTAATTCCAGTGTCTGGTCATGGGGGAGGTGCCCTTTTCTCCACCTCCCCCTTATCCTCTGCCAAGAACACTTCCATTGAAAGTCACTACAACCAAGACTAATGGGTCACCAGCGGGTTGACCTTAAATGCACTTCAAAAATATTTGGGACTCCTTTCTCTTCTCTCTTCTTGGAGACTGTGATGTAGATTTGACCTGAATATGAGGTCAGAGGAGCCAAGGACTTTTTCTCTTGTGATATTTTTTTCCCTCCCTTTCATGGCTGGCATTTGCTCTTTCCCTGTCTTTCTCTTATGCTTTTTCTCTTGTTTCTCTTCTTCTCTCTCCCCCTCTCTCCATGTCTCTATTTCTCACAAGAGTTGTGAAAAGAGGGATAAGACCTTTTTTTTTTCATTGTCCCGTTTTTTCTTTTCATAACCCTCATAACCTTTTCTCACATCCTAGCTTTTAGTAGTGATGCTAGTTTCTATGACATTTCTGTCTCTGGAACTCTTGTACCACTTCTCTTATTGTTTGCTCTTTTAAAAAATAATGACTTCTTTTATCCATATGGGGTTTTTTGCTTTTACTGTATTAAAACTCTCTCTCCTATTTTGCTACCTCATTTTCTTTTTCATACTTTATATTTTTTTGCTTATCACTCTCGCTTTTTTCCTGTTCTCCCCCTTTCCCCTTTTATACCTCTACCCCATTACTTCCCCTTCACTCCTCTCCCTGTTGTAACCAAAGTCTGAGGGTCTGACTGTGGTTGAGATCCTCATTTTTAAACCCTTACCCCCATCTCCCTCCCATGCCTTCTTTGCCCATTCCCCCACCCCTACCCCCACTAATCTCTCCCTGTTGTTGCCCCAAATCTGTCTGTGTCTGTAGGAGTGCCATTGAAACCCCCAGACATCTCTTCACATTACACCCTCCGTCCCTCCCATCTCTTCTTTACCCCGTCCCCCACCCCCTGCCCCCACTCACCTCTCCCTATTGTCGCCCCAAGTCTGTCTGAGTTGTAGGAGTGTGGTTGACCTCTTGACAGTCCTGTCTAGTGTTTTCAGAGGAGACAAATAGATGGAATTTCTTGGCTGGATCACATGTCTCTGTTATTGTCATACAATTTGTACCTGACTGCTCCCACAGAGGAAAAATTGTAACCAATGTGCAGCAGTTATTGTAGTAGTTGTAGTACCCACTGTTTGCTGCCTTCCAGCAGATCCTCTAGTTAAACACGATGCGCCTGCTGGTACTACCGCTCTTACTGCTACCTTATGAACTGGTGTCATGATCTCTGGAAGGTAAGATGAACCTGACTCTCTTGTTGGCTTCCTGATAAACTTTGGGGAAAGGGGAAGAGGTCTGTTTATTGTTTCTCCAGTGAGCTCGGGATGGCATTTTCGTGAAAGTTTGCAAATGGTAATCTCCTGTTTGAAACTGTTATGAGGGGTAAAGAGGGGTAATCTCCTGTTTGGAACTGCGTTATGGGGGGTAAAGTGTATGCCTACACCTGTGTGCCACTTTTTGAGTCATTGATGAAAATTGATCCGTTGTTGAGAAGTAAATGGACCTAATACACCTATACCTAAGGCTTTCAACTCTGTCAGTCCTACAGGCAGACATACTATTTAATTCAATATATCAAAGTTGTTTAGATTTAAGGATTGTGGTAGCAAGCAAGTTAATTATTATTAAAGTGTCATAGTGTATTCATGGTGCTTATTTTATAGTAAATTCTTTGTGATCAGCTATTCCATGAGTGAAATTATTATTGTTTTGATTATTTGAATACAAGTTTGCTAATTTGTTGCCATGCCAGGTGATCATAGGGAAAGATGTCCGTCTTCAGTAGCATTTGGGTGCCACAAGTGTGATGGCAACCAACTTTGAATATCCATCTCCTAACTTGTAGGCCTATTTGTATTTCAACTGATCTTACTGTAATGTTAAGGCCTATATAGGCATGTATATTTACAAACATGAAATAATAAAGGATATCTGATGTGGTGCAATCTGTACTTTACAAACCATTGAGCTCTTTACCTTTGTAGAAATTACAACATTTGGCACACTTATTACAATGCAGAATAATAACATTTACAGATATTGAGATATAATATCTAGCTGCTCAGAAAGACATGTTGTTTATTGTGCATTTTGGTTAGTCATGATTTCGTACGAATACATTGTCTGGCTTCAGTGTGAATCCTTCAGTTAAAACCCCACATTTGTAGCCTGAAGAGAGCAGGATATATTACTTTTGGTTTTGCTTGAAGGTAATTTTACTATACTTATGAGTACAAGCGAAACTTGAAATACATGTACGCTGTTTGATTTTAGATTTTGCTATGAAACTGCTCTTTAACTTTCTGTAAAGGTATTTTATTAAGCAGTGATTTATCAGGATATGTTTTTAAATGTATCAATTGCAAGTGCGCACAAAATTACAAAGGATGCCTTGAACATTTCATATTATAAAACATGAACTTAGTCATTGCACTTGCATGGAAAATGTTATATATCTATCAGTTAATTGGTCATTTGGTATATAAAAGACAATACAAACAGATTTAATTAGAAAAATGATTATTAACAATTAGGCTATGTTTTGTTCAAGATGTTGTGCTTCTTGCACTTTATTTGCTGCACAAATAGTGATACTTCCAGTTCCACACCCCACCCCTCCGTCTTCTTTGACCATATCATCATCATGCACAAGGATATCCTCCCTAAACTCCATGCAATGCATAGCCTTGTTGCCTAGCAACAGAGGTTGTTGAACCCAAGGACAATGTCATAGGACATGAGATGAAGTGTCCATGTGTCAGCGAAACCTTTTCTTCCTTAGACTTAGTTGATGGAAAGGAAAGAATAGTTTCTTGGTCTTGACCAAAGCTCAATGCCTCATTGACTTACTTAGGTGACAGGAAGAAGGTAATTATCAGGTTTTATTGACATACCTGTCTGTATAGGAAATGCAAAAAGATTATGAAACCTCCCATATTGTAAGGAGAGTTTGGATGTTATCATTGCATATCTAAGATGCATGTCTTATGTCAGATGGCATCTATTGTTCAAGAATTTCTTCAACAAAGATGTTACATAAATTTCAGGTGTAATTTTGCAGCAACTGATTCCTCAATCTCTTATAACCCCCAAATCAACAATATTATCAATTAAACACTCCCTCACGTCATACCTTGTAATTCTATATATTTTTCATCAAGAAAGGGTTAAAGAGAAGGTGGAGTTCAAGGAAAGGTGAAAAATAATTTGTGAGCTTTCTCATTCCTTTTATGTCAGTTTGGAAGAACATCATAGTAGAAATGTCCCCTGAAAAGGATCGCTCTTCAAATGCTCCAATATTCAAATTATGACAAACAACAGCTGAAGTGTTTGGGTCGAACATTCATGCCATGTGTGTATGCAGTGCTTGTGCTTTTCAGTGAGATTGGGTCAATTTCCTATCATTTTGATGATCCCAAACCCTCACAGTATACACCAATTCTTATGTAGATATGATCAACCTTTCCCAATTGCTTTGACATAGTTCCTTTCCCCACCAGAACTCAACTTTATCTTTAAGACATTGTTCGGTCTTTCAGGTCGTCAGTAGAACCCTGGATAAGGATACAATGCACTTGGTTTGACCACTGCATCAGGGGTAGCATCTCCCTGGGCGCTGGCTATTAGAAAGAATTCAATTCCTTAAGTGCTTTACGTAATGACAGGCAAACCAGACGAAGATTAATACTATGACATTATACCTAACGATGCTAGCCTCAGACACAACACACCCTCCCCCTCCTCCTCCTGTCACCACACTAGTCTTGCTTCTAGTCTCAGGATGGATTATTAGCATCAGTGGAGGAGGATAGTCTGTGCATACAGACTCTATTGTTTGGCTGATATATGAGTAGGAACAATGTGGCTCAAACAAAGACTGGTCATTGCACTCTTATGTCAGCAATTTTGAGGAATATCTTCTATTGATTAGTCACAATGATGGATAATTATCTTTGCACACTGTCATCATCTTTCTCTCCCAACCCCCTCGCTTTCTCATGTTTTACCTTTCCCTTCTCTCTCTCTCTCTCTCTCTCTCGCCCCTCTCGTCCCATCCCTTTCTCTCCCTTCCCCTCCTTCCTTTCCTCTCTTCCTTTCCTCTCTTCCTTTCCTTCTCTTCCTTTCCTTCTCTTCCTTTCCTTCTCTTCCTTTCCTTCTCTTCCTTTCCTTCTCTTCCTTTCCTTCTCTTCCTTTCCTTCTCTTCCTTTCCTTCTCTCCCTTCCCTCTCTTCTTCCTTCCCTCACTCCCTTCCCTCCTCTCTTGCCCTCCTCTCTTGCCCCTATATTCATATCCTACTCGATCTGTAGTCTCCTTTCATTGCTTAAAGTCAATTTTCCAAGTAAGATATGCCATCTTTATATGCCTCTTTTTCTTTCTATGATAGTAGGAGGGGGTGTCTCCCCTCCCTGCAAAGTGTGGAGGAGGAGACTACACCGATGTAGTCGTCATGGTGTAACATGCGAACTTCAACAAGCCACCAAGAAGGCGGGGAGGATGAGTAGGGTTGGCCAGCCGAACGAACGCACAATGCAATTTTAAGGGATCTTCCGAGGCGCATTTAATCAAAGTGATTATGTCTTAGGGTGGGGGTGAAGTCAAGTTAGTGTGGCATGCTGAAAAAGCACATATGGGACCATTAGGGGAAGCCACCTTGTAATAAACCTATGTTACCTGTCAATGCTTATTCCTGGTGACGTATCACCTGATTCACAAAGAATTGGTGATGTGATGCTTGTCCTGTTTCTCTGGTTGTTGCTGTAGTTGTGTCAGTAATTCATCACTGTACATACAATCACAACTACATCTGAGATGGTTGATATAATGTCCTATTTTGTAGGATGGAAGTGAAAACAATTAGCCATTTCATTTGTTATTTGAAGGAATTACTGTAAAGAATGATGGTATTCACTCTGTGATCTACTTAATTGCAAGTATAGAGCATGCTTTTCATGGTAGAGCAGAAGCCACTCTCTTCTCATACTGTAATTGCCTTAATGGACATTTATGATTTTCATTATCTCAGCTTGCTAAAGATAATAAGCCCAAGATACCTAACTACGACTAAAGTGGCCTTCATTATGCGGCTGTCATAGTCTTGTCTTGGTGTGTGGGAGGATGAGAGTATCATCTTAGGGACATCAATCCTCATCCTCCCTTCTTGAAGAGGTCCATGAAAGGACTACCCACTTCTCATTAGGATCGATTTCACCTCATCTCGACAAGATAATCATCTCTGCAGCGAGAAACCAAACTGCCCGCTCGCCTGGCCCCATCATGCCTGAGCAGTTGTCGTGTCTTGCTTTCATGTTAAGGAGGCATCGGTTTCATCCAGGAGAAATCAATCGCTACATCACACAAGTCATTGAAAAGAAGGGAAATAGAAATGATGTATCGTCATGACTACTAGACATTGATTTGGAATGCATCACAGATGTACTCGTCTCTGGCACAGGATACTAAGCTTTGTATGTCATTGGCCTTCTCCTAAGCTACTGATCATGTCTTCATGTTCAAGTAACACTTGTATAATCCATTTTGCTCCTTCCTTTCAGTGCTCCCTTTTAATAATACTTAAAGGATTCCTATTTGATATCTTGTTTTCAAGGAAGGAGACTTTTGTAACAAAGGCTCATGCATACAAAACCATGTTCGATACGGTGACTGCCATAATGTTTTCAGCACTTTGAAGAAAAACCAGAATAGAATAAAATGTCTTAATTGATATACGCAAATGGGTTTTGATAACATAAGTAGAGACAGGGAGATTAGAAAGAGAGAAAGGTAGCAGGAAAGACTAAGGGTAGAAAATAGGAATATACAAGAGAGAGAGATAGACAGAGAAAGAGAGAGAGAGAGAGAGAGAGATAAAGACAGACAAAAGGGGTGAAGATAGAATTGTGAGAGAGTTGGGGAGTGGCAAAGAGGAGAAAGAGTTAACTGGAGTAATACATACGAAAGACAGAGAGAAATCAGATGGATCACAAAGAGACACATCAACCAAATTAAGGGAACTGTTCCGGCTGTTTGTGTAAAGAGGGTCCTTGGAGATAGCGATTGAAGAAGAACAATCCTCTGTGACATTCTACTTATGCCATCCCATGCGATTGTCGCTGCATGAACGGCATTCCAGATTCCATGCGCCCCGCCGCGTCACGCTCAGGCCAGAATGCAAGCTAGTGTCATTTTGGTGTGCGTGTAACGACACGTGGGTTGTTTCATCAACCATGCATCGCCCATCACTGCAAAGCAATGACATGATATTGTGTTTGCTCAAGGGCCTACATGATGCTGTGCCTTAAAGTCCAGCACTCGTATTGACCATTCAGAAATATCAACTAGACATTTATAAAGTCAATTTAAGCCAAAATAATGTCTTACAAACATTAATAACAAGCAGATCAGTGAAATCAATGAAATATTATCTTGATCAAAATGGTAATATCCTTTACTTTGTCAAGGATTATGAAAGCTTTGTTTTTAATGCTGAAATGTTCTGTGTCTTCTATAAAAACACTAGCAATGAAGTTGGGAACCACACAACATGATTTTTTTTTGACAAGTAATATTCATATAACCAGCATCCTAAACAGTAATATGAAATTTGTAGATAGGCCTATAGATCTGATGTGATAAAATCTAGGTGATGGGCATTTGCTAAGGGGCATTTGGTCCGTTCTTTATTTTGTCAACTGCAGTGTACTTAAGGGGTGGTCACATTTGTTTGATAACAATATAAAATGTATTTATAATAATGATGATAAAAGTGATCACACCTGACTGATAAACAAAAACGATTGGCACTGAGAAGATATTGGTGAGATCTTTCCTGAAAAAAGATTGGTGGCCGAGCGATTCCACCAAGAAAATAAAATCAGAGAGGGAGACTCAATACCATATATCAGATATTACAAAGAATTCCTATTCATTATCCACATAGACAACGCGATTTATAGGTATGGTTATCTTTATCGTTATCGTTAGCATGTTTGAGAAAATGATTTTAAATAATAATAATAATAAGATTTCTATAGCGCCATTATCCATTTTGATTAAATGCTCAAAATGTTTTTAAAATGTTGAAAATATTTATGAACCATATTTAGATGTTTGAATAACAAAATATAAGTTGCATGTATCCCTGCTCATCAACAGGAATCAACTTGCAAAATTTGGGTTGCAGGGGACCTTTAAGGTTATGGTGGTTTATTTCAGGTGAGGATTAGGGTTCAGGTTTAGTTTAGGTGGTACTGTGTGATCCAGGAATTCTGTGAGTATTACAAAATGACTGAGCAGCAATTTCTGTTTTGTAATGATAATATTTTTGAGCATAGCTGTAATTGATAAGCTTTTGATAGAGAAGTTGAATTACATGTTGCTATGTCAGGCAACCATGAAGGAAGCTTGCATGTTGTTACTGAGGAGCAAAATATTTTTGATATTATTAGAGTTCTATGAATTTTTGAAATGTTATTTGATCATGAATTTTTTTGGTATTTGAAGCAATATTTACCGGGCCAGTCACAAAGAACGTTTGCAGAAATAGTGATTGCAATCAGGTCTGTGAATGTAGGCTAAGTTTGAGTACCCCATCTAATAGGTGATAACATCAGCTGATAGTCCTGTTAGGGAATTCCCCCTAATCTACATATGGCTCTATAGCCCATGTGGAAATCAGGAACAAGACAAAAATTGCATCCTAGCCAGAAATGATATAAATTTACTGATGTTTTACTGGGGAAAAGGAGATACAAGGAATTAATTGAAATTTTAGGTAGGGAGCACATGAAGTATGATGATTTCACATAAAAACTGCCTTTTAGAACAATACCTTAGTACAAGTAGGCTTATAGATTTAAATTCTTTTGAGTGATTACAGCAACTATGGACATGAATGCATAATTTTTGCTAATGGAAATTACAGTAATTTCTTTCGATTGATGAACTTGCATGTACAGATATGAACGTCCAAATAGGCTCATATTTTATTTCTGTAGTGTCTATATTAACTTATTGTATTGTCGATTTTTTCTAAACCTTTGTAAAATTTTGTAAAATTAGAGTAATGTATTCCATAGCTTGTTTGAAAAGTCTCCATATTGTCATTAAAAGCTAGATTGCGTCTCTTCCCTTCACAATAGAAGAGACACGGTTCTATCCTACTTATGTTAGTGCCAGCGTGATCTTGAACTCTCGATCCATGCCAGAATCAGGTTTCCTTTACAGGAACCAGTCTTCTATCTTGCTTTCCGCTTCTATCCATAATGTTTTGCCCTCTTGTCTTCCTTATTGGCACTGGGAGACTTAGAAATGATAATTTGTTTTGTGTTCAGTGTTTTGTGTATTTGTTGGTTGTCAGTTGTAGGCTGAAATTCGTAATACTTGTACTGTTTTGGCCGAGCGTCAATTCTTATGTATTGTTAGGCAGCCATGTCTGGTTTGTAGGCTCCAGTGCTCTTTGTGTTTTCTTTCTTCTCTTCTATTTTTGAGCCTAGTCAATAAAAAAAAATCCAGCTATTTGTAATCATATATTAGAGTTTGCCTGATGAACAAAATGTCTACAAAAGAAGGAGTACCAATTGTAAGTTAATTTTACAAATTTACTGTCATTTTTGCTATTCTATGTTGTTTGAAACTTTGCACCCCACCCCCCCCCCCCCATTTCAGAATGTTTCCACAATTTAATGTTTCAAAATAAATAACTTCCCCCAATGCATGCCAAACCCAGTATATCTCAGGATTACATCTTTAAAATGTTTTTTTTTTGAAAATCAAAGGTTAAATGTAGTGACTAATGCCTTTGAAGAATTTTGTGAATAGCTGAAGACAAGCTCATCTAGTGTATATCCTTTGTCTTGGCCCCAGTCTGGGGTTGTAGCTGGTGAGTTTCCAATAAATGATAGTGGTTTTAAAAAGAAAGTAAGCTAAAAGTAACCACAATAATAGCCCAAAATATCCATCAATTGAAAGAAGAGCTGTGCACTTTTTTGTCATGTCTTTCCTGCCAGTATTATGTGTACAATTTTAGTCTCTTCTATTATTTTGTTCACAAAATTATGATTTTTTGCTGTAGTTTATTTCATGATCTACAGGTTTTTTTATAAATAGGATAGACCTACATGCTTTTTGTATCTTCACTTGAAGTTCATTTGAAATGCCATACCATGCATTACTACAAAACAGAATATACATTTCAACAGAAGTTACCTACCAGTACTTTTAAAGGAACTAGGTGCAGTTCATTAAGCATAATGTTTGACCACTTTCCTCTTACATATAAAGTTCTGATCATGCAATTACATTGTGAAAGAAACTGTCTCAAAGCAAAATTTGATAATGTCTACATAAGCATGGGTGTATACTGTGAGGTTTTGGAATGATCAAAATGATAGAAATTGACCCAGTCTCGCTGAAAAGCATGTGCAGTGCACACAGAAATGGGTATATGGGACTTCACACACATATGGCATGAATGTTCAGCCGCAATACTTCAGCTATTTCTTGTAATATTTCGAATATGGGGGCATTTGAGGAGCATTCCTTTGCAGGGGACATTTCTATTAAGATATCCTGCCAAACTGAAATAAAATGAGTAAGAAAGCTCACAAATTATCTTTCACCTTTCCCAAAACCCATCCTTCTCCTTCTCTTTAACTTCACTACAAATGATCATGTCTATGGATACATGTAGGCCTTATGTATTTGTTTCTTGTAGTTGCAGTTTTGTTTTCTACTTGGTCATGTCAATTTGACATGTACTAATCTATGACTTCCTTGTGTAAGTGATCTTTCCCTCAATAATACAGCTCAGCTCCAGATTCTTCTTACATCATATTTGATACTTTTGGAGGTTAGACCTACAATTTATTGTGGTTGTGGTTTTACAGAGTATTTCTAACCAAACATAGGATCGGAATACATATATGGCAATCTTAGCCACTGGTTAGACAGGAAAGGCACTTCAATAGGCAAAGCTGATGACAGAGTGATGTCCATCACTTCATGACAGTTGCTGAATTTAGGATTTGGGGGGGGGGGGGCGGACGGACGGACATTTGATAACTATCCAGCAAGAAAAAGTTTTTTCAAAGCTAGTTGTTGAGTTTAGGCTGATGGTGAATATAAAAATGTCCAAAATATTTGACAAAAGAAAAAGTGTGGACAAATCTGAATTAAAAAATTTTTTTTTTACTTCTTTTTTTTTTTTTTTTGGGGGGGGGGGGGGGGGTGGGTACGGAGGGTGGAAGCACTTGCCTCTCCTGGTAACGGCACTAGATTCCTGTGAATAGAAAACGTGTCACAAAATTGGATGTGTGCTCAAATAAGTGCATTGCTTTCACATTTGGCCGTTATAGCATAATGACTGTCAGTTGTACAGCAAGATCTGCATTATTTAGACTGTCAACTACTCATACATAGGGTATGAATTGTACTATTGCTATTCCAAAAACACAAGCATTGACAAGTTGATTTAGGCTTGGGTCAAGTCGGTGATATTTTTGCATTTATGCTCAGGACTCCGGACTCGGGAGTTCTTCTTCAAGTAGAAAAAATGAGATTTCCTCTGTTTTTTCGATTGTCAGAGCTCATTTGGAGCTTTTCTTCATTTTCATGTATTTTTTCCCTTTCTTGATTAACATATTATGGTAATTTTTAAAAACAGTTTTGATTGGAGACTAGCATTCAAACATGGTGCATGATCATTCTTGAACTTTATTTGAAGGCAGGAGATAGAGAGGGTTCAGACAAAAATATAGAATGGGAATGTTCCTAAAATAAGAATACCAGTACCCTACCTCCAGGGGTGGATTTGCAGAAGGAGTCGAGACGTTTAGGAAAGTGCTTCCTCCTGTTTGGATTCTAAGCCAGCAGATTTATGCTCTTCTCTCGTCACCGGAAACTTTGCTGCATACATGTTTCCAAGCAAGATTGGGTCAGGGCTAAGCTGCAGGATAACCCCCTTCCCCCCTCCCTTACCCCACCCCCCTTTATTCTTCCTCAGATTACCCCCTCCCCATTTCTCCTCTTCTCGTTTTTCCAGTTATGTACACATCTCTATCTCTATGTTTTTCATCCTTTGATCGTGGCTTTATAATCTTCCCACTATCAGAATGGGGGTGGTGAGCAGTGTGAAGATTTCCCCTGAAATATGTTTCGACAACAAAGCAAAAAAATTCTCAATTTGAAATTTAATGTTCATCGTAATAATTGTTTGTAATTGTAAACTAAGTGGCATAGAAAGGGGTGTGGTATTGAAGTGTTCAGAATAGTCTTTAAGGAAGGTGGTTGATATCGATTTGTATATATTTTATATTTTGACAATGTTGACAAAAGAGAATTCCTGGTACACTTCCACTGTTAGCATCAATCCCTTCTCCCTCCTACCCTGCTCCAACCCATCTACCTATCCACCCCCTCCTTGCTCTGTGCCCACTACACTTACTGGCATCCCCCTCCACCCTTACAACAATCCCATCTGCCCCTACCCTAACCACGTATACCCCTGTCTCGGCCCTTCCCGCCCTATCCCAGCCCTTCATATCCTGCTCCAGCCCCTCTTACCCTACCCCAACCCATCCTCTCCTTGCCCCGGCCCTCCTACTCCTAATGCCTACTGGGAATCTCATCCTCCACTCTCAGACCCCCCTTTCACAGCTCCAGCATCTTGGCATACCTGTGTGGACACCCTCTTCCATTCCCCATGCTCCCACCCCCCATGCTCCCACCCCCCCCCCCATGCTCCCACCCCCCCCCCATGCTCCTTGCTGAGTGCCTCCTCTTGTGTGGACCCCCCTCCTCCCCCTCCCCATCCCCCTTCTCCCACTCCCTAGCACCGCACCTTGCTGAGTGCCTACGTCATACCTGTGCAATCCTGAAGGAGATAGCTCAATCCTTGGTGCAGAGGAATGCACTCCCATTTTTCTAGCTGTTTATCCAAGCCTCTCTCTCACATTCCAGCCCAGAGTCCCTCTGGGGTAGTGATCTTGAACCCCAAGCATGGAGCCAAGAAAGACTCTAGCCCTGTTTAGTTTAAACCCATTTTTAACATCTCTTCATGAGAAGGATCTTTGTGCATCATGCTTCTGAATGCCTTATTCTAACGCTACTCTCAGACAAGATTATGGAAAGAAAGGCGCATGCTGTGGTCAATCAAATAATACAGTATAAATACTTTTTAATAAGTAAAAGTGATTGCACCATATAATTAGACGACTTTTGTGGTGATGATTATGATGAGGAGGAGGAGTGGGAGGATAATGATAATGACGATAACGATGACGATAGTGATGAAGTTGATGATGATGATGACAGAGACAACAATGATAATGATGACTAAGATTGTTATGAATGAGGTGGTGATGGTGATGATGATGATGATGATGATGATGATGATGATGATGATAAGATGATAGTGATGATTACTGATGATGATACTGTTTTACAGTGGTTTTTTTTTTGTATATTCAGTGGGCTTCAGTAGATTTAATTAATATAAAAAGATGTCGGTAACGTGCACTTTTCTTTCAATTCTTCCTTAATCTTCATTAATTATTTCAATTTCTATGAAACGTAATTTAGAGGATTGACTTGGTAACGACTGTTAGGCCTCCAAGATGATATGAAGGTCCTATATTCACTTGCAAATATGGGATCACTCAGATGAGTCGAACATCCATTCGTTACACTTGAGAATAGCCCCAATTACAGACAGGTATCATCTGGGATGTAATGTGTCCATTCTATGGCTTGATGATACATGGTATGCCCAGAATGAATCAAGGTTGCTGCAGAACATTAATTGCTATTGTCTTGTGTGATTGATGTGTGTTGCCATGGCGACGCATCCTTCGTAACCAAATGAGATGGAACAGGAGAGTAATAGAAGCCCTTTGCTGTGGAACAAAGCAAGTGTAACCTTAGGAGGAAATGGGATGGATGACATTGGTTGGCAACCAGCAGCAGCATCAGCTATGCGATACTTTTCTAAGTAGTTCATGAGGAGGAGGCTTAATAAGAGGAATCCCTCACGGAGCAGGTGATCTCTAACATGACGTCTAATTGATTGTTATTGTCTCCGTCCGTCAGTAGTGTCACAACTTCCTGCCTCTTATTTGACGTCTGCAATGGAGGAAAGCTAGTGTTTTTTAGTTGGAGAGATTCCTCGTCTATCATAAATAGTGACCCTTCTCGCTTGAATCAAGGAGTCGTCACATAACTCCTTGCTTGAATATATTTTTACCTCCTTATGATACCAATTTATAATTTACCCCGAACTGTTTAGAACCATGAAGTATGGTCACTCTTATCACTCTCTGTGCATTTGGAGGAATATATGAAGTAAAGCTACTTCTGTGGAGATTTGTTATTCTTGGAACACCTACATTGTATGTGTAGCTTAGTTTCTTTACTCCTGACTTGTCCACTAACCCTGATCCTTTAGTGGCTTTAAGAGTAATACTTGTATACATTATACTCCTGTAAAATAGCATTTGTGCATAAGAAATGCCTGTTTAATGTTGCCATAGATTTAAATCTTATCATCTTCATCAAGTGTCATCTTTTTGTGAAAATCTTGGTGGACTCCTGGAGACATCTTTGTGTGAAGATATCATTTTTTTTTGGAACCGAAGCCTAGACTAACTTAAAAGAGTGATGCTCTTATTATTGGCTGGTCACGCATTAGAAATGCCCACTGAACATTAAGCCATAATTTCAAAATCCTTGTTTCCTTGTCTCATTGCAGCCCAGTTGTCGTCTTGGTGTGAAGATCTTGGGAGGCTCCTGCTCCTGAGACATCAGAAGTCCAGAGAGGAAGGAGACTCGTCAGCTGCTGGGACCAAGACAAACTCAGATTCGATGCACCAACAGATGCAGAAGAGTCTGCCTCCAGTGCCACACAGGTACGTCCTGATCCTGGTCAGCGAGAGGTCATTCTTTTAATATGCACCATACTCTCAAATGAAACTTGCATGTTTATTCAAAAAACTTTTCTTGAGAGCCTGAAAGGTATGTCCTCCTACTCCTGTATAGAGAGAGGTTATACTTTTGAAATGCACCACACTTTTGAAAGAGACCTTCATGATTTTCCAATACCTTTTCTTGAGAGCCAAATGGGGGTTACGACAACTCCTACCACTTAGCATAGAGTTAACAGCATTCTGTCCCTTAAGCGGAAGCTATCTTTATTTTGAGCTTTTGTCATTTTCCCAAGTAACAGCTGGTTGTGCATTAGAAATACCTGTTGACATTCATTTTGAGCCAAGCAATTATATCTGTATCTTCTTTTCTTGACATACCTGCATGTTTACGGTATGTTACATTTCTCTCCTATATAAAGATTGGTTTTTCATTTGAATTACACTTATTTTTGTATGCCATGCTGTACATATTTTGTAACACCGCCCCCCCCCCCCCACCTTGTGACAAATTGATAGACGAAGAAGTAGAAATCAAATCACACAGCCTCAAGGTATTTGGCGAAGCTATTTATACATTTCACCAATACGAATCAAGCAATACATCATGATATACAAATTATCTCGGAAATTGTGCAAGATAAAAAGGAAACATGTTTTTGTGGAGAAAGACAGACCTGCTTTTGGGGAAGGTTCATAGTCTGTCGGGTATTGTGAAATCAATGTTATGTTCTGCATGCAGGGATACAAGGGTACGTCATCTTCAAGGGTATGTTCCCATGGATAGAAAAGAGGATACTTGCCTGGGTAGATATCCATAGTAAAGACAGGCTAACAAAGTAGTGAGAACCTTCTGCTGTTTTTCTTTTAAATAAAATGTTTTAGCTACTCTTGTTATCCAAGATGTGCAAATAAGAGCAACCTGGCTCTTTAGGTTATTAACTGTCCAGCAGATTTCAAAGAATTAAGATGCTTTTTATTTATAGGGTAATTTTGTTACATGGATTGAAATGTTAGATATCAGTGGATTAGTATCACAAAGTCGTAAGTCCATATGAATGTGGCATTTCTTGCTCTGTAAGGAATGTTACTCAGGTTTGTCCAATACTTCAAATATTTTTTCCTCTCCCTACGTTGAATGCGTTATACTCTTTTATTCTTACCATTTATGATATTCATACTGGCTTCTTTGAAATGGTAATAACTGAAATCCTGAAAAAGACACTCTCTTAGTCCATAATATCAGCTTCTCTCCCTCTTTCTTTCCCCTTCATTATCTCTGTCTCTCTCCCTCTCTCTTTTCCTCTTTCCCCTTCATTCTCTCTGTCTCTCTGTCTCTCTTTTCCTCTTTCTTTTCCTCTTTCTTTTCCTCTTTCTTTCCCCTTCATTATCTGTCTCTGTCTCTCTTTTCCTTTTTCTTTCCCCTTCATTATCTGTCTCTCTCTCTCTCTCTTTTCCTCTTTCTTTCCCCTTCATTATCTCTGTCTCTCATCCTCTGTTTTTATCCAAGTCCCTTTTTTGTATGAAAAAACCATGAAAGTGTTCAAAAGACATATTTTAATATTGTCTGTTGAGAGCCAGAAGGGTGTTAACTCTGTGTTAAGTATAGGAGCTAACGCCCTTCTGGCTCCAAACAAACGATTATCTTTTTCTCAGAGCCAGAATGATTTTGACGTAGTTCTTTCAGAAAGAGTCAGTGCCCTTCTGGCTGTCAAAAGATGATATCCCTTTGTCTCATTCTGGTTCTCTCTCTCTCACTTTATTTCTTTTTTCCCTTTTTTCTCTCTTTCGCTTTCTCTTTCTCTACCTCTTTCTCTACCTCTCCTTTTCTCGTCCCTTCTCTGATTTCCTGTCAGTCTCTTTCTTTTTTTTCATCTTTTCTCCTACCTCCTGTACTTCCCTTCCTATCTTTCTTGTATGTTTTTCTTTGTGTCTCTTCCATTTTTTCCCTCCCTCCATCTCCATTTTCCCTCCAAGTGTATCAATTTGGTGAGATATTCATCATTTTAATGACTCCTTTTTAATCTTTGAAAATAGTCCGGGGTACCCATCTGTTAAGTTACTCACATCGCTCCTGCAGTTTGTGTAGGATCGTGACATCTTCAAAATGTCACGGTAATCAACAGTCAAATGTCATTTCTAAAATTGGTTCATTCCTGGGAATCCTTGCGTGGAATAACGCTGGAGAAAGAGCAGATAGCTGGTGAGAAAATGTAGAGCATCACCACAAACAACTTTATCTCGTCCAATATCTGAAAATGAAGCGGTTAAAAGTTGTAATATTTTATGGGGAGTTATATTTGTTGAAAGGAATATTTTCAATACTTTGATGTAAACACATCTCTGTTGAATAACTAATAGAGAGCCAGAGTGAACTATTCCCCCACCCCCTTTCAAATAAAGAGATTATAGAAGAACTTGAATAATGATGGCATTTCTCACAAACGATAAAAGTAATGAGGTTATAAGATGTATGAAAAAGTAAATGAAATTATGTATTTTAGAATTAGGTTTCGTCAAGCCTCAAATAGTTTCTGCTTGAATGTTTATTTTAGCCATTTTTCTCCTTTCACCTGAATTCCTCCAAAGTGCCACAGGAAACTTATAGAAAAAAGACCAAACATGAATTCTTGTCTATAATTGCCATGGAAGTCGAATGATTTGACATTGGAATTGTCATAGAGCATTTGCCCAACTATAACCTAACTTTCAAACTCAAACCTTCCACTAATGCCCTGCTCCCATATGAAGTAGCAAACATCTTAAACGAGGTGACATTAACAAGAAAGTAATGTTTTGTTTTGAAAGATTATAACCATCATTACTCCTCCAAACCAGGAGAAAAGTGAAGAAAACGTTCCAATGAGATACCTTCAACTATAGATTGTTACAATGTAATTAAACTTTGATGTTAAGGGCTTTCATCATTATGGCGATTAAGTTTGAATTTTAAAAACTAGTGTTTTTGGACTGTAAATGTTTTGTTGCCATGGTTACAGCTCGATAGAGGAAGCTATCCTCCTCAATCAAGCCACGTCATTTTGTTTTTGTTTTTTTTATCGCGATAACAAGAATGTTTTGTATCCAAGGCATTGAAGGAAGATTTGTATAATTAGAGTTTCTTAGATCTTTGGTGTTGAAACTGAAACTGTTGAGTCTTTGCAACATTAGGAGGAAGTCTCACAAACAGTAGAATGTTGAGTCCTGGTCATGAAGTTGTATAGTGAAAGAAACCCTCTGGACATTATTCTAGATGGTTGACCATGTAGCTAACATGAAACATTGTGTATTGTGAGGTTGGAGTCATCAAAATTATGTAAACAAAATGACTAAATATTGGAGAAAAACAAAGAATGAAAAGCTGTGCTCACAGATAGGGGTATACGTCTATATGGCAGTACATCACCTGTGGTCCCAAGTTGTGAACTACAATGTATTTAAGTAATTCTTTTGGAAAATTAGAGTATATGAAGAATAGTCATTTTATTAATGCGAACTGCTACTATGGTAATCTTGTAATACGTGCGAATTAAAATAAAGCCCACAAATGATTTTTTTTCTTCACTGTAGCAATCATCATAGTGCTTAGATTTAGGGGAAAAAAATACAGTAAATGTTGTACATCCTTCCTCACATCCTGTCTCAAATTAAGGTCAAATTCCTTGTTTTTATGTGATATCTGTCATTGCTCTTTTAAACAGACATTTTCATTTCCTATATATCTCCAATGTCCTTTATCTTATGCACAGAACTTCCTGCAATATTTTAACATTTTTTAGGAAGTTGAGTTCTGGGAAAGAAATAATTTGTGAGCTTTCTCACTCCTTTTATGTCAGTTTGGAAGAGCATCATAGTAGGAATGTCCCCTGAAATGCTCCTCAAATGCCCTCATATTCAAAATATGTTGAGGAACAGCTAAAATGCTCGGGCCGAACATGTGTATGTAGTCCCATAAAAAAATTTCTGTGTGCAGTGCATGCGACTCTCAGCAGGATTGAGTGAATTTATTCTCGTTTTAGTGATTCCAAAACCTGACAGCATACGCCAATTCTTATGTACTATATTATCAACCTTTCCCAATTGATATCAAACGGTTTCTTTCACGATGTTATCACATGACCAGAACTCAACTTTATCTTTAGATTTCAATTTCCCCATCCGATATTTATAAGAACAAATTTCCTTATCTGACATGTGTTGTAAGCTTACACATATTAAATCATATTTTCTTCTCTTGAAGTGGATAATCTGCTCCATATATGTCTAATCATATTTTGAAATGATATATGGTGGGTCTTTACTAGTGAATAATGGTAACGTCACTGAGTTGGTATGAAAGTAGATATTTTCTATACCGCATCCATCTCCTCCTCCCATCTGAGGGCAGTGTTACAACTCATTTGAAGGATGACGATTACGTTAAAATGGTCTTGTTAACCGATGGATCGCAAGAGCTCACTCCGTTAAGGAGACTTGACTCGACTAGCAGCTGCTGTGCATCACCGCTCCGGGATCGGGCGGAGGATGGAACCGGGTAGAGATGGTGCGTGGTGGAGGTGCGTGCATATTGCGCCCAATTACCCCTGCCTCTCGATACTGCATACGATTACAACTACAGCAGTGGATGGGTTGTGTTAAATGCAAGTCACTGTGTTAAGGGCCTCATCCACCACCATCAACCCTCAATATTGGGCTGCTTTCTTCACCTACTAGTCTAGAGATTCAGACCTTGGTATTGAGATTGACTGGTCTTGTACAGCAGTTCACTCTGAATATATTCCTATTTGTACAAGTTTCTTCATGAACGCCTAGTAACCACTAGGGATATAATTCACTTTCCATGTATGGGTTGTTGCTATGTCGGCAAGATTTTTGTGTTAGAGTCATTGAAAATATGCTTAAAATTTAAATTGGAGTACAGTATAAAGCCTCTATTATATATTGTGTTTGATGACTTTGATAATCTGTGTCTATTATAAGACCTACTTCAACACAAATCAATTAATTTTTTTCCGAACCATCAATATATTTATATTTAAAAACACTTGTGATTTAGTATTTCATCATTTGATTAGGACAGGAAATTGCACATCATTAGCAATTAAGAGACTATTTGTTTCAATAAAGAATAAATAAAATAATTTTCAAGCCCTTAAACCGTTGAATAAACAACAAGAGTCACATGCAACATCATAATTTTCCATCGCAAAATTGGACTTGTTTTGCTACTTTATCATATTATGCTTCTTACAGTTCTACATTTAATATGAATTTGATATTGCTATGCAGAGGACAACTCTGTACCTGAAAAACACTGCTCATTCCTGCAGCGCATAGGGCTTCTTTCCGCTTGGACATAGTTGCACGTGATGCGGAAAGCAGAGATGTAGGTCTGAGTTCTCAGACTATAGCTCTCAAGTCAGGTCATCTCCTGTATGAGATGAAATCAAGATATATCAGTCGTGTCGTTCATTGTCAGCTCACCCTCTTACCAGCTACCCCCCAACATCTGACAATTTGATTTTCGGTTGGGATGGACGGCATTGCTAGGCTTAATTGATTTGCTCTCTGCGTAGTGCCCTCCCCCTTTCCCTCTATTTTCATCTGCTTATCATATATCTTATATTCTCAGTTGAACAAGAAGTGCATTATTTTTACTTACCTCGATTTTTAACATTGTTTAGGATTCAGTTTAACATTGTGATTAAAAAATCTGTCCATGTTTCTCTCTAGGTCCATTTATTTTCTCCCTTATGGGCATATTCATAATGTGAATTCACTTCAGTAATCCTTTTAGCTTAACCTACATCGTGTATTATTTCAGGGAAGACTTGTAAAAGTACTTTCAAAAAAGAGGCAAATAGAAATTCAATTTGATTTGGAGATAGAAAGGGCATGAGAAGGAATATAATATTGAACAGAGTACTGTGAATCTTTTAAAGGTCATGAAGCAATTATGACAAAAATAAATGCAAATAACAGGGAGAAAGTGTTAATATCTTAAAATGTTTTTTTTCTGCGGATGCTTTCTCCAAGAAAAATAAGAGACCAAATACCCTGTGGCTATCTGGGTACCTCTGTTTGAATTAATTGAAATTCAATTTCTGAACGCATTAAATGGGTTGCAATTATATATATCCTAGGTTTCCATATAATGAGACTCTAGCCTTTCGGCATTGCACCGTGACGCGCAAAAGACAAAAATGGCAATCCAATTGTCCACGCCCGTTTGCGGGGCAAAGTCAGAAGTTTGGGGCTATTTTTATCCCATTTATCCGGTTAGCAGACCAGTCCCATTATGCGCCTCCGATTGACTCCCGAGGGAGCTGTTTACAGTGAGCGTTATCTCGCCTGCTGAGGAGTCTATGATGAGTGTCCAATCTCTTGTTTCTATTTTGCTCACCTTTGTCGATGGAGGATGGAGATTTGAGGAATAAATGCGTTTTGGATACTGTGAAGAGGTCGTGCTTCCTGTTTTTGTTACTTGGCAACGAATAGCAATTAATGGACTTATTAATTAGCGAGCTTAGTATAGCATTCCATTCCATCTGTGTGTCAGCCTCTCTCCTATTCTATTGTGGAATGTTTCTGCCTATCTGTCGATCCTTTGTTCATGTGTCTCTCTGTTTTTGGGAAATTATTAGTAAAGTATTATTTTTTTTGCTTCATATATGCAAATAATAATCATTACTAATGAGATTAATAATGAAATATCAAAGTTATTTGTAGGTAGATATTGCTGCAAAGACATAAATTCATGAACCGATTAATTTGCATGCTATAATGCATATTAACAAATATAATGCTAATGTATTTCTATTGGTCATGATAGCATCCTATTAGTGTTGATTATACAAAAGAGTTTGAAACCATATCATCATGATATTGCTTAGACACTGACGCTGATGGGATTAAAATTGATAGTGTACAGGGCCCCGGTTGAATCACTTATCGATCATTGTGACTGATTCAACGAGGAATGATTAGACGCTGACGAGGGAGGTACAAGGCTACTCTAAAACCAGAAAGTTTTCTGTGCATTTAATGTTCGTGAATTTTGTGAGTGGTTCAGATTCGCGAAAGTTTCATGCGCGAAATCATTGAATCGCAGCTGACATAATACTAAATTTTCGCAAATCGTGAAAATTTCTTGCTGTGAAAATGGCTGTCGTTAGCAATCCGCGAAAGTTTCATGTCACAAATGTTTCTGGTTTTGCAGTGCTCTGCATGTATCTCATCGACAGTTTAGTTACTTTGATGGCTTGATATGAACAGGGTATTAAAGAATAAACTTTGAGATCGTAGAGAGATAGAGACAGGGGTAAAAAGCGCACTTATCCAAGTTTGAACAGGGTACATGAAGTATAGTTTTATTTTTTTTATATAATGTATTCAACCTTTTAAACAGAAATTGGGGAAAAAATCGGTCTGAAAGGTGATTGAAATTAAGATCAAGTGGTGACAGTATTGTAAACTTTCTTTGAAATTTATCAGCTATTTATGATGATATCAATGATTTAAAAAAATCCTTGCATTCCAAGCTAAATTGATAAACAATTTATTTACTCTAATGACAATGTCCACATATTAGATGGAGCATTTGAGCAGGATGTCCTTGTGAATTGTATAAATACTTAAAGCATCATATTTGATCCGGAGAGATGGTGAGAGGGGTCTGTTCATAACCACGTGTGAACAGGATAGTAGAGGTTTAATAGAGGATGTATTGTACAAGGCAATGGTGTGAATGGCATGAATGAAAGACTTCCTACTATCCAATCTAGCGTTGTGAATCATGTTTGCTTACAAAACAACCCAACTTTAATGCCAACCCCAGCCTTTCACTTGTAGTGTGGTCCATCAAACTACTCCTAAATCAAAACATATTTTTTAAAAAGCAGCCATTTTTCTTTCCATTGTCTAAAAACTCTGTCGGCTGTTTTAAGGTAATGATGTTAACCCGAATCATTTTTACAGGATGAAATATCTTTTGCGGTCACAAGTAGATATTTTTCTAAAATGTCAAGGAATTCTGTATTTCCAATTGTTCCATAGATATAATTATTTCTGTAAAAGAGTTACTGCTAAATGTTTTAGTCATTTCGTATCACCCAATACATTTGTATCTGTGAAAGAGTTACTGCTATATATTTTAGTCATTTTGTATCACCCAATACATTTGTAGAAATGGATTCCTTCAATAAACTTGATTTCAATTTAGTATTAAGAAACTCCACATATTTTCATGAAAATCAAAGGCAGAGAATTTGTAGAATGCTTTCACCATTTGATAAATATTAAGAAGATGACATAATCATAACACTTTCAGTTTTGTTCATTTTATTATCAATTTTTTAAATATCGATTTTACCCAGGGATGTAGTTGTAATAGTTAATACAACTACTCAGAATATATTGGTATAGAAAGTTGATTGTTCCAAACATATTATACATCTTTATATCCTTCATTGTTATTTTTATCTTTTAGTGATTCTGCATGGCAGGGCCAGCCTCAGCAGCCTTCCCAGCAGTCTTTGAGTGTCGTCACCACTGTCTGGGGGGTGACGCAAACCAGCGACGCAAGTAGCATGATTAACAACTCATTTAGAGGTGGGTTCATGTTGTAGAAGTAGGTGTAGATGGTCATTGTATTCCAAATCAGACGTCATATATCATGATAATTAAGCACCTCGTCAAGAGGTTGAGAAAGTAGTATTAGATGTAGGAGTAGATTGTTGGTTGGTTTATGCGATGTCATGAAATTATAGATACAAATAACATGAGAACTTGTTTACAGGTGGGTTGATGGAGTAGATGGTTGACTGAAAATTCATGTATTCAAAAGTAGTCTTCTTATGTGGTGTAATGAAATAATTTGTAAAACAAGTGTTGATTGATGTAGTAGAAGATGCCTCAGATTAGTAATCGTTCTACACTCAGCAAAAAAGGAAAGTGGACTCTTTTTGTTTGGTAAGATTTTCAAATACTGGTAAATATTTAATAAAAACGTATCTTTCATATAACAAAATAAACCTGAATCGATCCTCTTTCAGATGATATGCAATTGGAATTCATGTAACGACATTTAACAATAACTGAGTCTCTGAAAGAAAATTGCAAAAATAGGGCGTCTGACCATTCAAATGTTGATGAGCATTTCCATCTTTTAGAGTAAAAAAAAAAAAAGATTACCATCTTGATGGTGCTTGTCAAACCATACAGTCCTGAGACTACAGTTGACATCCAGAGCTCAGTCCTCTCATGGTTTCTCATTCTTTGTTTTCATTGTTGAACATGAATGTCTTTATACATATGCACATGTCATTAACATTTGAATGTCTACTTGCTCTATTTTTGCAATTTTCTTAATCAGACCTTCTAACAGGTAAATGAATGTGCCCATCCGAGCTTGAAAGTTCAAAACTTTATTTCAATTGATGTTGCTAGAGTATTAATTTTTCTTTGATTTAATATATGTATTATTATATTTCATTGGTGGTTTATATGAAAATTTTCGAACAATAAAGAGTGTCCACTTTCTCTTTTTGCTGTGTGTAGTATAGAGTAGACTGGTAATGTAAATGGGTTTTCCCCTAAAATACCACGAATCACAACTCTTCACAAGATGAAAAGTTGTACATGTAGACTGAAAGATCTTGAGGGAGTAATATTGGATGGTTGATTGTTCTAATCAGAATAGTAATTGTTTATTTTTTTATGAATTAGACAGTTTATGTGCCATTCTAAAATGTATCTCTGTTACCTGATTGACATAGAACTGTTCATGTGATTTATGGACGGTCTATAAATTATGTCTGTTATATCAGTAAAGTTATAAATGTGTCAACATTAAATTTGATGCAAATCATACCTGTAGCTTGTAAATACAAGTTTAATGAGTGTATCTTAGTTTCTGTGCGATATCAGTGTACATGTATTGTGTAGTAAGATAATCTGTTTGATATCTTCCTATACATGTATGTGTTCATGATGGGTCCGATCAGTTGTTACTTTATAGTATTTCAACCTCCTTGTTTGCTTATTTTTGACCAGAATGGGAATCTTTTAAAGGACATGGTCTTGAGGATTATCACTTTGGATTTCATTGTAACATCCTAGAAAGAAAGATTACTGTTGTTTAGCAATGGAAAAATTGGTGTTCATTTTCCAGAAGAATATCATGATTTCTATCTTTTGTTCAGATTCTATGAATAACTATGTGGTCACAGTAGTTCATTATCAAAACTAAAGTAGATTTAATTTGATACTAAGATGAAAAGTTGAATACAAGAAGTAGAAAGAGGAAGAATACTTTGTATACTCATAGTGCTTGGAATCACCAACACCACATTTTTGAATGACTCTTAAAACATTTTCTTTCTTTTTTTTCCCGTCCCAGGTCAGGGGGGTAATATGAACCCCCAATATAACGGGCAACAGCATCCCTTCTCAGCAGCAGCCGTTGGGCAGAGTAAGCCCTACAACATGCAGGGTATGCCAGGCTACAGAGGTCAAGGGGGCCCTTTCAGGGGCCAAAACAGGTACTCGTGCACCCCCCTTTCTTTAAGGATTGACATCATGTTTTATTTTGAACATATTGTTAGCATTACCTATATTTGGGCTAGTCCATGATGAATTAACATTTTATACAATCGTTTATCTAATAATTGTTATCCTTATTCTCTCATTTCATCTTCATGAACGCTTGTACAGATTGAGCCAATAAATTGGCATAGAAGCTTTGGTTAAAGTGATTGAAATATGTATGAAATTGTCTTTAAAAAGATATTAGAAAGTTTCAAGCAAAGTGATGATGAAGTTTGCTGAATGAGAAATCATTTACTAATTTGGAAGCCCCTAATATGCTAAAGGAAATTTTAAAAAGCCTGCATATATTCATAGAGAGTTGGTTTCAGATGCAATTTGACTATAATACATACAAAATCTACCTGTAATACAATTGTATTTTCCAACGGAAGTTGTGCTTCCTACACTTATTTATTGATGAATAGAAAGTAACTTGATGTGATCATTTTCCTGGTATTGCGCTTTCTGTGTGTCATTGATCACTTAACTGGGAATACTTGGTTTCAAACCTAGTGGAAATGTATACTTGCATTAATGAAACCCATTCATATACAGTTGAGGTGCAAAATTTTCAATCAGCTTGTCAACCTCTTCCTCTATTCCTCAGCATGCAGCCTGGCATGGGAGGACCGGGTTACCCCAACCCACCCCACAATGTCCCCCCTCACATGGGACCGGGAGGGGGAGGACCACACCCTGGTCCTCAGAAGCAGACGGCACCAGGACAGTTCCACCAGCCAGCAGCAGCAGCAGCAGCGGCAGTGATGGCAGCCGCAGCAGCAACGGTCAACGCGGGAGCAACGGCCACAGCCACGGCAACGGCTACAGCCACAGTGTGCTTAAAAGAGCAAGAGGACCAGCAACAAATGGGAGATTATGGCATGGTAAGATTCAGTGGGTGAAATGATTATGATGATAATCAGATTAAATATGTGCCTTTTCCTGAAAATTACCTGATTTTAACCAAGCCGCCTTGACAGGTGCTCAAGCATTCAAGGAATTTCTTCTATCAGAGTAACAAGTACTATTCACTGTGACAGAGGTGGTTGCACAGAAGTCAAGTCTAGCTCTTCTTGTTGTGGAGAGTTCTGACCAAATTGCAAAGAAATATAAGTGTGTTACAATGTTATAGGTGATTGATGGAAGTTCAGTTAAGAATTTCATTCATGTAACTACTTTTCTTCAGATGTGGAATGATATAGTGAAGCCCTTCACTCATGTCCTGAATTAAGGATTAAATGGCACGGACAAGGATAAACAGAACCTGACAGGTAGCTCAAAGTGAAGCCTTACAGAAGTCCACTCTCTTTTTAAAGGCACTTTTAAAGCATCAATGTATGTGAAGTACAAAGCCATATTATGAAGAGAATTGACGTCAGACCAATTTTAAGACATCAACAAATGTCAATGTAGTAATATTCTTCATTCCCTGATTCCCAAAGTTGCTGCTAGAAAGAAGAAAAGAAAAAGATGATCCTGTCAGAAAATGGTCGATAAATCTCCCTTTTTCATCCCATCCCAAAATGAGATTTGATTTTGCTGTAGGGTTTAGTAAATATGTATCCTGCTATATATATATATATATATATCCACACCCACAAATTCAACGTTTGTGATGCCGACTGATGCATTTCTGTGGCAACGTCAGAGCTTCCCAGCTCTGCTTGGCATACACTACTTTGCTATTCAGTGAGAGATTGATCCTCTCTGAGAACAGTTTTCACTCAACTCTGATTTAACTGACCTTTCTTTATGCATTGCATGAAAAGTCCATGTTAATCAGAAGTTTGATACTTCCCCCCCCCCCCCCCACCAAGAAAAGAAAAAGAAAGGAAGTAATGCTTTGAAAACACCTCCTTTTTGGCAGGTGGTTTGTGATGTCAGAGGTCCAAATTAATCTTTTCTGTATGATCTTTCTGACCAGGTCAGTGGAAAGTAACAAGACACTTACTTACCTGTCTCCCGCTGAACAACTGTTTGCCAAGAATAATTCTGCTTTTGGACGACGTTGGCACAATGACTTACGATGTAATAAGTGTCTAACAAGTGTATGACAGAAAGAATTCCGGAGTTTCAGAGCAGAAAATGTTCTGAGTTATGATACTACCTACATGACTCTTGTTGATAGAGGATGATGATGAAATAATGACAAGGTCAAGAAGTGTTTTCCTTGTTGCTAAATTCAGCCTTTCTTTCCCTCAGGAGATCATCAAGAAATATCAGATGACAGTACAAGTCAGTTGTTACCATGGGAACTATTAATGTAATACTTCTGTTTGAACGAGAAAAGCCCCAGCTCAGATGGATCTACTGTGACTCATTTACCAATCAGATTTTTCATTTGTTTTTGTTTCCATGGGAACTAATGAAGCACAATTTTCATTTTGACCTTTGACCTTTGACAGAGCGGACAGCAGCAGCAGCAGGGAATGTACAATGGCCAGTACTACCACGGGGCACCTGCCTCGAGCCCCGCCCACCATCCTCACGCTAATCCACAGATGATGCATTCGGAGGTACTGACTTGAAATCACCCCCTCTATGTTGGTTCTTACTATCTGTCTGTCCTTTTGTATCTTTTCACCTGTCTGTTCGCGTACCTGCCTGCCTGTCTCCATTTGCGAACCATCCTCTATGTGACGTAATTGACCTACTTTCTTGTGTGTAAATGTGACTGTCCATAAGTTAGTCAGTCCTTCTATCTAATCCTTAGTAAAATATAAATACTTACCTTGTTTGTCCTATTCGTCTATCTACCTTCTATCCTTCCTTTGGTTTTGGCTGTAATCTGTCCAGCTACCAATTTATTCATATCGTTGTGTATACATCACTTTGCAATTTTTTCGTACCTCCATATCTAAGCACGGGGCTAATCCTTGCTCCCTATCACTTAAACCACTATCTATAAACTGATCCTTCCTTTGAAGCAAAATTTGGTTTGTACCTGGGGAGCATTTCATGAAGCGTTATGTCAGTGATTTTTACCAACAACTGTTATGAGCTACTGAAATCCTTGCATCTGATTGGCTGAGAGCAAATTTGTCAGTAAAAATCACTGACAAGACCCTTGATGAAACGCTCCCCCGGTCATCTTCAATATGAGTTTCGGTATTACTTCTCCACTGCTTCATCATCCTTTATTCCATCTCTTTGTTGTCTCTTTCTCCATCTCTCCATCATTTCTCTTCTCTTATAATTTTTTTCCATCTCACCATCTTTCCATGAATCACATCTCCAAATGTCCATCAACTCTTACATCTCACTATTCATTTCTCATATGTCCTCACAATTCTTCTGTTTTTTTTACCCAAGACATTCTTCATATATATATAAAAGGGCCATATCATGCAACATACAGGTTGATTGCAAGTTCACTAACAAGATTGTTATCATTTTTAAGTGTTTTTCAATCCTTGTGATATATTTCCCTGGCTGTGAAAAGGAGGCTAACCAGTCAATGTCCTATGTTCTTCCAGTCTTCAACCCCCATGTACAATGTATATGATTTTAAGCTCAATATGTTTTAATTCAACCGTATTCTCCCTGTTAATTTTAGGTGCTGCCTCGAGTGGTCATGCCCCACATCTCCACGTCCTTTTCAAACAGAGGCATTGCACCATGGAGAGGCTTCATATTTCATATTGATATACTAATCCTTATCCCTTCATGATACAAATCTTTCCATCTTATGTAATATGATATTACTATATGATGGTAGACTTGATCATATTCTTGAGATGGGATGATCCGATCCTTTCACCAAACTTGAGATGTTCTTTGCTAAGGGGTTTATCTTCATCTCTTATTTCTCCATATTCCTCTTATCTCAATCTTAAAGTGTACCAATCACCAAAAAATATTTTGCTCCGTATGTCAGGGGTTCTGTGTCGATATGCTTTATTCAAAATATGAGCTTCAAATGTTGATTCTATAAAATATGAGCTTCAAATGTTGATTCTATAAAGAGATATTGCAAGTTGAAATACACTCCGAAATAAACAATACAGCAACTTGTTAGGAGACTAGACGATGCACCCGTACGCGCTCGCATATAATAAGGGCCATCGTGGAGCTGAAGTCCCAGTTGGGGTTCCGTGCGAGAGGGTTTCATGTTTTCCTTCATTTTCGTCATACTCCTTAACCGTTAACCCAAAGAAGGCCAGGTAAAGTGTTTTAAGGTTGATGTGATACATTCTAGCTGTACACAAATTATTTTTCAGGTGGTTGGTACACTTTAGTTTATGAAAAACTATCCCAGAAAAAAGTGCAAGCTGATAGAATTGTTTCCTATGATGTTCTTCCAAACTGACATAAAAGGAATGAGAAAGCTCAAAGATTATTTTTCTCCTTTCCCAGAACTCAACGTTCTCTTTAACTATACCTCTAAGTAGCGTAGTCACCAACTCCCCTCAAGTCCCATTTAGACTTGAGGTTGGTAATCCGCTCTGAAAAAAGCAAACCACTGTGGCAAAACTATGTGAGATCCAAACATTGTGGGTTTCACCTTGATGTGTCTTATAAAACACTGATCAATGAGTATGTATAGGGAGTAGTGTTGTTTACAGCTTTTTAATACCTGGTGTCTTGTTGGGTATGGTGCTGTGTTGTAATGGCTGATTTCTAGTGTGCAGTGATATTTCTCATTCTTTATACCTTTTCGCTAACATCCTGGCTGTAAACAAGTTATTCAACAGTCATTGGCAAGGGTTTCTCAGATCCATCCTTCTGCCGTAGATCAGTATTAAAAACATTTTAGAAACACATTTATACATATCTTCACAACAAGAACTACTTTAATAGCACTTTTAGATTCATTTCCACTTTTTAAAAAATTCTATGTCTAGTTCTTTACGCTTCCCATTTCACATGCATAATGTACCAGCTCTGTAATTACCTCTGTTGGTGTTGATGCCTTTGCTCTCACTTTGGTTTTTACTAAGAGTATCTTTTGCTCATTGTTGGTTTGCTTTTATTAATTTCATTACCAATGTCCCATTTTTAAAATGATTTTTAAGGTTATGAATTACATGTAGATGATATCATTCTATGATCAAGAGCCTCATTGTCATCATCATTACCACCATCACCATCATCACCACCACCATCATCATCACCACCACCACCACCACCACCACCATCACCATCACCATCATCATCATCATCATCATCATCATCATCACCATCATCACCATCATCGTCGTCGTCATCACCATCATCATCATCACCATCACCATCATCATCACCATCACCATCACCATCACCATCACCATCACCATCACCATCACCATCACCACCACCATCATCATCATCATCATCATCATCATCATCATCATCATCATCATCACAATCACCACCATCATCACCATCATCACCATCATCATCATCACCATCATCACCATCATCACCATCATCATCATCATCACAATAATCATGCCATTGCTATCCTCAATGTAGTCATCTGTGCATCACATGTACATGCATATTGACTTGGTTTAAATTTTAGACTTTGTTTAAGAGGAACTTTACCATCTCAGCCATCACCTTTAAACCCATCATCACCCTTCTCTTTCAGATGAGACCACAGCAGGATTTTGTGAACCAGTACCCACCAGGAGGCATGCATCAGATGGGTCCCATGATGGGCGGAGGAGGGCCAGGCAAGCACCCCATGTACGGTGGTCAGTTGCCCAACAGGAGTATGGCTGGTCCTCAGTCCCATCCTGCTTCCTACAATAAGAGGCCTTTTCCTGGACCCCAGGGCTATAACCAAGTGAGTAAACACTCCTCTCTTGTCATTCAACCGATTCAATATATTTTTATGCCTCCGCCCACCGTAGGTGGTGCCGGAGGCATTATGTTTTCGGGTCGTCCGTTCGTCCCCTTTTCGTTCTCGCGATAACTTCAAAACCTTTTTTTTGGATCAGTTTGTAACTTGGCCCATGTATGCATATGGGAGGGACGATGAACTGATTAGATTTTGGGGTC
Source organism: Heliocidaris erythrogramma (assembly GCA_025617745.1). Classification (NCBI taxonomy): domain Eukaryota; kingdom Metazoa; phylum Echinodermata; class Echinoidea; order Camarodonta; family Echinometridae; genus Heliocidaris; species Heliocidaris erythrogramma. The sequence goes on along the minus strand of CM046872.1, from coordinate 5,678,023 downwards.
TCTAGGTCAAAGGTCATAGAGGTCATGATATACATAAAAATGGTTGGTTCTCGCAATAACTTCAGAACCGTTTTTTGGATCAGTTTGTAACTTGGCCCATGTATGCATATGGGAGGGACGAGGAACTGATTAGATTTTGGGGTCTCAAGGTGTGGAGGTGAGCCCTCTTGTGGTAAGTGCACATTAGTGTCTGTTTTATTCTGGCTCGGTTAGGAGTAGCGCTAGCGCTGGAATAGCATATTATAAATAAGACAGGTAGGTAGTTTATCTCGTAGATAAGAGAATCACGCCTGATTCTCCTGGTCATAGGTCATAGAGGTCATTATATGCATAAAAATGGTTCGTTCTCGCAATAACTTCAGAACCGTTTGGCGGATCAGCTTCTAACTTGGCCCATGTATTCATATGGGAGGGAAGATGAACTGATTAGATTTTTGGGGTCTCAAGGTCAAAGGTCAAAGGTCACAGAGGTAATTATATACATAAAAATGGTTAGTTCTCGCAATAACTGAAGAACTGTTTGACAGATCAGCTTCTAACCTGGCCCATGTATGCATATGTGAGGGACGATGGACGGATTAGATTTTAGGGTCTCAAGGTCAAAGCTCAAATGTCATAGAGGTCATTATATACATAAAAATATTTTGTGATGTATGGAGTCTAGGCCTACCTATTTTAGAAATTTCAAGGGAACAGTGGTCTATTTGCTATAAAATATCTATTTCCTTGGTGTATTTGATGATTGTAAGTCATCAATGGTAAGTTTTTTATTTGTACGGGATGAAACTGAAATGAAATAAATTTTCTGTCTCCTGTGTAAAGTGAAAACATTTGTAATTTTGTTGGACCAATCCTTTTTAGAGTGTACATGTATGCCATACATTTCCAATTTGGTGATGGCGGAGGCATAAATTCCGACCGAAGATTCATCTAGTCTCTTATAAGACACACCCCTTTGAGTCTTCGTTACATGAAGTAAAGCGGCACAATCCGAAGAATGATGTTTACTGTATTGTTATGGAAAAACTTAAATTTCCCCAGTATTGTGCACCCTGAATCCAGGGCCATGTCTTTTGTACAGAGTTGTAATTGATATGAATCAAGTTGAGTTGCAATTACTTTGGATCATCATTTCGAAATAGGCCACAGTTAAGATCTCACAGTTTGGGGGGATTTTTTCAATCTTTCAATTATCTTTCAACGGTCCACCATCAGATAACAACATTAGTACTTTGTGGTGTTTTTATCTGTTACCAATAGTTATGCCATTTCAATTTTTCTTCCGCACAGAATCCCATGAACCAGGGGCAGTATCAAATGGGACCACAGGGCCCTATGCCCATGAAGCCTGGCCCCTACCCTGGGGGACACCCGGGAGGACACCCGGGAGGACATCCAGGGGGGCAGCCAGGAGGGCCCATGCCAGGTCCCATGCCAGGTCCCATGCCAGGTCCCATGCCAGGCCCCATGCCAGGCCCTATGAGGGGAGCGTATATCAACAAGCAGGGTAACCAATTCTTCCCCCGGGGTGGCCCCCCACCACAGGGCCACATTGGGCCCATGCAAGCACCACAGGCAATGGTGAGTGTCTGTTGGGGCAAGAAATATTGCCATTTTCCATCCCAGATTCTTCAATATTAGATTTAGTTTGAGCTACGTCGCAAAGCAATCTAAGGTGTTATGAATAAGAAAAACATACTTGTTGCAATACCTTTAAAAAATGAAGATTAAAGGTAATTTTGACAAATTCCACATTTGTTTTTTTCACAAACAAAGTTGGAAACACTGAAGAACAAAAGAGATAAATTGATTTTTTAGGCTGATAACAAATTATAATTAGGCTTGAAAATGTTTAGTTGTAATTTTTGGAAGTATTTTTGATTGATTTAAGCAGGATTTAAACAGTGTCTCTTTCACTTACAAATATCTTATTATACTGTACCTTTAATATAATTTACAACTTCCTGTATAATTATGTACAGAAACGATGCTGTTGTTGATTAAACTTTAAATTGTCATCTCTGTTCCTCCCAGCAGAATAATGCACAAATAAACTTCCAGTCTCCGATGCCGGGTAACCCGACGCCGCCTCTCACCCCTAGTCCCAACATTCCCCCACCCTACATGTCACCTACCGGACCCGGTGACATCAAACCCTTCCCTAGACCACCGGACATGAAGACAGGTGAGGACCATAGCAACCTGACAATATTGTTTTTAATCTTTCATACATTTCCGGGGGATTTCATCCCAATTTTTCTTGGGCTAAGTGTTCAATGGATTATGAAGGAACATGCTACGAAAAAAAAAATGGAGGATTTTCAACAAAAAAAAAAGAATCTTTCAAACAGAAATGCAGCAAATTTACAGTTTGTTCAAAACTACAAATATATGATACGTTCTCTGCCTAATCAATTTTATATAAAATGTGAAATAGCTGGTTTTTATTGAGTTTTCGTGATCTAATTTACTGTTGACTAGTCTAAATGATCTGAGTGACATAGCAATGTCCTCGAGTTGTATTTCACGATAGACATACATGTAGTATATATATATAACTGATGAATTTCATAATTTGTCAATATGAGGGGTTTAAAAAAAAATTGATCCGTATTTGAATACATTTTGTCAGCTGGGCTATTAGATAGCTTGCTTGTTATGAACATGTTATGAAGCATTCAAGGAATTTAACTACACGGCACTAAAATCATCTATTTTGAATCTCTGTTGTGTTCATGTTGTTGCCTAGCAGCAAGCGACGAGATGTGCATGACGTTCCCCGTACGAGATGGTGTGGTGCTGGAACCGTTCAGGTTAGAGCACAATCTAGCCGTCAGCAACCACGTCTTCCACCTCAGGCAGTCTGTCCATCAAACCCTTATGTGGAGGTAACTATCAAGTTGGCAACATTTTGTTTCAATGTTCTATAAATACCCATCAGCTTTTTCTTATTTTGGTACCTGATCTTTTGATGAAGAATATCATAAAGTACAAATTATTTGAGCAGAAAGCGCAAATATTTACTACAAACCATTTTTGCTTTTTTTTCAGAGCATTATATTCAGAATACATAGACCCTAATTAAAGACAGGAGTTGCGCCTATATGTACAGAGAGTGTTTCAAGTCTATAAAGTACAATGTACAATCTGTTTATAAACACAAACCAGCACAAAAACACTATATGTGGGCACACATAATTTAGCCACACCACTCTCTGTACGTATAGGCGCAACTCCTTCGGCGGTGGCGCATTACAGAAGAACTGCCTGTCATTAAAAGTGAAGTCCACTCTGGGTGACTGACAACATTGTTATAAGCTTTAAAGTCAATTGGGTATAAGTTGTTGGGTGTTTTTCTTTGGTATCAAAGAAAGTTTGATAGAAAACGAAGAAGCTTGATGGGAGGAATTTTAATTTGTAAACAAATTTTTAGGCATTTTACTCCCAGTGTTAAAGATCGTATGCTCTGGGAGTAAAATGGGAGTAAAAATGCCTAAAAATTTGTTTACAAATTAAAATTTCTCCCATCAAGCTTCTTCGTTTACTAACCATTGTCTACGGCGGACCATTTGAATATTAATGAGTCAGAAAGAAGAGGATCTTGGGTATTTGATTCCAGTTCATCGTGACTTGGCCGTGAACCAGAATAGCCTGGTGGTTAAGTCGCTGCCCGGCAAGCAGTAGATGACAGGTTCGAATCCCGCTGGTTCCAATTTTTTCTGACTTGTGTTTTTCATTACAGATCAAGCATAAGATCTTTAACACTGGGAGTAAAATGCCTAAAAATTTGTTTACAAATTAAAATTCCTCCCATCAAGCTTCTTCGTTTACTAACCATTGTCTACGGAGGACCGTTTGAATATTAATGAGTCAGAAAGAAGAGGATCTTGGGTATTTGATCCTAGTTCGTCGTGACTTGGCCGTGAACCAGAATAGCCTGGTGGTTAAGTTGCTGCCCGGCAAGCAGTAGATGACAGGTTTGAATCCCGCTGGTTCCAATGTTTTCTTACTTGTGTTTTTCATTACAGATCGAGCATACGATCTTTAACACTGGGAGTAAAATGCCTAAAAATTTGTTTACAAATTAAAGTTTGATAGAGCTGAACATTTCTACGTGCTTCTCCTCTTTTAGATCGGACTTGGAACTTCAGTTCAAGTGCTATCATCACGAGGACAGACAGATGCACACCAACTGGCCAGCGTCTGTCCAGGTCTCCGTCAATGCTAACCCACTGACCATTGAGAGGGGCGACAACAAGACCTCTCACAAGCCCCTCTACCTTAAAGGGGTGTGTCAGCCTGGCAGGAATACAATTCAAATCACTGTCAGGGCTTGCTGCTGTGTAAGTTTCTTTTGCTGTTCAGAATGATTAGAGCATGATCAGTTAAGAGTGAGCATTTTGTCTGTCCGTTACACAAAATATATTTTGTCATAAAATTAATTGAAAGACTATTACTACCATGAAATACATCAAAAGTTACTAGAAATTTGGTTCTTCAAAGAGTTCCAACGTACCAGAGTTCTTGGACTAAACTATTTTTAAGCAGGGGTGTTGTCAAAAAGTGACACTTTTAGCAAAATTTCTATCTGTAGAAATGGAGCATTTCATTGATTCTCATTTAAATAAGTAAGCATGACAACCAAATTTCATCCTTTTGCAGTACACCTAGAGATACCCTCCACAATAAATCATTAAGCAATCCATCACATATAATCACTTACATGTCCGTCTGTGATGCGAACTGATCACTCTTATATAGGGTTATGGGCAGGGAGGGTTAGAAAGATAGAGCCACTCTATCTGAAAGGGGTGTGTCAGCCTGGCCGGAACACAGTTCAAATCACTGTCAGGGCTTGCTACTGTGTACGTTTCTTATTTTTGTCTTCATTAAGTAAAGAGGGTGCTGGAAGGGAGGTGAGGGAAGATAGGGTGGAAAGATTTGAGCTCCTCTTCCTTGAAAAGGTGTCCCAGCACTGATTAGTTATGGTCATTCTTAGCATGGTTCTAGAAAAAGCAAATTGCCAGAGGACCTACCGATTTACATCCTATAAGAGGGATAATCCAAATAGTTTATAATCATTACTTTTCACAAGCATGTTACCTTGGCTTTCCCCTCTTTCGAGGACAAGGGGATTGGGCAGAAAGATTGAGGAAGGAAATTGCTCCTGCTTTTTATGCCTCCGCCCACCGAAGGTGGGTGCCGGAGGCATTATGTTTTCGGGTTGTCCGTCCGTCCGTCCGTCCGTCCGTCCGTCCATCCGTCCCACTTCTCGTTACCGCGATATCTGAAGAATCATTTGAGGTAGGAACCTCAAACTTGGTACTAGTATGTATCCCCATACGAAGATGAACTGATTAGATTTTGGGGTAAGTAGGTCAAAGGTCAGAGGTCACAGAGGTCAATTTACCTGAAATTACATAAAAATTCTTGGTTTTTAGCGCCGTTACCACGATATCTCAAGAACTGTTTGAGGTAAGAACTTCAAACTTGGTACTAGTATGTTTCCCTATACGAAGATGAACTGATTAGATTTTGGGGTAAGGAGGTCAGAGGTCAGAGGTCACAGAGGTCAATTTACATGAAATTACATGAAATTCTTGGTTTTTAGCACCGTTACCGCGATATCTCAAGAACTGTTTGAGGTGAGAACTTCAAACTTGGTACCAGTATGTATCCCCATAGAAAGAGGAACTGATTAGATTTTGGGGTAGGTAGGTCAAAGGTCAGAGGTCACAGAGGTCAATTTACATAAAATTACATGAAATTACTGGTTTTTAGCCTCGTTATCAAATATTTCTAGTTTTTTATCAGTTTGTAACTTGGCCCCTGTATGCATATGGGAGGGACGATGAACTGATTAGATTGTGGGGTCTCAAGGTCAAAGGTCGAAGGTCACAGAGGTCATTATGTACATAAAAATGGTTCGTTCTCCCAATAACTTCAGAACTGTTTGACAGATCAGCTTCCTACTTTGCCCATGTATGCATATGTGAGGGACGATGAACGGATTAGATTTTAGGGTCTCAAGGTCAAAGTTCATTATATACATGAAAATGGTTTATGATGTATGGAGTCTAGGCCTACCTATTTTAGAAATTTCAAGGGGACAGTGGTCTATTTGCTATAATATTTCCTTGGTGTATTTGATGATTGTAAGTCATCAATGGTAAGTTTTTTATTTGTACGGGATGGAAATGATTCAGAAATGAAATTAATTTTCTGTCTACAGGGCTTTTAAGTGAAAAGATTTGTAATTTTGTTGGACCAATCCTTTTTAGAGTGTACATATATGCCATACATTTCCAATTTGGTGATGGCGGAGGCATAAATTCCGACCGCGCGCGGTCGAAGAATCATCTAGTTTTGTGCTACTCTTATCACTTATCACTTATGGAAATTAATTTAATGATTAGAATTCTGTGGATAATTGGATGTATCTTCAAATGATATCTAGCTCTTGCATTATACCCTCATCTAGATACTATATTATGATTTGCCACCACTTTTTCTCTTTTCAGTCTCATCTCTTTGTTTTGCAATTGGTGTACCGACCGACCGTCAAATCAGTATTACAACGACTACTCCGGAAGAGGTTGCTACCTGCCGAACACTGCATAACAAAAAGTATGTGTAGCACGGACACAATGTATTGCATGTAGTTGTTGCATTTTTACAGTGTCCTGAAGCCCTACAAAAAGTACACTCTGTTTGAAATGAGGAAATGCCTGTATGTTTGTCATTCTTTCTCATTCTTATTGAAGCAGTCCAAATAATTATGTGTGACACAGAAAGTTGGTTCCTATACCATCAAGTACTGTTTAGCTCATTGTGAATTTGTTAGGCTTCATACCTCGACTATCTTTCATTTTTATAGTAGAATTTATCACCTTTTTAAAAACCTTTCGATGATAGCTTCAAGCAAATCCAAGAACTTTTAGTTGTACTTGAAAATGTTAATAGTATCTTAAGTTTGCTAATTAATCATAAATCTTTTCTTTACAATCTTCGCACAGTCAAGAGGAATTTCTCAAGCGTGGCGTCATCAACGGGTGGACTGAGCGAGGATGGGGTGGAACAGACGGCAATCAAGGTGTCACTCAAGTGTCCCATCACGTACAAACGTATTACCCTGCCTGCAAGAGGGCATGACTGCAAACATATCCAGTGCTTTGATCTGGAGTCCTACCTCCAACTCAACTGTGAAAGAGGATCATGGAGATGTCCTGTCTGCAAGTAAGGAGCTTTAACAATGTCATCATCATCATCATCATCATCATCATCCTCATCATCTTCACTATCATCATTATCACATCACTATCATCATCATCCTCATCCTCATCCTCATCCTCATCCTCATCCTCATCCTCATCCTCATCCTCATCCTCATCCTCATCCTCATCCTCATCCTCATCCTCATCACCACCATCATCACCATCATCACCACCACCATCTTCATTATCATCATCATCCTCATCATCATCAACATTAGCGTTATCTTCATCGTCATCACCACCACCACCACCACCACCACCCAAACTATTATTGACATCTTCATTACAGCAACATTATTATTTTCTATGCCATTTGTCTGACAATACCACCATCGTCAACATTATTGTAGATAGATATTTCATTCTGTTTTGTTTTTAAACTGTTTGGCCTTTCTTTTTTTTGTAGCAAAACTGCATTACTAGAAGGACTTGAAGTAGACCAGTTTATGTGGGGGATACTGACAGCGGTTCAGTCAGCAGATTTTGAGGAGGTAACGATAGATGCATCAGCTAGCTGGAAACCGGTCCCTATCAAGAGTGAATTCAAAGAGGAAGAACCAGGTATGCAGGTTTAGGGTTCAAAACCCCTCTTAGGATAATATGAGTGATTTCCTTAAATGCACGGCCGGGGATATTTGTTCCATGGCTTACTTGTTATGTTTTTGTGATTCATATTTCCAGGCTTTGTAAATGTATTCTTTATTTTATACCCATTGTGTTAAAATCTATTAATAGATCAGAATGAAAGTGTATATGCTAATGATATCCAAAGAAGAGGACAATTGCTCTCTTGGGACTACATCACAATGTCTTGTTCTGGATGTGCGTGTGGTGAATGTTTTTCATTGCATGTCAGTTTTGTAAGTTTTCTACTTTTTTTTTTACATTTGGCTGGTCCAAACTGCTTTATACATGTGCAAATGGCAGAATAACTCTCTGAATATCTCTGGATTACCAGAACTCAATATGATTTCTCTCTTTCTTTTGCTCATTTCCCGATCTTCTCAGACTCGTGCCATGCACCCAAGAGGCATAAAGCCATGTCACCGGGGAGCATGACCATGCCCAGCACGCACCACTATGAGGGTGGGCCTAGTCCCTCACCGTACCCTGTCCCCAACATGGCATCACCAGGGGAATTCAATGGAGGTAGGGTCCCCCATAATAAGGGCAGGGGGGGGGGGTGTTTCATAAAGCTGTTCATAAAGCTACGCACGACTTTACGAATGACTTAAATATTTCAAGCCAAATGGTTTAACTGCATTAACTAAAGTTGAACTATGCAGATGTAGATTAATATTATTACAACAAACATTTTTAATGCAAAGTATAATATTTGCCATTTTTTAATTGAGGTATCCTATCTGGCACTTCATATTCAAGTCGTTCGTAAAGTCATTTGTTACATTACTTTATGAAACACCCCCCCCCCCCCCCAAGTCTTATTTGCCTGATATTGCTCTCTTGAAGTCTTTGTTGAGAATGTATTTTTGTCATTTTTTAATTGAGGTTATTGGAAAGTCACACTTTGTTAAAACATCAGGAAAAACTTTTGGTATCCTATCTGGCACTTCATATTCAAGTCGTTCGTAAAGTCCTGCGTAACATTACGAACAGCTTTATGAAACAGCCCCCCCCCCCCAGTCTCATTTGATAATGGTATCTACAACTATATTGCTCTCTTGAAGTGTTTGTTGAGAATGTATTTGACATGCCACTGATTTGAGAAAATTGGAGCTGGAGGGCGTTTCATGAAAGGACTTGTCAGATATTTTATCCGACAAATTTGCTCTCAACCAATCAGATGCAAAGATTTCAGTAGCTTATAACAATTGTCGGATAAAATATCTGACAACTTCCTTTCATGAAACGCTCCCCTGAAGTTCCAATCCCAATGATGAATTCTCTGATCGATGGCATATCCAATACCTGGGCCCTGTTTCATAAAACTTGTTATCAATAACAAGTTGCAATAACTGTTAGAAGCTACTGAAATCCTTGCGTCTGATTGGCTGAGACCAAATTTGTCATAGAAATGTGGCAGTTGTTACTGATAACAATTTTTATGAAACGGGACCCTGTTCCACTTAAACTTCAGGGGAGCGTTTCATCAAGCGTTTTGTCCGTGAATTTTACCGACCACTGTTATAAGCTACTGAAATCCTTGCATCTGACTGGCTGAGAGCAAATTTCTCAGTAAAAATCACTGACAAAACGCTTGATGAAACGCTCCCCAGGAGTCCGACTTGGGAATGATTTATAGTGACAAGTTATTGTTATTGGTCAGTGGGGACCAACCCATCATTTGTAAACAAACTATTCTCTTTCATGTCGTCGTCGTAGCTAAGAAGCAAGTACATGTACTTACTTGGAGATAAACAACCAGCTAAATCTGAAGGACTCTTTGAGGATTAATATATATATAGCTATATATCTACTCTGTCTTAATTGATCAGCTGAAAAAATGTTCACTTTTATGATTACAAAAAAAGTCAAAATTATGCCTTTGAGATTAAAGCTCATGTACGGTTTTGGTAGCAAAAAAAAGAAATTGGAAAGAAACGTGTTGAATATAGTCTCATGTTGTTCTCATTGTATCAAAAGATGTTTGTACGAGATCATTTGGGATTCCATTAATGATTTCCGGTAAATTTTACTGTAAATATATGTAAGGAACGCTAGATCACAGCAATATACTGCCCTAAGCTAGGACTTTTTCACCCCAACTGCTCCCCGCACAATAATCTTGGGGGCTTCGCACAGAAATAGCGTGTGTTACTGTGTGTAGGTTTTTAAAGCGTGTATGGTGTATAGTGCACGCTGCTGTTGTTTATATCCCTGATCCAGCATCTAAATTATTTTTTGCCTCTCATTTTTTTAATATCCCACTTGAGGAGGAAAAATCTTCACAGCATCTTTGTATTGCTAGTATCTTGCCATTTATCAACATATATCCAAGAAATCTGACAATTTTTTGAGGGCTTACCAAAACTGCACAGGATCTTTAAATGCAGTGAATGTTTTACCTTTCAATTGTGTGTTCAAGTCTTTTGATCAACTTTTAAAATCTTTTGCAATAGTGACTGGTTTTAATCAAATGACAGCATAACCTTATTTCATGTCATTCCTCTCTTTGTAGCGATGAGACCAAATTCAAACGCCAATCCCAACGTTGGGGGTCCCAACAACTTCCGTTCCTTTCCTGGCTTATCACCCCACGGTGCCGGAGGGGGAGGAGGAGGGGGTGGTGGAGGGGCACCAAACATGACCCCTAACCCCAACAGCTTCAATGGCCCTTCGATGATGCCGTCATCGGACGACAACATCGCTACCACAGACATGTACCCAGTTGAAAAACAGTTCAACCATGCATTACCGGTATGTATTGTGAGGCATGTCTACCACCTCTTTTATTCAAATTTAGGAATGTTTTGTCTAAGAGCATTGGTTAAAAAACACTTCAACTTGTTTGTGGTATAAGATCTTTGTCTGTTATATGTCTGTGTGTTGAATTTATCTTGCATACATTAATTTGTTCTACATTTTGGGGACACTGGCAAGCTTTTGGACATAAATCATGAGCAACTTTTATAACAGAAGTATGCATAACATTTTAATACATTTAAGTGATCTTTTGGAGAATGTGAATGTTATTAATGCTTCTTTTGATTTTATATTTGTATCTTGACAGCCAATTGGTATGAACCAACCCCACCCACCAGGCCAGCAGCCTCACAGACACACCTCCCCGATGCAGCATCACCCCAGGAACAATCCCACCGGTCCTGGTACCCCTACATCAGCCTCCATCGCCTCCCCACGGTCAATGCATACCAGCAACCCCAACCTTAGACCCCCTACACCAGGGGTACCGCCCCATACCCCTGGCATGGGACCGAGTACGCCAGGGGTGGGACCTATGACCCCCAATATGAACCCCCACACTCCCAACAACATGCCCCATACTCCCAACAATATGAATCCGCATACGCCCAGCAACATGCCTCACACGCCTAGCAACATGCCACACACGCCCAACAACATGCCGCCGACACCCAACAGCATGGGCAACACCACCTCTACCTCGATGATCCAGCAGCCACACACGCCGGGCGCCTCCTCCAACCCACCTTCACACCCCGGCATGAACACCATGAACAACAACCAGCGCTCCCACCAATCTCCCAACCCTGGACCACCGCCCACCTCAACGACCAATCAACTTCCAGCATTACTCGGCCACGGCCAAGTTGGTGGCAACCCAACGACCAATGGGAGCGCAGCAGGGCTGGACTCTCACTCACGAAATAACAGCATATCAAACAACCAAGTCAACACCAGTCATAATCTTGACTTCGACCCGGCAGCCGTCATAGATGGGGGTGGAGAAGGCCAGGAAGGCTTAGATGTGAGTACATCCACTATTATTCTTTCTTATCAAATGCTTCACTTTTTATAGGCATAATGTATCTCCCCCAATTAAGATGATTTCAGCTGATTTGAACTTTTCGTGAAGTGCTTCCCATTTTGTATTTTATTTTCAAGCAAACCAATGAGGTCTTTGAAATGTTTATTATTAGGTGACATATTCTCTGTACTTTACAGTAGGTTGGTCATGTGTAAGCTCACTGAATATTTGACAAGGCTTTTAACTCTTTTCTTGTTGCATATACTTCACAGCTACTACCAGACAACATGGTGGACGTGGACATTCTCTCAATACTTGGCCAAAGCGACAATTCAGCCGCAAACAACGACAGTGACGAACTCCTTTCATTATTTGACTCGTGAGAGTAAGACTACTAAAACTTTTTTTGAAAGAGACTCCAAGACGCGAGACGGATAATGACGAGATGCTTTTGAAATCGGTGCTAGGAAACCTAGGAGGTTTGTGACTCAAGACTTTGGTCTGGCTCTGAGGAGTTAAAGGGAGATGTCACAGAGATAAGGTTTGAAATCAAGACTTGTGTGAGGTTGAGATAGCTGGATGTTGTCACCATGGTAATAGACACTGCCCATCATCCTATTGCCGAGACTTCTGATGGTGGCGACAGAGAATGGCAGTACAACAGTCGATGATGGCTCTACGCGAGGCGGATGGAGAGCACGAAATGAAGATGAAATGATGTGAAGTTTCTCACTTAGTTTGGATGAGATTATCAAGCTGCGGAACAACCACACCCCACAAGCAACTCTTCAAGTAGGAGGTGATTCCTGCCCACTAAATGCAGATTCAATGACATCTCTGTGCCCCCTCATCTGCCAATGCATGTGGAGTTATTCACAGGTTCTCTGTTTGTAGGGAAAGGAGAAATAACAGACTTTTTACGCAGCTTGCGTTTCAGCGACAGAGCTACAGGATAAGAGTACTGTGGGAATAGGATCACAATGGACTTGGTCGCTCATAGTTCTTCAGGAGCCCTAAAGATAAAGCTGTTTGCCATGGATAATCATCTGCCTATCTGACTTGTACTCATCTTGAGGGTCCAGTACTCCGTCATGAAAGCAGTAGATTAAAGAATAATATGTGATTCTTTCATTTTCATCTGCCCCAGCTGCTTCATGGGTGCAGGGTTCAGGCCCACCAAGAGTTCCCTAAGCAGGTTAAGTTGTGTAGGAACATGACATGCTTTTGCAGATGCGTCTGTCAAGTGCTGATCAGACTTGGTCAACGTCATCAACGTCATGCAAGGGATGTGTTCCTCCAATCGGTTAGTTTTCTGAAAAAGGAGTATGGCTGATCTAAAACTCTAAGTTCAGTGGAGATATTTGAGAGAATTTAAAATCATTAGAAGGTTGGAATTGAACTCTTTCCTATCTACCATTGATAGATTGATGGAAATTTTTCATCATCATTATTGCTGAACTTCGAGACGTCTCCTTTGCCAAGGGATGTGGGCATGAGTTGTGTCGGTTGTAGAAAAAAAATACACCTGAGCTGCTCCCAATAACATTTAGAGAATGAGCGGGTGGCCTGAAAGCCCAAAACACCAAGAAAGAAGACCAATGGTTGCTCCCAACAATTTCCGAACAAGCAGCAAACTTCCTCTTCAGATTCATTACCTGAACATATTTTCTTGACCACCAAACCATATTATTTCTACATTTTTCCTTCTACCTGTAAATACTCAAAGAAAAATACCTTGAGTTTATGAACTCATTTCATGATGTTTGCGGGAAGCAATCAAAGCAACTCGCAATTTTTGTATAAAAGAAAGATATCATACGAGGTATGTGAGACTAATGGACAGATTTTAGTCTTCTTTTTTTCTTTCGTTCACGTGAAAGGTTGAATTGCTAACTTATTACTGTTTGTGCTTTTGTTGTAATTTATTTCTTGTAAAGTGTAAATTTTTTGAAAAAGGTTAATTATCCGGGGTTTTTTCTCTCCGTATGTATGAAATTCTGAAGAAGAGTTATATTTTGATGATACAAGATGAAAATCTGTGCTTCGTGCTACTTATGAAACCATCTCTCCGTGCCGCTATGTGATAGTTGTTTGTAAAAGTTGGACTAGTCGACGATTGATGCAGAAGTCATTGACATCATCCTACAATTCAGCCAAAGGTAACAGTATTCAAATCCGAAGAAAAATTACCCATGATGACATGCTCTTACAGCCAGATTGTCCTTGATCTTAAGCTAATGTTATACGTTACTCGGACCACAAGTTCTACGCTCTGAATTATTATGCCTGAAAGGTTGTTAGTTTGTTTGTGTCAATTTTATTCCTCTTAATATTTTTGTTGTGTATTTCACCAAGTGACCACCTGGTAAGATGGAAGAATGAAGAAAAAAAAAAGAAGCCTTATCCAACGAATTCCATGTTTTAGCCTTAGAAGCATTCCTAATCTATTTTTTTGTGCCATGGGTATTTTCCTTGTGCCCAATATGTAGTGAGTTTCCATACTTCAAGCTGGTATTAAAAAAAATATTTTTGTTTCATTTGAGCAATGCCATGAGAAGTGCCCAATGCTTGGAGAAATTGATGGATATTGTAACTTTACAGTATCACATGCATTAAGTCAGTAACATTTTAAGCTTTTTGGAGGGAGAGGGTTAAAGTTTGAAAAGGTTATTGGTCAAACAAAGGAGTTGGGCCATTGTATGCAGCTGTTAAGTTATTATAGTTTGAGAAAGTTGTCATCACATAATGTATTATTGAACACCCTTCTTAGACTCCTTTGCATGAAGAAATTTACTTTAAACCTAATAGAGCCGGGTTATTTAGACCCATCTCACAGCCGGGGGGGGGCTGATTCCGCCCCCCCCTAAGATCTCGGCCGTCCACCGCGCATTCGCAACGAAAATCGGCACACACGTCGCCGACCACGTAATCTACAAAACTGTATAGTCAATTTCTCCGAAAAATGTCACAACTAATTAATTATGCTAATTTATGCATAAAATTAATGGTTTGCTCTAATTAATTAAATAAAGCCCCAAAACTGCTAATTTTTTGTATAGAGACTCTTTGTCAGATTCTGATCAAATAAACCAAAAAAAAAATTAGGTAAAATCCTTTTTTTCTTATGTATGTTATTGTTTTTTTAATTTCTTATTTATTTCTTTGTTTTTCGACTTTTTGTTTTTTATTTTTTTTTCGATGGAATTCGTCGGCGACACTATTTTAATCATAAACAACATAAAATTAATTGATTTTAAATAGTAAAAGTAAAAATAATGAAACATTTATGAATTTTAGCTGGAAACACAATTTGCATTGGATTTGTACACGAAATCACGTTTTTGAGCAATTTTGGGTCTGACATGCACTTACGAAATGTTGCGTAACTCCGGAACCGCACGCGCGGACATCACAAATTTGGTCTCAAAAGTTGCGCAAGACTTGAAAGAAAAAAGTAGTGAAGCGGCGTGGTGACTGCTTTTCGCGATGCGAACATATTACGCGAAACGTCGAGGGGGGGGCGGAATCCGCCCCCCCCCGGGCCTATTAGGGTTAAACCAATGATGAGCATTTATATCAACTTCAACCAATCATTAGGTGTTCTATATTCTTCCCTCCTGTCCATTACTTAGCCCTGTAATTGGCAATTCTCTAGCTGCCTTTCTTTGCCTGGGGTTTGATAAGATTTCTGTCATTTAAAATCAAATATCCACATTTTTTTCCTGTCTCTTACGTTTTTTTTAAAGGGGAGAATGAAAATGAAGGATTGCAACACGTGTTTCTTTGGACTCTGTGAAAGTGATTTTGAGTATAACATGACTTGATTTTGCCTGTTTGAAATTATCCGTCTTCTGATTGGTTGATTTTCATTCATTGTGAAATACTGTATCGTAGAATATTTATTGCCAAAAGGAGTTCTGATAATCTCAAGCATTTTTGATATGTTTAAGAGGTATGTTTGAAATGGTAGAGAGCGAAAGAGAGAAAAATAGAGAAAGAGAGAGTGGGAGAGAGTATGTGTGAGAGAGAAAGCGTGCAAGAGAAATAGTATATAGGGAAGAAAGTATAACGTAATTAAGGGCTATTTTGATGACCTTTTTAGGGGAGCGTTTTTGTCATGCTCATGTTTTGTATAATGTAAATACTTGGATGTTTGGGATAATCTCCATATATATTTATGCAGTAATAATGATCAATGTTGATAAACTAAATGGAAATATTTCATTTTCAGGTGTTTTGACAGGGGAAAGGATATTTTGAATAATGTCTCTTGCTTTCCTAGACCTTATACTTTCTGGGACTATTGGTTGTGACAAAATCATTTTCCTTCGTCGGAACGGCGATACTCTTGATAATAATCATTTGTATTCATCATAGTAATTATGAGACCCTAAGTTATTGTTTCTCTTCTCTCTAATATGTTTTTTTTTCAACAAATGTTCCGGATTTTTGTACTTTTGTTTATATGTATTTGACCTTTTTGCTTTTTTTTTCATGTTAACAACACGAGAGAAAAATTATTGTCTTTCCTCCAAAGTTCAAATGATGTCTTTGTACATAAGTATTTCTGAAACACAAGGATAGGTTTAATTTTCTTTTCTAGTGTATAAAAAAAAACTGTCTTGTCTTTACGTAAGACAAACTATATGCATGTAACCTAGGTGCTTTCTTATGTATAGTTGGGAACAAAGGGATTTTAAAGACTGGATTTAAGGCAGTTTGGTCACCTACGGACGTTGTGACGATGCAAAGTGCCAAATATATTTTCAGGAAATGACCAACACGAAGAACAAAGACTTAACTACAAATTTTTAAAATACATATTTTTGACAGCAGTGTCCAAACATCCTCATTTTCCATGGAATTAACGAGAGGATAGGTATCTCCCCGATTTGATCAAGTTCAAAGCATGATAAGATCATAAATCTATATTTTAGATGGTTTCTTATTTCAATAAGCTTATTTTTATAGTCTTATCCTGTAGCATCCCTTATGGTAATGCACTTTGATGTTTAATTTATTATTTTTCACATCTGTTTTCACTTTTGATTTGAAGTTCATCCTATATACATTCCATCTCTGATTGGAAAAAAAGAACTCTATTGAGCTGAATTTTATGCATTTTTTAAATGATTTTCTTTGTCATTTTTAAATGCTTGTCTGTTTTCTATTAAACGTCCTGTAAAATACTCCTTAATCTGCCATTAATGACAATTTCTGAAGTTCATATTTCGCTTTCTAAGGAAAATTTATCTTCATAGAATCGATACTGTGAGTGCTTTCTAATTTGAATAGAAAGTACAGGAGAAGATTCACTATGCAAGGTATATTTTTATCTCAACTTCTACAGAATTTTTGAATATTGAATGAATATAATATTAAAACAATTTTGTGTAATTTAAAGACCCCAAATCAGTCCATTAGCTATATTTGTTTAATTTATTACTTAAAGAAAAATCCATGTCTAGCATATTTGAAAATGTTTAGTTTTCCATTTGGTATCTTACATTGTGCACGTTGTTTCGATGCTTTTTAATGATATAATCCGACTTTATTGGCCTCATTTGTTATTGTGAAAAATACAAATTAATATTCACTGTTTTTTATGTACCAATAATTGTTTTAAAAACCAAGTTCCTGACTTAGCTTAATCCATCTTAAGAGTACATCTTCATGCAATTTTGAAATGCACAGCACCTTGAATATTTTTAATACATGCATTAGTCAGGCCTATTGTTGAAAGAAATATGTTTTGCATTAATCCGTTTGATAATTCTAGAAAGTTTCCTCATTTGACTTTTTGGGAGGCGTAACGTTTTAAGGTGCTTGTATACATGAAATTATTCCCATTTTATACTCCTCCTGTTTATGGTGTAGGCAAAAAGATTTTTTTTTTTTCTCATTACAAATTCCAAAATTCAGAAGAAAGTGCCAACTTAAAAACCAAATGGGTCTACGTTGTATCTAAATTGGTCGTAACACCCACAATGTAGCAGGCCATAGCTACTGCTAATCTGTAATATCAGTTTTCCTAATGAATTTCACAATAAAGTGGTATTAGTATCCCATTTTTCTAGCATTGTTCGTTAATGCATATCAGCACCTTTTTAACAGTGCATTACTTTGAGTTAAATATGAATGTTTTTACTTTTCTCTGACTTTTCCTTTAAAACTTAGAATGTTACAATGTTATAAGGATGTCTGACCTGACTAGACTATGGTAACTCATTGTGTATGTATATACGTCTACTTCAATGACAAATCTCTATTTATGATGTGGCAGAAAGACAGACGAGTGCAAAAAGTTGGTTCATCGTCACAGAAACATGTTCTTTTAAAAAGTTTGTTCTTGTCTGTCTTTGTCTCTGACCAAGAATCAGTATTTTGAAGCAATACCAGCTCCTCAATAACCTCTCAATTTTTAAGAATTAAATTTGAGCAATTTGAGATGATTGAATAATTCAAAGGCGCCAAGATATAAATGAGAATTCATCACTATGAAGAGATTGTGATATTCTTCTTGTGAAATAATGAAATATTGGCAAGGTGGATGAGAGGATTTCAGGTTGAAGTAAAGGGCTATTTCTCGTCTTATTTATGTACAGATGTGAAAAAAAAATGAAGAAAAAAGGTAGTTTGTAGAAAGGATGCTGAATGCGTTCTCTTGTTGCCATTCAATATTTATCTAATAAACAAAAATACATTGAAAGACATTTTTGGATACCGTCTCTCCTTTTGCCGGTTTAAATCTTGTTGGTTGTGGTTGTGATGATGGTGATGATGGTGGTGTTGGTAATTGGTATTGGTGATGGTAATTGGTGATGGTGATGCATGGTAATGGTTGAGGGTGATGGTGATGGTGATGGGCGATGGGTGATGGTAATGGGTGATGGTGATGGGTAATGGGTGATGATGGTAATGGGTGATGGTGATGGTAATGGGTGATGGTAATGGGTGATGGTAATGGGTGATGGTGATGGTAATTGGTGATGGTAATTGGTGATGGTAATGGTAATTGGTAATTGGTGATGGTAATTGGTACAGTAAAACCTGTCTATTAAGGCTACCCAAGGGAAACAGAGTGGCCACTGTAGACAGGTGGCCTTTATAGACAGGTTAAGACACATATTTCTTGCTACAGGGAAGCAATATAAGTGACCACTATGGACAAGTGACCGCTATAGACAGGTGGCCACTGAGACAGGTTTGACTGTAATTGGTAATTGGTAATGGTAATGGTAATTGGTAATTGGTGATGGTAATTGGTGATGGTAATTGGTGATGGTAATTGGTGATTGGTAATTGGTGATGGTACTTGGTGATCGTAATTGGTGATTGGTAATGACGGTGGTGGATGTGCTGGTGGTGGTGCTGGCGATTGGTGATGATGGCGATGATAGTGGTTGTGATGATAAGGAGGAGGAAGATAGTGATGACAAAGATGACAATAGTGATGCTGTAATTTAGATGATTATAATAATGAAGGTCATGGATGACGATAGCAAGAGTGAAATAATTTGAAATCTTTGTATTTGGGGGATGTGAATACAAGAGAACACAGTATTTTGTATAAGATACCCCCTTCCCTCCACTTTTATTTTCTTTTGGTTTGACACAATGGTTCAAAGTATAAGCATGAAGTTGGTTTCTTTAAAATGTACCTCAAATCGGGACAACATAATTGGAGAAAATATCGAACCAAAGAAAATATTCAATGTAAATACGGCAAAAAATAGTGATAGGATAAAACTCTACACTTTTTTGTAGTAATGTTGGTTATGATGTAAAAATGGATAAACATGATTACATGTAACTTCATCATGACACCAATTAACCCCAAAAATGAAAACTTCATTCAAAAACTATTTTTCAATCAAAATTTATTTGTCTGGCTCATTTTCACTGCCAACATTATCCTTTGCATTATTGCAACCACATAAATGAACAACAATGACTGACAAAACAGGATAAAAAACAATACCTAACATAAAAATAAGAGCCAAAATAAGATCTACACTTCAAATGCCTCAAATATAGAAAATAAAAAAACAAAAACATGAGAGCAAACCTGCTACAGAACAAAATTTCATAATCCCTCTAGAATGAGTATCTGCAAAGAAATGTACATTACTGGTATAAAAGAGCGAGAAAGAATCGACATGCTAACAATATGTTCATTAGTGATTCATTTTCAATATCATTTAATAAAATGAAGCATCTAAATCTGCCTTTGTATATTTTCTAGATTCTATTCAGTGAGCTTATACTATGATCTTTGTAAATTTTATTCTATTTTAAGGCAAGAAATTCAGCAGAAAGGGAGGATTAGCCCTCCCTAACGAAACATCCAGAAGAAGCATGTTCCTCTTTAACCCCTACCATGCCATGGGTGGCAAATCCCGCCCAAAAATGTGAGTGTTGAACATTTCGTTTAGGCTCAGAATGGCTTGCAAATTCTTCCTCATTCAGAAAACTGTCTCCAATATAATGTTCATTGCTATGCAATAAATCTTTGCCCAGTTTACTCAAGAAAAAAAACTAATTGAAAGTTAATAATCAACTCTAAGCTCATTTTTGATAATTGCTCAAAAATCTGGTGGCATGGAAGGGGTTAAGCAAATGCAGCTACATGTAAGTGAGTATTATACAACTATTTCCCCAAATAAGCCCCTTAAAAAAATTATAAACATCAGTTACAAAAAAAAAAGGTCTGTCTGTATTAATAGAGATAGATGTAAAATTTGTCCACAAAAATGAGAAAGTTAACAAAAACACATGTATTGCAAAACTATTTCATATGTTAAAGATACTGGGCAATGTTTATATGTTCAACTGACTGGGCAACTATGATCAATATTACATTACAAGTCTCAAGAAAATTTATGCGCATCTTTCAAGTAATCATATACTCTGAAAACTGGGAAAAAACCCATGTAAACAAACAAAGCATTTTAAAGAAAATTTTATGATGTCGCATAAATGTATACCTTTATACTTGTGCAACTGGTTTTACAGTGTAGTTAGAGATGGGTTGTCAGTAAAGTTTTATCTCAACTTATAATAGTGCTTGACAGTACCCAGAATGCAAGTGGAGCCATGACTAGAAATCATGGGCTCTTCAAAAAAAAAAAAAAAAAAAAAGCTAAATCACCGAATCAGAAGTCAGATATTTTATGTAAATATACAAGGCATGTGGTATAATGGTATAATACATGTATTTGAATATCCTTACAAGATAAGCTGAATAACATAGTATATCCTTATGTAAAGCAAGCAATACCACGATATATGTCCATCAAGATCTTTCTCCTATCTATTTCAAAATTACAAGACATACATCTCCTCTTAACCATACATACATACAATATATTCCAATAAACTTTACAGATACTATTTACAAAGTTCATATCATCACATTATTGTTGCTCCCCAATACAATACCTCTTTAATTCAAAATTACACCCCGCGAGATCTTTGCGCTCATCCACTTCCAGTTCTCTTGTGATCCCTAAAGTCGCAAGATCTTGGGGGGAAAGATCATTTGCCTATGCGTGTGCTAAATTATGGAATAGCCTTCCTGAAGACATCAAAAAGTGCATAACATCTGATTCTTTTAAAGATCATGTAAAAACATTTCTGTTTAATTCTTAATTAATTTCCACATGTGCCTTGAGCACTCCAGAGTGGATTTGGCGCTATATAAGTTACATTTATTATTATTATTATTATTATCTACTGAAAACTAAGAGGATTTCTTACATGAATACCTTTAATTGTTTGGCATCAGTTGCGTCTGGGAGGGGAAAAAGCAATTTAATAATCATTTCGTGGGTCTCTCCTCCTGGTGTAACTGATTGATATATTGATTGTTCTGCTCTTTGAGAAGTAATAACTTCAACAAATTGCTAAATTTGGAAATTTGTGAAAAACTTACAGCGCTTGAAGTGTTCTAATACAATATCTAATTGTTAGAGCCCTTCTCGGTCAAATCTATGTAGATTCAAGTTCCTACTGGATCTCAAAGGGTATGATAATGTCCATGTTCTTATTATGTTCAAACACCAATTGATGATTTACACACAAATATAGGCACTTTTTGGTTTCAATCTGGAACACATAGACAAAAAAAAAACATCTTCTTCTACATAGACATTCCTAAGTACATGTCATTTAAAAAAAATCTCAATATTGGGAAACCATGCCACCAAATAACTAGTAGCACTTCTTCATTCCTAACCCTACACCAGTTTATGATCGTTTGAATCTTGCACCTTCCTCAAATTCATGGGTGCGCGCGCTGATCATCATCCCTGCGATTTCACTCTTCCCCACAAATTCACCCTCCCCATAAGAAACTCGGGCTCTGTGTTCGTACGTGCGTAATATGTTTTTACATTTGTATTTAGCTGATGTGTGAGCGGCCACACGAATGTACGATACACACAGCAGGGGATAGAGACTAACCTAACCCTGCCAAGCATAGCACTATTCATAATATAACTCCCACATAACGGAACACTACATAGAGCACAGTAGGATAGGTTTACTACTCACTTAAGCACACACAAGAATAAGTTTTCCCAGTATCATACCGTGTTTTTTGAAGGGTAGCACAAATTCTAAATCTTTAAATCAAGCACAACAAGCAACATCACAAAACAGCAACAATATATTTCAACTATTTTAAGTAGCACATTATAAAATCTTATAGATACTTTTATAGCTCTAGGTAATGAAAGTAGCACATATTATTAATTTCTGCCTGCTTATCTTTACAGCATGGAAACGTGATATTAATGATAAGTGAAACGGAACCTTAAAGGTACATACTTCATTCCTTTTGCAGACTTACATAACACAAAGTTCTGAGAAACTTTGCACAGGTTTAACTTTAGTAGACATCCTGTGGATACTGCCTATGAAATTTCAAGGTCACAAGTTCTATACCTCCTTTGTAAGAAATGAAAATATTTCTTTTGTCGCAGAGGGAGCTATTCAGAAATTAACGGACAAAAATTAATTTTTAAAAATTACGCAATTTTTTTTTCAAGTCGAAAAAAATAAAGTGTCACCAAGCTGTTGTTATTACTTACTTAAAAGCAAATTATAATCCTTTTCACATCCTCACCAGTTTTCCAATTATAATTCTTCTGTAATTTATCACATACTCAAACAACTTCAAAATTTAGGGCTGCAAAAGGAATGAAGTATCTTTAAGACCTGGCAAGGGGAAGAGAGGTAGCGACTCAGTTTAAAGTTCATTTCAAATATCTCAAGCATTTTAAGAAATACATTATTTCTTTGTTAATATACTGCATATAAACAAGAGAAAAAAAGAAACCGGAATATGTAAATTTTAAATGAACAGAGTATATTGCTCAATACATTTCTGTAAACAGGGAAAATGGCATTCGTTACGGGGCTTACTTAGTGGTACTAAGCGTTACTTCTGTTACAGCCATGCAGGTTTGAATCATAGAAAAGATGAACTTGAAACAAAGTGCAATTACATGAATTTATGCTTATGCGGCCTTGTCGATAGTAGAAAAAAACAAGTTTTTGCTTAGCGATTAAGGCATTTTGTATTTATAAAGCTTCAGAACAGGAACGCACTTGATACACAACCAAGCATGTGACATACCTATGTACTGTACATGTATATGCACTGGCTTACTTTGAACCATCGTGTGATCAAGTTCATGTCACGTCACGTCATCATGTTACACAAACTTTCGTGAATACTAAGCCCTAAGCCCTACCCTTCGTGAATTTAGGGCTTAGTATTCACGAAAGGTCATGTAGTGACGACGTGACATGAACGTGATCACACGATGGTTCGAAGTAAGCCCAAGCACTATTAGTATGAAAATAAACACAAGAGTATTGTCTCCAATTTCACATTTCCACAGTTGAAAGATTTATCACTAAATAAAAAAAAAAAAACTGAATGAACAGTCTATACCTCTAAGAAAAACAAAAAACAAAACAAAACAAAACAAATCATCAGGATACACTTGTATTTGTTCTTTTGTTGGAATACTGGTAAAGAATGGTCCACACTTTAAATGATACAGGCAAGAGATATTCGGGTCAAACTGTTTTATACTTCTTTTAGACAACTTGACAAATAATAGATTATTTTTGTTATAATTCAAGGAAGCAACACTCTTTAATAGCAGATTTGTTCTCTGTAAAAAGACAACTTAAAATGATTTGGTAACTTTGTAGAGGCTTGATAAAATCTGAGCTGCCTGGCCTTACATGCTATCAGTGTATGTAATATGGTGTAAAAATGAAGCCCAGGGGGAAAAAAGCACTTCAAAATTAACATATCCTTCACAAAAGTAAACATATGCAAGTGACCGGAAATGCCAGACTCATTTTCCGCCATAGACTCGGTGTTAGATGGGAGTATTCAGTCATAGATATCTTAATAATAATAGCATTATATATTTGAAAACCTTTCTATGTCTGGCAATTCATTTATCCTTCTGAACATCATTATACAAGAGAGATATCAATATTCCACAATTTATTAAATCAAGCCTCCACAGAGTTACCGAATCCCTTTAACAAAACAACAGCTTTCACAGTTCTCTGTCCTAACATGCCAAAACCTAGTTTACAAATGCATTGCCAGATCAAATATAATGAGATTGATGCCAATTTGCAATGGTCACAGTTGTTCCTAACATACATGTTGTTCCTTTGCATCATTTCATAATTAAGTTATTTCCGCCAAATATTTCAACATCAAATAAAGCAATGTAAGACACATGTATACAAACGCTTTTTATATATATACAATGATTTGGAATGCATCTTCATTTCAAATAATTCTTCCTTTTTTTCAAAATTGTCCAAGGCTACATTGCATACATTACACACCATACTTATATTACACATATGTGCTTTGGTTTAATTCAATTTATGAGGCATATTATGAAAATACATTGCTGTTTTTTGAAGAGCAGTAAAAATTAGAGACCCCCCCCCCACTTTTATTTCAATTCATTTTTCAGAATGACACCAGCTAGATACAATTTCTTTGAGATCTTTATTGAACCTCTGACTTCTAGGTACTTTTGGCTGAGAGACCTCATATTTGAGGTTTGTGTCCAGAAAACATCCCAGGGAAATATTTTTTTCATTACCTCCCTAAAACATGTGGAAATGACTCATGTGTTGGCAGCTCCACTTTTTCATGCAAATAAATTGTGGGATTTCCGCACAGCACATTTCCTGCTTCGATTTCTAAATACAAATCCTGACCAAGCGAGCCATATAACCGTTACCACACCTAGATAAATACAATCACAATCTGAATATAGTGAAACCTGTCTATAAGGACCACTCAAGAGAGTCAAGAAAAGCGGTCTTTGTGAGCAGGTGGTCTTTACGTACAGGTTTCTTTCATCCATGTTTCAATGAGAAACAATTTTTAAGGGAAACAAAAATTAAGGTCGTTATAGACAGGTGGTCTTTCTATACAGGTGGTCGCTAAAGCAGGCTGGACTGTATAATGTGTTTCAAATAGAATACCATCTATAATGGTCTTTAACACATTTTCACAATAGCCAAGAAGCACGCTTCTCTAAATTATATTTAGTCTTATACATAACTTCTAATATCAAGATAACATTATGTGGTCAGAGGGAAATGCTTGATACTGCACTTGGAAAATCAGAAGTAATATTGTTATGATAGCAGGACATGATCTTTGTTTTATCTTGTAGCCCTGGATGAAATTCTCACAAGTATTAATATAATATGGATATATTTGGATCACCATTATTGTATAATGTATCAACATTTATATTTAAATTGTGTACAGACTTCAGAGTGCATAGGTCTATGAAGCTGTGTTATGATAGGAAGTAAGTATTAGGATTCTATGAGATGAAGAATTATAGGCTATTTAATGACTTCCTACCAAGTGTCGGCATGGAAACAGGGCAAAAATAGCCAACGGGGCACGGGACAAAAAGGTAACATCCAAATTGAATAGAATTTGTTCATTACTCTCAACAGCCTACACAATCATAGAAAAATAGCATATATATATATATATCATCAAAATATCCTGTAAAAATGAAGACTTGGATGGCAAACATTTCTCCTGTATGATGTCCAATATGGACTGCAGCCATAAATATGTCCAATATGATTTCAAATGTGACCATTTTACTGACCAATGAGAAGCAGTTATAGTTCTGGAGAATTGTTTTTTCTTGCTCTTTAAATAGTTAAGCAATACATATCATTTCTGAGACCCACGCGACTGCAATTCCTTAAAGTCCATTGATAAGGTGTCGTACATGAAATGTCCAATAAAAAGGGCTCTTTAAAACGATTGACCAATGGTATTATAGAGATGGTTTTCAAGTTGAACAATTGTTATTGGGATTGTTGACAAAGTGAGTCCCCTATTACTGAGTTGATCAAACTGGTGAGATGGTTTCCTAATTAAAAGACTTGATCAATAGCCTGTGAGATGATTATACATGTGTAGAGTTGTTTATCGGTTTTCTCAGGAATAAAGTCAACCAGACATGTTGTGAGCTCAAAATCATAAACTTACGTGCAATATTAACATCAATTTGTTCATGACAAGAACATGTTTATAACAAGGAATGATAGACTTGTCTTATGCTTGTTTACATGTATATATTCATAAGAATTGTTTTGATCTCATTACCATGAATATGCATATCCTTCATGAAAAATCAGCATTATTTGTTCAAAACATAATCAAGATAGAATTGAGAGCTCAAGTCCCTCTTAGAGTCCGGTAATGTATAACCAGAAACTTTTGCAAATTGTTAAGCCAGTCATAGATGTGGCAAGAAACTTTTGTGAATTATAAATATTTCATGTTGTGATCCAATCTACTTATAATCTTGAATACTCACAAAATTCAAGCATGTGTCTAGTTTGACAGAGTGTACATGTACAAATAAGTATACTATGCTGAACACCTGGAACAAACCCGACAAGTAACACTCCACAGTGCATTTTGTAGTGACTTGTCGGGATCCAGTGGTCATGTGTCAAGGCAGACTCTGTGCTTGGTCAGTTACAATTGGTCATCTATAGTCCTCCCTATTTCATGATTGGTCAGTGCGGTGGATGATGTTTAGGGTCTCCCATTAAATACAGTGTCATGTTGATATCGTCTTTGAAAGCCAGTCGACCCAGCTGAGAGTGCGAGGCTTCGCTGCGAGCCTTGGACCCAATGCACATGCGATACTGCTCAGCGGTCAAGTTCTCTGAGCATTCCTTTGGATGGTACGTGTGGAAGATACCTGCGTCTGGTACCCGTATCACCTTCACCTCTGACTGGAGATATTTCTTGTACAGGTACACATCCTCTCCGCCCCATCCTTTCATGTCGACGTCGAAGCCCTTGATATTGAGGAAGTCCGAACGGTACTGACAGGTCATCCCAAAGCCAAAATCCCGCCAGAATCCAGAGTCCTTGTGGATGTGGAACTGTTCACTTTCAGGAGGAATCTGATCGTGAGTAGAGAAGACAACCTCTGGGTTGTAGAGGCTGAACACCATGGGGTAATAGACGGTACGTCCTGCTATGGTGTAGTAGCGACAGTGCTCTAGGAACTCACGGTTGAAGGCAATATCCACATCGCAGAAGAACATCAGGACATCTGGACCGTCCCAGCTGCGGACACCTTCCTCTAGTCCACGCCCTCTTGAGAAGTCTCCAGATAGCGTGATGATTTTATAATTATGGTACCTGAAGGGTTCTGTGACCTCTTCTAGAATGTTATGGATTTCTTGCAAACCCTCGTTTCCAAAATAGACTACTGTCAGGAAGACATGGATCTTTGTTTCTAGAACCACTGTCTGGAAACGCTCCATGAATGTCCTAAACTTCTCAAGTCTCCCTGATAAAGGCATGATAATATTGATAACTATACGACTAGTGTCTACAATCTGTGATTTATACTTTTGGATGGGTGCAAACGGCCGTAGAAGCTGCACGCTGTAATAGTAGTTCTCATGCATACCGCGAAAAACAAGATTGTAATATGTTCCAACAGTCCTGTCTGTCCTAAATATCCCATCAACAAAGTTTTCGATGGTGAAGTCTGTATTTGTTTCTTTCTTCTTGTTCAGTTCATCGATAGCAAAATATACCGCTTCTACCAACTCTTCTTTGCGATCTCCCTTTGGGCGTTGTGAGGCCGATGGGATAGCCCTTCCTCCATACTGTAAACCAGCTTGGATGTCAAACTACTGAACGGTACAACGTCATACTCATCGCGAAGCGTACGTTGGCGCTCTACCTTACCCATCTGCTTCTGCATGTGATCAAGAAGCTCTCGACCCTGCTCGCGATCAAAGTATTTGGCAAGTCGAGCGGTTGCAGCGGCGTCCCCCGCGGCCAAGGGCTCCTCTAGTTGCTGAATGTTCTCCACGTACTTCGTCAACTCAGTCTTGAGATCAACAATCTGCTGCTTGAGGGCGGCAATCTCCGTGCGATGGCGCTCTTCCTGCTCGCTGAGCGCGACCATGCAGTCCTCCTTGCGGTCCATCTCCCCGTTGTTGGCGAACGGCTGTGCCTGTGCCAGGAGGTCTCTCACGGCCAGGCGGCCGTCCGTGATGGTGTTGGTGCATGTCTCAAGTTTAGCCAGGAGCAGAAGGAATGCAATGCATAGCATCAAGCCAGCCTTGATTAAGGTACGGATTGAAGGGGTCCGGAAGATCATGGTGACGCGTCAGCATTTCTTACGCAACAGCCAGAGTCCTCTCCAATATGTGATGAATCCTCCTCCCTCTTTCAAGCTACAGACATAGAAAGAAAAAAAGAGAACAAATGAGATATTAGAGAACTGAAGAGGTAGGCACATGCAACAAAATTACTTCTAAATATCTTTTAACAGAAACTTTCCCCTCACACAAAGCTTAAAACATAAATGAGAATAATCATACATGAACCTTAGAGGAAAATGATTTTTCTATTTACATTAGTAACATCTTGCAGTGCTAGCCCCAGATAACTGGCTTACACACCCTCCCCACTCCTTACAGCCTGTAGCCCTGCATGCATATTAGCTTTCAGCCCTATTACTTTTGCATAAATGTGTAAAAGGGGTAGCAGTAATGAATCAGACAAATAAAAAATAACAAGATGAGTGGTGGATACTTACAAACTAGCAGCATTTTGCATCACAATTCCACAGTTCTTAACATTTGTTTTTGTTTTACAATATATACACACACATGCAGACTGCTAGTACAAGTAGCAATATGACAAGTCAACAGTTTCTGCCGTGGAGATATGTAGTATGAGATTGTACATGTAGGAATTGTCTTTGTGACCTTGTACTTCCGATATGTACCACAGCATGTGACCTTGTTAATTAAGAGGTCAGTCAACACTCTTATCTTCTCTCTCTCTCTCTCTCTCTCACTCTCTGTCTTGCCCTATCTATCTTTCTCTCTGTCAAACCCCCCCCCCCCCCCTATCTCTCTATCTCTCTGAGTCTCTCTTACATCTCTTTTTCAGGGTCTCTGTCTGAGCTTGTTTTCTTTCTCGATCTGTCTCAATCTCTTTTTATTTTTATTTATTAATTTATTTCCTTGTAGGAAACACTTTTTACACTGGTGAGCTTTTTTCTATGTCTACATGTTCATATTACTGAATTGAATTACATGTACTTATGCATTCCTACCACTAACTACATGTAATGATGACAATCTTATACAGAAACCTGTTTTCTTTTTGTAATCCGCAGGCATTAGCTGGTGTTTTTCTGTCTTTCTTTTCCTCTCCTTCTGTTATTGTATTTCGTATTCTGCATTTTCTGTTATTGCTATACTGTATTCCTGGAAATGAAATAAAGTAAAATCTCTCTTTCTCTTTGTTTGTCATATATATATTATATCTCTCTATTTATCCTGTGTTTCACTTACACCTCTCTTTCAGTGTCTCTGTCTGAGCTTGTTTTCTTAAATTCCTCTCTCTCTCTCAGTAGACCCGAGTACAGGTAATTAAACTGCATTTAGATATGAAAATGCTACAAATTGTGTATCATGCAATAAAGAGCTATCATGCAAAAGCTACAGAAGTCTACAAGTTTTTCAATGTACACCTGTACCCACTACCCACTGTCTAGAGTATATTTTGGACTGCTTCAAAGCTCGTAATGAGCTCGTAATGAGGGTTATTAAAGACATGCTTAAATTGTTATCAGGGTATGTTTTTAAGGATAACTGAGTAGCCTACAAATGCCATATCAAGCAATAGTAACTGAGAACTGTTCTTGTTATCATAATTATTGGGTCAATAATGAAATATAGATTTATTGATCCACCTTCCCACATCATTATGGATAGATAAATTGTTCTATGTACACCCGCTCCAGTGACATATGATCTGTGGCCGATTCCCTACTCTCGACTGAAAACGAGTAACTTCAACACTCCACCACACAAAAGCTACGTTCATACGGGACTTGTGATTTAGAAAATTTAAGTTAACGAATAAACAACTTGCTAACAACGAGGTTTACATGGCCTGAAACAATGATGCTCGATATTCTAAGATGACATGTACAAGTCAAGAGATCGTAGTTGAACATGAACAGAGTCTATATCATCGTTAACAAGTTTGCTAAAATTAAAGTTTATTCTGTCCACCTGGTCTATAACTACGACGGAGGACCCCCCCCCCCCCCCCTCGTGGTTTCAGCGTTAACTACAAGCTCGCTTGTGGTTCTAGAACTGATGGTAATCTTGAAGATTCTAAACTACAAGTCCGTTCATAAGGTTTGAAACTACAAGAAACTATAAGCGAAACGTAAAGTTTAGCTCCCTTTGTGTGAACCTTACTTTTATTCCTAACCCTATATCTTGATGAGAGCAAATGTCAGGTCACCAAAATGATGTACATTAGGCCTATCTAGGCCTACATTAAACTTGCATAGTATCAAGTTCAGCAATGTGAATGGCTCATGAGTTATATTGCACATAAGAATAACATAAGTTTTTTTTAATGCAAAGTACTTATTCATCTTATTTGATACAGCTCAAAGATTCCGCAAACAGACCCCCATCATAATCATGAGATCTCAACAATGTTGATGCACTGGCATACTCCTTCTAAGGGCATCTTGAGAATTGACCCCAATTTTGGGTTGTCTAATTCAATCACTGGTTGAATAGTTAACGAGTGGTATATCTCTCCATAAGTCATTGGATTTTACCAGTCATCCAGGGTATTCTTCCAAATATTACACAAAATTATGATTCATACAACAAAGGAATCATTCATAATTGTTATGGGGTACAAAATTGGGGAGGGGAAAATGGTGACGTAATCAAAACTTTGTTAAAACTTTCTATACATGAAAGTAATACAAACGGTACTCATCCTTCATGTCTAAAGTTAGATGATTTGAGATCTCACCATTAAAGATCAGCATTTCAATAGAACTGGCTAAAAAAATTCCATCGAACTGTTTACCATATATTACAAAATACATGTAATCATGGCCCGTATTCTGAACTCCAGTCTAAGTTAAACCAGAATTTAATTAAAACTTTATGCACAAACTTTAAGTACAAAATACAAAGTTAAACCACACTCAGACTGGAGTTTAAGGTTAATCGGAGTTCAGAATGTGATTTTCTAAAAGGCAGGTTTAGACTGGGTTTAAACCACACCTAGACCATGGTTTAACCGGAGTTAAGAATAAGAGCCAATGAAAATAAAACCCAATGAAAAATTTCAAAAAATACCCACTATATATGGGACAAGATGGGTATTGACAACTAATCAGTTAGGATGAACCAATTTCCTCATTATATTCTCTGCTCACTACTCAACCAATTTCTGTTAATTAATTTCATTTTACAAGATATACCAGTCTCTTGGTAGTGGTCAATATTTTAGGTAAAGTCTCCATTAACTTTGTCTTTCTTTATGAACAGAACTCAATGTACCTTCCAATCTTGATACCTTTCACAAAGTAACAGGCTTTTCAGATGATATTTGAAGGTAGAGGTTTGCATGGTGGTACTGATAATGTGGAGAAGGCTTACGGTTCACCATGCAGTTAGTCCTGAAAAGGACTGTTGAGTAAAGAAGAAGAAAGTGGGGAAAAGTTGAGAGGAGAAGAAAAGGAAAGGCGAGATAGAAATTCAGAGAATGTAGAAGTAATCTTTCTTGAAAGTGTGAAGTCCTGAAAAGGACTGTAAACCAGATGAGAAGGCTGAGAGTGGAGAAGACTCACCTGTTTGAAAATAGGGAAAGATAAACCATGTTCTCCACTCTCAGCCTTCTCATCTGGTTTACAGTCCTTTTCAGGACTTCACACTTTCAAGAAAGATTACTTCTACATTCTCTGAATTTCTATCTCGCCTTTCCTTTTCTTCTCCTCTCAACTTTTCCCCACTTTCTTCTTCTTCCTCAACAGTCCTTTTCAGGACTAACCACATGGTGAACCATAAGCCTTCTCAACGTTAACAGGCATTTTCCCTTCAACATTGCTGTAAACTATTTTGACATGAGAATGGAACATAAAATTGGAATGTGGTTTGTCAAACCGTTACCATGGCAATGCTATTGTGTAAGTAATTACTGCCTGATGTGGTCTTAATAAATGAGAAAATGAAACCTGTACGTCTGCATTTGCATCAATAGTTTGATTTGCCAGCCAAGAAAACGTTCAGTGAGTAACAGTACATAATTTGTAAACAAATTTTTAGGCATTTTACTCCCAGTGTTAAAGATCGTATGCTCGATCTGTAATGAAACACACAAGTCAGAAAAAATTGGAACCAGCGGGATTCAGGATTTTTTTCTGACTTGTGTTTTTCATTACAGATCGAGCATACGATCTTTAACACTGGGAGTAAAATGTCTAAAAAATTTGTTTACAAATTAAAAATTCCTCCCATCAAGCTTCTTCGTTTACATGTACATACTTTATATTAAAACAATTTCCCCCCTGTTCAAGTTCAGGATTCATTATTCCAACTTCAAAGAATCACAATCAGTGAATCTTCTGAATAATCCATCATATTTTTAGACTGACGAACCAAATTCCAGTTTAAAGAATTATTTACCTGCTGTTATAAGTACATGTTTGAAATTAGAGCAATAAACAAATATATATATGAATAACAAAACCTGATGTATCCAATCTCTTTTACCCCTCTAAATAGTAAATATGCTATGCAATGTATTAATTCCAATGCCCACATAACATGAAGGCTTATCACGGCTGCTAGAAAATCTGTGCATCATCATTAGGAGTTAGAAAGGTCTATTATACCCAGGAACAAACATCCTGTTTTAACAGGAAATAGCCCTAGTTGAATGGAAAGTGTCTGTTTATAAATTCTCCTATTTTAAGCTGACAGAAGGGTTGCATTCTGATTTACAACATTAAACAATTGACAGATGACCCACATTTTTAAAGCATAACACATAAACGTTATAAACGCTATGACTTCTGACTAATTGAAAATAAAGTTGAGTACTGGTTAATATGCGATTGTACCATCATTGCACTATGAAAGGAACTGTCTAAAAGTTGGAGAGATAAGTACCGGTACATGTACATGAAATAATTGGGCATTATGAGCTTTTTGAGACATCAAAATGATACAAATTGACTCAACTTTGTAGAAAATCATATGGTAAAGAGTATTGCACATAGATACGGACCTCATTTATGGTTTGGGGGGGGGGGGTGGGCTCGGATATCTATTGGTAGTTATGATTATCAATTTTGGTTTTTTTTTTTTTATTTCGTAGTTTTGAAAACTCAGACCATTCTTATTATGAGATTTGACCGTGGATCGCCCTATCGTGGAGCGCCCTACCGTGGAGCGCCCTACCGTGGAGCGCCCTATCGTGGAGCGCCCTATCGTGGAGCGCCCTATCGTGGAGCGACCCATAGAGCGCGTCAGGGAGGTCCATTGGCACCCGCCGCGTACACACTTGCAGTAGTTAGTGCGATCTATCATACCATTTATAGCACGTAGAGATGGAAATTCCAGCGGGCGCTAGATCGCGCTATCACTCGTGGAGCTCCTCCTAGAGGTGGTCCAGCGGTCCGCCGTTTTTGGATCGCCACGGACCTCTTGTGGATCGCACCGAAATGAGCCGCCGCGTTCCCACCTTAAAGATGGCGCTGTCACAGTAGTGAGAACGGGGTCTTACTGTTTGAATACACGCAAGCTCAAACATTATGCCAAGCAGAATATTTACATGTACATATCTGTGACTTGAAACAGCTGTGATGAACATGAATTCAAGTTACAAGGTTCTTGGTGAATACCACAGGATGTGTGTTTATTTCCATTTTGACCATTTCACATCTCAAAATTTAAGCACTCCTTTTACCAGCAAACAAACCCTCCATTTATTGAAAGAGACAGGGTTGATCCCATCTGGATTGTAACACTTAACAGGGCTCGTAATCAGAAGTTGCCTGGGCGCATTAATGTTATATTTGCAAGGGTCATCGTAGTTTTGAAACTTTAAGTTTGCAAAACGACCCACTAACAATGACAACCCATTAACAATGACGACCCACTAACAATGGTGAGGGTTCACACTGGCCGAAGCAACACCAGCTCAAAGTTATGAAACTGCATGTACATGTACTAGGCCAAAGCAAGTAGAGAGGTCAATCTTATCAACAAGCTGAGCGAACTCTCAAAAGTTACGTTCACACGGTGGGAGCTAAACTTTAAGTTTCGCTTGTAGTTATCTTGTAGTTTCAGACCGTATGAACGGACTCGTAGTTTCGAAACTTTAACTTTACTTGTAGTTCTAGAACCACAAGCGAGCTTGTGGTTAAGGCCGAAACCACGAGCAGTGGATGGTACTCCCTCACAGTTTCAGGCCATGTGAATGGAATAAACTTTAAGTTTCGCAGCTTGTAGTTTGTGAAGACATTGCTGTTCATGTTAAACTTCCGGGTCATACCCTTCACGCGAATTATGAACACAGGATCTATATGTGTAGTGTACACACAATCGGTAGTATCTACTTCCAGGGTTAACCACAACGATTGCTCGGTTGTTTAGGGCTCGTGTGAAATCTTGTTGCGGTTAGGGAGTCGTGGTTTCATTAACTTAAAGTTTTGAAACCACAAGTCCCATATGAATGTAGCTACTGTAAGCTGTATCTGCATGGCACATAACTTCAAATCAGGGTCCCCCCCCCCCATTTGCTTGTAGTTTTATGTTAACCATACGCTCACTTGTTGTTTCAAAACCTTGTGTCCACACAGTCAGTATTGAACTACAGGTACAAGATAACTAGAAGTTCTAAAACCACAAGCTAAACTTCAAGTTAAGGGACTTTCGTGTAAACCTAAACTACTGACAAACCGAAATCCTGCCAGGCAACTAACGTCCTGCCCCTGACTTTCCTTGTGTTGGAAGAGCTGAAATATGCTGCAATTTCGATCAATCACCATCTGGGACCTAAATCAAAAGGAATCTTCATATGAAAACATGATATTCAATCCTATTAAAATATCTTTTAAAAATTTCTCTTGTAGCAGAGGCCTTAAAGATAGAGTGGAGTTCTGGTCATGCAATTACATTGTGCAAGAAATTGTCTGAAAGTAATTAGGAAAGGTTTATTGTGTCTACATAAGAATTGGTGTATACTGTGAAGTTTTGGGACTATCAAAATGATAAGCAATTGACCCAATCTTGCTGAAAAGCACATGCACTGGACACAGAAATGTGTATATGGGACTGCACATACATGTAGCATGAATGTTCGGCCGATCACTTCAGCTATTTCTCATCATACTTCCAATACGAGGGCGTTTGAAGAGCAACCCTCTTCGGGGGACATTTCTACTACGATGTTCTTCCAAACTGATATAAAAAGGAATTAGAAAGCTCACAAATTATTTTTCACCTTTCCCAGAACTCACCCTTCTCTTTAAAGCAGGCGCTTATATTACAAGTGTGAAGGGGGTATTTGTGATGCTACCTCCAATCCAAACACTGTCAATGGGGGACAGCCAAGTGTCAAGAATGTATATTTTTTGTGAGGAACCAGAGAGGATGTCTTCTTTGATCTGTCGAAGAACGGTGGAATTGAATGTCAAAGAGTTCCATGATTCTTCAATTTCCTCTTGGGTGTACTCGAGATTCAAGAAAGAGTGTAGTTTTGAACTTGAGTTGAGATTATATAAAGAGAAGCTTTTAAAAAAAGAGATGATAAATGATGAATCATATGTACAGTCATGATGAAGGCTAAAACGTTGGAATCACCAAAGACTGAAATTATATTCTCAAAATCAATGATCTCTTGTCTATTGCATTTTCTAAATACCGGTTTGATTGCAAATTTTTGGTCTAAAAAGCGATAGGGAAACAACATTATATGGGTATCAGCAATAATTATGGTATTGAATTTCTGTAAAGATTAAGCGAAATTCGTTTAATTTTTATTTACCTCTTTTTAAAACAAACGCTGGTATAAATTCAGTTTTTTATAAAGGACCCAAAATTTGGAATTCTTTATTTGAAGAAATAAAATTAAGTCCTTCATTAAATGTTTTTAAAAAGAATTACAAGAAACTACTTTTACAAAACTATGTGTAAATTATCTATTTCAGGCTCTTTTATCTTTTATGTTATGTTTGTTTAGGGTTTGTAAGGTCTTATAAATATTCAATATATTTTATTTTATATATTGCATTATCTAACTTGGTTATAGTTGTTATTTGCTCTCTTTACTCATATTATTTTGTCGTATGTTACATGGTTTCAATCATTTGTATTTTGGTGGCAACATATTATAAGACTTTGTTCTTCCAAGCTGTCTCCTCATTCTATTTTACTGTATATTCTTTACCTTGTAATTTGTTTTATATTTTTGAATGAAATAAATGAAATTGAATTGAATTGAATTAATCTTCAAGTTATCCATGATATTTTTTTATTCAATGGTACAATGGTACCATGAAACCATGAACAGAATTCTTATCATTCATAAAAACATGATTTTTTTTCCCCCTTGGCTTAAGCTAATACTGAATTTTGTAATTATTTATCTTAGCAAGGTGGCAAAATAGTTGATTTTTTGTTGTTACTCTGTATAAGAAGGTAAGAAAATATCTTGGAAATTTTCAAGAAAAATAAATGTTTTGTAAGGAAAAGTCTGTGTACATTTTGGTAAGAATAATAGGAATTTTATTTGTATTAGTTTATAATTACAGATATCCTCTTAACCAGAGGGGCAATATGCCAATGGCATTCCATAACATTGTTGCCAACCACACAATCTTGTTTCCCTGACAAGGTAGCTTATCAAAACTTTGTGGCATGAAAAGACGTGTCCGGAATGCAAACGGAAAAATTGTTGGTGACAGAAGTGAATAAAAAAGTTTTATTTTGACATTTGTAATGACAGTTTTGGTAATATTAAGCCTAATCAATATTAACTAATCAGCCCTAGAGCAAATTTTCTGTGTGAACGTTGATCTATGCGCTGTTCGTACGGATATGAACTCGCGATCTAAAGACGGGTCAGAGCAGCCTACAGATACGAAGTTCGTATAGAGAAGGCAAGAGATTTTGTGTATGAACGGACATACGTCTCTAACTGGGCAGAGCTAAGACTGGGCGCACGCTTTGATTGACATGACCTGCTATTATTATGGGCAATGACCCTACTGTGCATTTAATCAGCAGTGAATCTTGGACGATCGCACCAATTTTTTTTTGGTGTGAATGACATCGTATGTAAAGCTGATTAGTTTAAAGCTCTTTAAACTAATCAGCTTTACAGAATTTTACCCCTGTGTGAAAGCGGGGTACCGGTAAATATAATTGACTTTCAATAATATGCATCTTGCGCTCCAGACGCGTCTTTTCGCGCCACTACGCTTTACTATGCCACATAACTTTTTGGACTGATTTGGACTGAAATCACATGCAAGAGACCAGACAGACCAAAGAGAAACATAACTTATGGCATTCATACTCTGTAAGAAATGCATTACACTCTATGCACTGAATAAGCATTGCAAAAATAATGACTAACAGTTCCAAAATTAACACAACTGAATAATAACTGACAAAAAGAGTCAAGTCCATGCTATTTCTAACAAAGACTAAAGAACACTTGGTAGAATTCAGTATGACACCACAGGGTAAAACATAGCCTTGATCTCGACACAAGGAGACATTTCGCAACAACTCCTGACAATGGCAGAGGTGATGAAGTTCACAAGCAGACTGTACTTGTTTTTCTGAGGCTGCTTCCAATTGGGTTCTCTCACAATCTGGATTCTTTTATACCCTGAACCTTGACTCCAGTCTTGTGCAAATCTAAAACAAATCTTGACATCACCTCTCTGGCTTGGATAACACAGTGTTCACACCATGTTCTGGCAACAATTCAATCAAGCCATCTCTATGTTCACATCGAAAACAAACCTTGTTCACATCGAAAACAAACCTTGTTAACATCTCTGCGGACTGCAGCAAGT
Source organism: Heliocidaris erythrogramma (assembly GCA_025617745.1). NCBI lineage: Eukaryota > Metazoa > Echinodermata > Echinoidea > Camarodonta > Echinometridae > Heliocidaris > Heliocidaris erythrogramma. The sequence continues at coordinate 5,639,840 of CM046872.1, read as the reverse complement.
ATGCATCCAGATGACATAGGACGATTTCAAGACACACTTCAATATAAGAAGGACCAAAACACCCTCATTTACAAACAAAGACATGTTCACAAATGACTTCAAATATATGCAATATGTACAGCTACCTCTTTATTAACATTGGTTATTCTTGATGATGATGATTGCCCAACAACATAGCAGTGAATGGTGTAAACACCCTGCATTCTGAGTAGTTAAAATTTGAAATGCAAGGACTTTTTTAATTGTAAATGATTGAATTTCATATCTATTCTATATACATCAGAAACCCTAAATTCCCTATCTCCTCTCATTTCATTGCAGCTAATTATTAATTGCAGAGTTATCATTTATAGTTTCCCACATATGAAGGAGGGGGGGGGGGCACAAGCAGATGTTGTGACACAAGGTTAATGTCAACTCCTTTATCACCCAGAATGTGTCTAAAATATTTGTCTTCTTTTGGAGGGAGCTTACCACACGTCTAGTTGATAACCTCTTCACCCCCATCCCAAGTGATTCACTTGTACTGTAAATTTTCAGTCTCTTCAAAATTAGTTTTGAAAAAAACAAAAACTGCCACCCCCCCCCCCCCCCCCCCCAGTGATTCATTTCTTCTTTATAAGAACTTTCTCTTCGAAATACATAGTACATAGTTTTGAAAAATACAAAAAACAACCACTTGCAAACGTAAATTTTTATTTAGTAGGAGTAGGAGTGATTCTCAAAAACAGAAAGTGAAAGACATTTCTAGCTTTTTTTAGACATTAATTCATTGCAATATTTTCACAACGGAAGAACTCTACAATATTTCTGGAGAAAATATTCAAAAGCCCAAACTTTGTATGTACCTTTAATACTTGTACCAGGGAATCAATTTTAGAAAAAAAAAAACAATGGTAGGACAATACAAAAGACAAACTACCAATGAGCAGTACAGGCAAAAACGTCACACTCACACCATTTGTGTAACTTTGTTTATTGATTTTTAAATCATTTTTTTTTAAATTACACTAATACCTGCAATCTGAATTTATCTAATTGTGGTCAGAAAAAGCCTGTTACTTGAGTAAAGTATAGAATTTTCATAACACATAGTGTGGTATTCCATGGTTCCACACTTGTTTATCAAAGAATCCATTTTGAATTTTTAAAAATACAAACTTTTCTTCATCGTTAAAGTATCAGATGCACTTACAATACTAAAATTTGGGTGGTATTTATCTAATTATCAACATACGGTAATGAACATAATAAACACAAAAGCTTGGTAGATCCTCAAGAGCTCAGAATAGGGGCAAACAAGGGGCTTTATGTGACTTTATGAATGTACCTGCATCAAAATAATAAGCATTATTTTAGTGCTGCTATTATGCGCAGAATACCTGAATTTTCTGGTAAATGCCAGGTTTATGAACGTGATAATACAGCCCTAGCATTATCCTACCCTGATAATGGTCAATTAAGGTAATTTGATATACGGAGGGAGGTCTGAAACATTACCGAATTTGCGGTTACCACGGCTCGTAAAAATAATGCTCTTATCATGCGGCTTCAAATAGTTTGTGAACACAATTTTTATTGCTTAATGCGCATTTATAATAATAATACGTAACATTTATATTGCGCGAATACTTGTATGTTTCTAAGCCCCGAAGTAGTATTATTACCCTGGCTTTAGCCCAGCTGCCCTATATGGTGCTGAAAGCATTCAAGGAATAAATTCCTACCAGGTCCCCATTTACTACACCTGGGTGAAGAGTGGCAAATGTAGATTAATGTCTTGCCAAAGGACATTAGTGCCGCACCGGGACTCGAACGGCGAATCATGAGATCCACAGTCCGGTGGCGTATCCACGAGACCACGACGGCACGACACCTCTACGCATACATGTAATACCTGAATTTTCTGTCAAATGCCAGGTTTATGAACGTGATAATACAGCCCTAGCATTATCCTACCCTGATAATGGTCAATTAAGGTAATTTGATATACGGAGGGAGGTCTGAAACATTACCGAATTTGCGGTTACCACGGCTCGTAAAAATAATGCTCTTATCATGCGGCTTCAAATAGTTTGTGAACACAATTTTTATTGCTTAATGCGCATTTAGTGAGCATAATAGGAGCATGTGTTTCTGAAAGTGGTATTAAGAGTCAGAAAAGAGAACAGTGATCATTAAACTTGACCCTTTGTGATCTTATAATAATGAAAATCTACTAAATCTAAAATCAATGAAAATTGAGAATAGGGTACTGACCTTAAATCTATTGCACGTACATAAACATTTATTCTAAAACAAGACAAACATTCTGTAATTGCTGTATGACTACTTCGACATAATAATCAACTTCCTAGAAAAACAACTACATAAAATGTTAAAAGCAGACCCATAAATATTCTCCCAAATAAACATTCCCAAAATCACTTTCAGGAGCAAAGGTTACATGTCTGCCAGTTACTGCAGGCATAAATCAGTTTGCTTTTTCAGACCAAGATGTGCAACTGTTGAAAGACTAGAAAGAGGAGTAGAGCCAACAAGTCGGTTCCTCTAGCAATATTGTTCTCATCTTGAGTTCTGTTTTTAATGGAATTACATTTTCAGAGAAACTGGTAATTCTAAATTTAATTCAGTAGATAGGTTTACTATGGACTAACAGTTTAAAAGAACTGTCCAAAAATCATACTGCTTACACACAACTCATATCGTCTGTTTGTAGTGGGCATTAACTGTGTACAAAAGACGTCAGTTAATGCCTTTCTGGCTCCAAACCGACGATATAATATACAAATGTACTTTACTATTGGAGACGAATACAAAAAAGTTATTAGTTTCTTGTCCAAACTTTTGATAAAAGAAGGGATGTGGGCTTCTTTGTATAGTCTGCTGGAATTAGACCAACATTAGGCCTATATGTTGCACTTGCAGACTTCTCCGCAGAAAAAAGTTTATGCATGGTTCAAATTGACAGATATATAGCTTTACTGAATCCCATGGGGTGATATGAGAGGACCAAAGCAATTTTGCAGGTTGAAAGTATGAATTGAAAGTTCTAAGTTGCGTTCACACGATGGGAGCTAAACTTTAAGTTTCGCTTGTAGTTTTGAAACTTTTAAGTTAACTTGTAGTTAGTTAAGGCCGAAACCACGAATAGTGGGTGGTCCTCCATTGCAGTCTAGGTTAGCGATGACCTCGTTGTTCATTTTAAACTTCAGGGTCATACCCTTTGCACATATTATTAACACAGGATCTGTATGTGTACTGTACACGCAATCGGTAGTATCTACTTCCGAGGTTAACCACGACGATCGCTTGGCTTGTAGATTCAGCTCGTTTAGGGCTTGTGTGAACCCTTGTTGCGGTTAGGGAGCCGAGGTTTCGTTAAATTAAAGTTTCGAAACCACAAGTCCTGTATGAACGTAGCTATAGTCAGGTTCACACGAATGGAGCTAAACTTTAAGTTTCGCATGTAGTTTCAAAACTTTAAGTTAACTTGTAGTTATCTTGTAGTTTCAGACCGTATGAACAAAATCGCAGTTGTAGTTTTAGAACCACAATCTTGTGGTTAACGCCAAAACCACGAGCAGTGGGTGGTTCTCCGTTACAGTTTCGGACCATGTGAACGGAATAAACTTTAAGTTTCGCAAGCTTGTAGCTAATGATGACCTCTCTGTTCATGTTAAAATTCCGGGTCATACCCTTCGCATAAATCATGAACGTAGGAACTGTATGTCTACTGTACACACAATCGTTATCTGCTTCCGGTGTTAACAACTACGATCGCTCGGCTTGTAGTTCGAGCATCGATGTTTCGAGCCCATGTAAAACCCTTATCGTTGTTAGCGAGTCATTGATTCTTTAGCTACGTTCATACGGGACTCGTGGTTTTGAAACTTTTCAGTCAACGAAACCACGAATCCCTAACCGCAATGAGGGTTCACACAAGCCTGAAACAACAAGCTGTAACTACAAGCAGAGTGATCGTCGTGGTTAACCCGGAAGTAAATACTACCGATTGTGTGTACAGTACACATACAGATCCTGTGTTCATAATTCGTGCAAAGGGTATGACCCGGAAATTTAACATGAACAGCGAGGTCATCCTTAACCGCAAGCTTGCGGAACTTTATTCCGTTCACATGGGCCATAGCTCCGATGCAAGACCCCCCCCCCCCCCCCACTGCTTGTGGTTACGGCCTTAACCGCGAGTTCGCTTGTGGTTCTTGAACCACAAGTAAAGAACCACAAGTAAACTTAAAGTTTCAAAACTACAAGTACAACTTCATATGGTCTGAAACTACAAGATAACTACAAGTTAACTTAAAGTCTTGAAACTACAAGCAAAACTTAAAGTTTAGCTCCCATCATGTGAACGTAACTTTTAACTTGAAGTTTCGAAACCACAAGTCCCGTATGAACATACATGTAGCTATAGACACATTTATTAGTCCATATTGAGTGAAGGGAGGTGGTTTGGGAGGACCAAAACAAACTTTGGACATTGCAAGTAGCCACTGACTGATTCATTACTCTTGTGGAACCCTTGTTGGGAGAATCTACTAAAGGTTTTTATTTTCTGAAAATGCTCATCCTTGGTATCAACACCAAGGGTGTTACCATGTTATGTACTAGCGAGAAGGCTGTGCACATGGCATTCAACAGCTGTAAAAAAAGGGACAACATCCCATAAGGCATTGTTTAGACTTCAATCGCAGAATCATAGAGATGGTTGATAAACTGTAAAACTCCATGCATGTATACAATGCTCAGAAAGAATGCAAAAGTTCTCATTGTGAAACATTGCTCAGATTTCCATCACCTTTGTTCAATTCAACAATTATTTTTTTCTTTTTAAATATGGCATTGGCATGTTCCCCCAAATTTGAGACAGCAATCTTTCCTGCCAAGTGAAAGTGTTTTTATGCATAGCTCCATGTAAATAACTCCACTGATCTCACAGCAGCGCTACAGCTACATGGACCTATATGTATGTATGTACAGAGTCATAGTCTTCTCCAGTTTGGTTTCGTTTGTTTCAAAACGGAACAAGGTGAGATGAAAATTTGTACTTAAATATTTAGAAAAATCTTTTACCTCACCAAACGATGTCTAAAAGCTACCATTTGACAATTATTTTTATGAAAAAAAAAGTGTTTTGCTGGCACCGCTGATATTTTCCGTGTTGTAGCGCCATCGCTTGGACCACCAATATTTCCCTGTGCACTCCGTGCGCTCCTTGGAGGTCAGCTCCATGGAGTTATAACTGTATCAGTGTATAGCTAATTTAAAATTTAAAAGAACTGTCCAAAACACACTGGAAATCATACTGCATGTGTTCTACTACTCAGAAAAACATCCATGTTATACGATATTGTAGATATTCCAAATTTCAGACTTACATTCCTCACAAAATCGACTGCAGCTTTTAGCATTACTTGCTTCTTGTATGTGATGGCTGCATCCCTCTTAAGCTAATTGCAAAGAGTGGTAAACCTCAGATTGAGTTGTAAACCCCAAACAAAGTTCCAACAAGCTCTACCAAGCTCTCCTGGTACTCACTGAGCGGTGACTCTCCGTGAATGGACAGAGGTCTCTAACCACACACCACACATGTACACATGAGCACACATAGTTGACATGTCACTAAATCAAGGGTGACATAAATGGCACTACCAGCTTGCATGGTGGGACTTCACTTTCCAAAGAGTGAGTGAGTAGTCACAGTGCTCTATTTCACGTGAAGTGGGACACCTCACCATCCTACAATGAATGGGGTAAGAGGCCAGTTTCGTAATGTATGCACAGACCTTTAAACCCTATTATGTAATCAGAGGGTTGGACAAACAACTGTGACCAGTGGTGTGAAGCTAGTCTGCAAGCACAGACCCTAATTTGACACTTTATCAGAAAATCATTGTGTCTTGAGAGAAGCCTAATTCAGCTACCTTCTGGTCATACATGGTCTATGGTAGTCTTACAGCGCAGACTCTCTTTTACAACTGACCAGGGTTTGTGCCTGCAAACTAGTGCCAGCAGTCACGGCTCTACACTGCAATTAACTGCCCAAAAGCTTTCGCTCTTTCCTGCCCAATTTGCATAAAATAAACAATTTGTTTACGTAAAACCGCTACCGAAGAGTCTCAGCTAAATTGTGAAATCTCGGCTTAGAAACAACCAAATGAAATGAACTAAACGTCAAATTCCAGAATAAGAGTTGCTCTAACCCATAATTAGTATCACTCGTAGTCAAATCATTTTTTAATTTGTGAAAACTTGGAGAAATGAGGAGCCATATATTTTTTTTTTAAAGTCTGAAAATGTAGCATTATTTTTCACATTTGCTGTCATTGCGCAAGATCAAAGCTTTCACATATGAAAAATCAAAGTATATTGAGGGGTCCTCATTCATGAACCCTCTACCGTCCTTCGCTTGTAGTCCCACGTATAGCGGTGCATGCAGGATGGTTTCAACTCGAGTGTATGCTAAACAGGGGGCATGTCTTGTCAGTGATTGTTTGCTCTCAGCCAATCAGATTGCAAGGATTTCAGTATTTTTCATGTTAAGTCTTCGATTTTTGATGGCAGTTTTACACAAAACTACTAACTGCGCAAACTTGAAACTGCCCAGTGAGTGAGACTGGAGTTTAAAGTTTAGCAATATGTTATTTGTTTGTATATTCATTTCGTCCCAGACTTGTGCCGGGAAAAAAACAAAACCTCTTTTCTCGGCCCTCTGAAACAGAAAAATACTCGTATCTCAAAAAATACTCATCTGTTTTCAGTGAAAATTAATATGAAGCATAATATCCTCATTTCCTATCTACTCTGGAATTTTCATGATATTTAAGGCCCGAATGAGGGAGATACGAGAATGTGAATTTTCGAGGATTTCTGCTCCTCGCTCAGAGGAGGGCTTCGATAGCCGTTAGGAATTCAAAAGCTTTGACGACTTTACAAAGAAGTTAATTTGGGTGTAGAGCAGCGCTTGCCAGGAGCAGCTACAGTACATGGCCTATAGTAGTCTTACAGCGCAGACTCTCTTTTACGAGGGTTTGTGCCTGCACACTAGTGCGAAGCTGCTATTGTACATCGTGTTTCACTGTGCAACTACTGCCCTTTGTTCGCTATTGAACTGTTTGTTGCATTATTGTTTGAACAGATTATTGACGGATGAGATGGAGGGAATTTCAAAATAAAAGTCTGGATATCTTTTTCAAACATACTATTTAATATTTTGAGCATACTAACGGTTCAAACAAAGGTCAGAAAATGGGAAAACACTGCTGTTACAGGACATGTAACAGCGACACCCGCTACGACAAACGGCAACGTCCACATACATGTACAGTACATGCAAGGGGTTCATTCATCCCCCTTCCCAAACAGAAAACAATCATGGACAAATGCAAAAATTTGGTTGAAAGCATGCGGTGGATAACATTAAAAAATCTACATATATCTGTTCAAAACATTTTGCCTGGGGAGCAGGGCCTACCCGAGCACCCACATCCACTGTCTGCTGCAGCAATGGAGCTTGAGCAGCAACTGGCTGCTAAAGCCGTCCGCCCAAGTCCCCGCGATAGACAGTCGATAGCACCCCGGCCACAGAAGCGAAACGTGCGCCCGAGGTCGATGGCGTGGTACCAGAAAATGAAGCCAATATTGACGAACGCGAAGTACCACAAAAACCAGTGTTCTACATGTCAATGATACATACTTGTAATGTACATGAGCAGATAAGCAAAAGAAGAAGTTGCGTTTGGAGAATATGGTAACTAACTTATAAATCTCTTATTTGTTTTGTTATGACCCATATAAAATCCAGAAAAAAAAAGGTTCGAATCCCGCTGGTTCCAATTTTTTCTGACTTGTGTTTTTCATTACAGATCGAGCATACGATCTTTAACACTGGGAGTAATATGCCGAAAGATTTGTTTACAAATTAAAAATTCCTCCCCAGTCAAGCTTCTTCGTTTATATTAAAAAGAACTTTCCCTCTCATTCAGGCACTCTCGAAACAGAGTGGATGATAGATAACAAGTCTCTGCTTGTTGTATCCTACGGTAGAATCTCCTCTTTCTCGAAGAAAATCTTGTAAATTCTTCACACTAAACTTGTCAAAAGACAGTAAGGAAGCCATTAAAACAAAATCAAAAGTTGAGCAAGGTAATCGTAGACTAATAGTGAAAATACGAATGAAATAAAAATATGAGATAACGGAAATCGGCACGGAGCAATACCAAAAGCACGAATCCAATATGGCGGTATGTCAAAGCTTGGCCAACCTGGTTACTATTACCAGGCATTACGTCATCGCGCTCGCATCGCCGAAACTGGGCTATTAGAAGTCAGTCAGAGGGTCGAAACTGCCTGAAGAGGCAACCTCTGCACACAGACTGGAAAATGCAAAAACTCCATACAAGGGTACCCTCTGAATCATGAAAGTGATTCGAAAGAAAGAAAGCTTTGTTTGCATTTACACTAAAACAGCTTTTCTTTTGTATGCTTTTGTTTGTTCTTATTAGTTAAACAAACTATGTCAGAGAAAGTATACATGTAGGTTACAATGCCCCTGGACAACCTAGCTATCAGAGATGGTCCAACAGAATGTTATCAAGCACATAAGATTTCACACTCATGTTAGATAGAGTAGGCCATTATAGGTAATATGAGGCAATTGTCAGGGGGGGGGGGGGCTATTGAGGAAAAAAACCCCAGAAATAACCTACCGTTTCTAAAGGTAAAGAGGATGTCCCCGCTCCCCCTTCCAAAGCTTATATGGGACATCATAGAATTTGTTGGCTATATTAAAGATTCTGAAAATATGGGTGTTTTCCTCCTTTTCTTGTTTTTTTTTTTTTTTAACAAATGGTATTTCATTCATGCATGTAGAAGATGAAGCCTAGACCAAGGAGGTACATGCCTAGACTGGTGACGGTTTGCAATTACCTGAAACGAAGTAATTACAGGTGAGTTCATCTTCTGACTTATCCCACAGTGGTTTTGCAACCAAGGCATTTTTCCTGGCTTTTGAAACAGATGGTAAACAGCCCCCTCCTCTACCCCCTCACAGCTTTAAATACCTGGTGCTGAAACTTGAAGGCCAGGCTACTTATGGGCTATTAGAAACAGATCATGCAGATGCTAGGCCAAGTATGCTGTAAAACTAGTGTCTCCCATAGCCCCATGCAGCCAAATATTTGTCCAGTTTTTATGAAGGAAATAGGCCTTTACAGTGTTGGTCAAGGTCCTTCATTAGGTTCTAAATAACTAAACTATTATTGGTAAATTTAAACAAAAAAATATGTTGGGTTTTTTTCCTGTGGTCCCTTCAACAATATGCATTACCTTAAACATATAACACAAGTAAAGTTCCAATAAACTTTCCAAATGAAATAGGAACTGCCAAATACAAGTTGGAGTAAAGTCAAGTCCATCAGAAGAAGGTTCAACAAAGCTCCTGTTGTGATATTTAAGAGGGAAATTATCATGATGTTTACCTGATTGATTTCAGACATATATCATGTCCCAACATATCCAGCAGGAATTCATTTCTTGGAAATTTCTTCAACTCATGTAGGCTGCATAGAGCAAACTTAACTCAGCTGAGTTAAAGGAGAATTACGCTCAAAAATAAAGACGATAGTGTTCAAAGGTGTTATTTATTCCTACTTGTTAGACTATATGGCTTCGCGTCAAAATATACGAGATCGATACGAATCAATTTTTTCTGAGCAAAATTTACCATCTGCTAGCAATACGTATCGTCTGCTAGCAGCACATGGGGGCTGCCATTTTGTTTATGTGTACAAGAAGATTTTCTTAATCCAAATGCTCAATTGCCTTTTTCAAAATTAAAAACCCATTTCAGATTAAAAATATAGAATAGATATGTCAATTTATTTTTAAACTGAAGATTTCCTTATATATTTCTGTTGAAAATCGATATTCGCTTAATAGAAATCTATTTTCTCGATACTGGACGTATGGGACGGAGCAAATTAATTCAAATTTTATGGATGCTTCTTCCCTGAGCATCTATAGCGGCAAACTATGCATTCACCTGCTTTCGGATAATGGACTTGAAAAGTCAGAATGCATGCTGCATATATTATGTTCTGCTCTGTTTGGCAAACCCAAGAAAATAGATTTTTGTTAAGCAAAACCAGACCATTTAAAAGTATCATTATAAAGATTTAATTTTTATAATACAGGTAAACACCCACTTTATATTTTCCGTCACATATGGGATTTTAGGTAATGAAGAAAATCAATTTAGGATTTGGATTCAAAATATCTTCCTGACTGGAACATTTCTCAATGGTTCATGTACAACTCCAAATCAGCAAGAAAATGGCAGCCCCCATGTAAATGAGTAGGAGACGATACCGGGTGTTGGAATATCTTTATTTATACCCTTTTCTGATATCTTATTAGAAAATGATTTAGGCCAATAAGTAGGAATATATTACACCTTCCAATATAAGTAAATTTGTAATCAGGGCTTAATTCTCCTTTAATTATGAAAGAGTAGTATCCCATGCCAGACCAATGCAGTAAAGTAATTCTACCTCCTTGCTGTTTCAATAAAAATCATCTTGTTTTCAATTTCAATGCAGTAATGACAAGTCAAGGTGACAATGCATAGAAATGACATATTCCTGGGAAAGACATTATAATTCCTAAGGAGATTATACAGGTCACAGGCCTACTGCAGTGTGTAGATATGAAGTGCAGGTAATTCCACATGCAAGGTGCAAGAAACCTTGTTAAGTCCAAAATGTTATAATAATGTTTCTACATCCTTACCCCCCCCCCCCTCGATCCATCTGGGGGAAACTACAACAAATCCAAATATTGATGTATCTGTAACTGCATATGAAATATGCACTTTGCAGGATCATAAAATTATCCAACAAGCAAAATTCCTGATGAGATACGGAGACAGCTTTGATATTTGGCAGAGGCTCACAAAAATTATCACCAAAATAATCACATCTGCCTTCACTTTTGTTGTCCCTTTACGGAACATAGGGAAATGAATGCCACTTGATGTCTGCAGGATTTGAGATCCTTCCTTTAGTTTGGCTGAAATATCTTTCCATTTTTATTTGCAGTATTAAAAAATTGCTATTGTTTGTTGTCAAGTTCGTTTAATTTTCAGATGATGCATCAGACTGAAGATTGGAAAGGTCACAAGTTCCAGGGAAGTTTGAGGGAAATATATGTTTAATATAACAAAAAACAAAAAATAATTTTAAAAATAGTATTTGTATTCTCCGCCACTGGATGCATTTGTGGAATGGATCTTTGCTTAATAGTGAAGTCTCTGTACCCCTGGCCTTGTACATGTGTATATACATAACATGTATACAGGAAGTCACACATACATGTTGGGAAATGTCAGATAGTCAGGAAATTATAATAAAACATACAGATGTGTTCATGTACAAAGCCCTAACATACAATCAAGTATTTTAACTGATAATGAACTTGGCATCACACATCGTAGTAGTCTTAGATTTTAGATATTTTTAAAAACTGGAAGGGCAGTCTGAAAAAAAAAGTTTCCCCAACTTCTTCTTTTGCCTATCTGCTCATGTACATGTACATGTATGTATCATTGACATTTCATGGACATGTTGAACACTGGTTTTTATCCATGTTACAAAAGTATTGGGCACAACTTTATCTTTTGCTCTAACGTCTCATATTAAATATAGATTTCTTTACACTGGTGTAGAAGCATCCTACTATTAACAGGCTTAAGCAGCTTTGAAAGCAACTTTTATAAATGCTATATTTAATCTTTGACAAATAGATTTTCAAAAAGGCATAATTTACAATTTGTAGCAGAGTTTTAGAAAAAAAAAGACAGAACTTAATTCCCAAGACTACCATCTCTTTATGATAATGTCCATTATATGTTTGTTACACAGGATAATATTTGGCTACTGCATCATCCTTGAAAGTCTTCCCATCACAATTCCACTTTCTCTCTCTGATAAAAGTACAATGCACTCTTTACACTAAATGTGATTTTCAAACTTCAAAAAAAGCTTGCACATGTATGATGTGGACATCATGAATGAACTTTACTTGAACTGACAACATTACTCTGCAAATCAACGCAATCTCCGGAATTCATTTCAAAGGGTTGTTTCAGGCTCTACCTCGTAAATAGAAAATGTAAATGACATCTGGATTTCTGAAAACGTAACATGTATGTTGAACAAGTGGTGATTATCGTTTTTCGGATATCATCTCTTGAGAGCCAGAAGATTGTTATCTCCAATACTTTAAAGGGATACGCCACCAGGCGGCCGTGGGGAAAGTCAGGATAGCGCAAGCCCCATTCACTCGTACACAAAGTATGTGCGTCGAAAGCGTCCGTCGGACTACTGGGATTACATTTCGGATTGCATGAAGCCGACCGAATCTCACATGACAGCTCGAGCTCAGGCGGAGCGTGCATGTTGCGCAGCGACCAGTCTGTCCGAAGTTTGCGCCCCGCGGGGCAACGGCATGATCAGGTAGCGTTCACGGTGCCCTCTCGCGGCATAAAAACGTCCGCAATCTGCGGTAGAGTATCCTTTTAACGCCCTTCTGGCTCTCAACAGACGATATTGGGTTATATTTTGGTAATCACTCCTTAATGTATTTTTATCTGATTACTTATAAGGAGAAAAAATTTTAATATTTTATTTTTCCTTTTTAAAAATTAAAGAAAATTCACTATATGTCTAGATGCGGGTACATGTATATTATAAAGTGAAGGACCCGACTAGATATTTTACCTATAAGATCTACAAGTGGAGAATGGGAAAGAAGAAAGCATGAATAAGGCTAGACATTTCTCATTTTTCCTAGCAGTGTGAACTCCTTTAATTTTGACAATTTTATCAACATTCTCAAGACAAAGTTTTTCTATTCTGCTATCTAGAAATATCACTTCTGAACCTACCTAAACCATGATCACACAGGTGACTTCATATTTTCCTTCCAATCCAGTGGACTTGCTCCCATTGTCAAATGAAGCTTGTCAGTTCAGAAACTTCCGCTCCTCACCCATGTTTCCTATGAAGGAAAAAAAAAAAGAAGAAAGATATTCCCTTTATTACATGTATCAGGAACCATTCCATTCATAAAATGAAAATACTGACAAGGGAAACACATTAATTTGCTCTAAATTTACATCACCCTTCTACTTTCATTACCTTGTTATATTTTTCTCTTTTGAATACTGTAAACCAAACACGTGCAAGACGTGAAAATTTAGCAAATAGTGAACAGCCATTTTTCACAGCAACAACCTTGCAAAAATTTAGTGTTATGTCATTCATGGCATGAAACTTTCGTGAAAATTTCGTGAATCTGAACCACTCGCAAATTTCGTGAACAACAGTTTCTGGTTTTTACAGTGGCAAACTATCTGTAGAAAGAATAGAGAGAAAAAATAATAGAAATGACAAAAATTCAAAGCAGTTCAGAAGCAGTGCTTGACAAAGAAACTTGCATGAAAATTTGTAGTTTTAGTATGTCTCTTTTCTACGATATCTATATCTTATTTATCCTGGGGGGTGTTTCATAAAGCTGTTCGTAAAGTTACGAATGACTTTACGAATGACTGGAACATGTTCTTGGGTGCTATACTAATCAGATTCCATAGAGATACATACTAATTATGTACCTCTATGTCAGATTCTCGATCACCAGTCGTGCGTAAAGTCGTGCGTAACTTATGAACAGCTTTATGAAACACCCCCCTGTATTATGAAGAAATAGGCCAGATCTGGCTATCTATTACCCAAACATTCTAGTTTGATAATAAACGAAGTAAAATATCAGCTCATCAAAATAAACAGCACTTCCACTGCATTTGCAATCAGGTCACTGTGCAACATTTTGCAAACCATACAGCAAATCTTGATTGTCATGATCCATGTACTGTATAACCAGAAACGGTCGCAACATGACACTTTCGCAATTTGTAAATGACAGCAACCAACTTTCACGATTCGCACAAATTTAGTGTTATGTCAATTATGATTCAATGATTTCGCGGCATGTAACTTTCGTCTGTCTGAACCACTTGCGAAATTCGCTAACATTAAAATGTGTGCACGAAAGTTGCTGGCATTACAGTACATAGGCTTTCAGGTATGTTTAAAAAAAATCAGATACTTGCAAATATGACACCGTGTACAAGGGCGATATTGTTTATTGTGTGAATTTCTTTTCACCTGAAGACTGATGTACTGGAACATGTACAAACCTGTCTATAAAGACCACTCAAGGGAGACAAGAAAAGCGGTCTTTATGAGCACAATGAGCATTATGAAGTACATAGAATTGAGTGTACGGTGCACAAGAACTATCCAAGGTTTTGCAGAGAAATATTATTTCAGCCTCTTTAGTCAAAACAATCAGTCAATTACCATAAAAAACAATCACTTACATATATCCAACCCATAATAATGAAACAACTATTGATCAAACAAAGATCAAGCAGACAGTCTGGGTCAGCTGATAATTAATATCCATTAGTTTATGGAGTGCCAGACGGGTACTCACTATATATGCAAAGTGCTATAGATGTACCATTGCCTTCTGCTCTCGGGAGGCAATACGATAGTGGAGTGGATGGCAGAAGTCACATTTGAAAACATATATACATGTATATATAAATATCTCACTTTTTTAATCCAAGTCATTACAAATTCATGGGCATACCTACAAAAGGTTGACACTTTGAATGCTGGGAAAGTTGTGCAGTGTACAGGACAAATTAATCAAATCATAAGACAAATGGCATAAGAAAAAAATATGAAGCAAAGAAAGGGTAGCTACATGTAACGGTAGTCTTCACTCATACTCAACCTCACAACATTTCACTGAGAGAGAGGAGGGACTCTGAAAACCAAGGACCAAGGATAAAGTTGAGTTCTGGTCATGTGATTACATTGTGAAAGAAACTGTCTCAAAGCAATTGGGAAAGGTTGATCATGTCTACATAAGAATTGGTGTACTGTGAGGTTTTGGAATCATCAAATTGATAAGAAATTTACACAATCTCGATGAAAAGCACATGGCACTGTACACAGAAATGGGTATATGGGACTGCACACACACATGTGACATGAATGTTCGGCCCAAACACTCCAGCTATTTCGGGTCATATTTCGAATATGAGGGCGTTTGAAGAGCATTCCTTTTCAGGGGACATATCTACTATGATGTTCTTCCAAACTGACATAAAAGGAATGAGAAAGCTCACAAATTATTGAACCTATTCTTTATAAAGTACATGTAGTTCCAGGGGCCAAACTGCCTCTTGCCGCCCTCCTACATTCCTTTTTGGTGCTGGCTGGGGACAAGAATAGGCAGTCTAAAAACAAGATTCACTCTACTTGTCTTGTCTTGTGCTTCAATACTCTGTGCAACAACTTGCACCGATGAAAATGCTCTTACTATCAGAAATACTAGGGAAGTACCATACTCCATGGAGGAACTGAGCAGGAAGACACGTTATCTTGGCTTCGTCAAAGAAAGTTCAAGCAAGAGACACAAGGTCATAAAGCCCTCCGACAGGGCTACATCTCTGTACATGTACATGTAATGCCTCCTATACATATCATGCTCAAGGGCAGAACACACAATTGAGGGCTGAAAAAGAGCAGTGCACCTCCCTCCAAAAAAGAAGCCCTACATATAAAGTCAGGTTCACAAGAAGGGAGCTAAACTTTAAAGGGATTGATTAATTTTGTGAGAAATTGTGGAACCAGCTCAAATGCCAGTGAATTGTGTGCAATCCTCTAACTACATATATAATTAAGGATATGTGAAAGTATGAGAGAAAATGGAACCTGTTTACTATCCTAAAAAAGAGAAAATCCTGATCGATCACTAGTGCAAGTCGCTCGGCTTCTTCGCTGCGCTGTAGTCACAAAAACCAAGCACCAGCGCTTGGCGATTTCAGAGCGGGTTTCCAGCCCGTACGGTATTCTGTGATAGAGCGAGGTATGCCAACCGTAAAAGTTCTTTAGAGTTCGGTGGTACTCTATCCCGACATCAATGTTCAATCATAAATATCTTGATATATAAACGACCGATCAGCTTATAAAACTCAGGCGACTCCTGTCTGACCTAAAGGTTTGCAATTATGATTACAGCATTAGCTGGAACAGTGATTTTTTTTTTCAAACCTGGGCAGAGTTAATCAATCCCTTTAAGTTTCGCTTGTAGTTTCAAAACTTAAGTTATCTTTTAGTTATCTTGTAGTTTTAGACCGTATGAACGAACTCGTAGTTTCGAAACTTTACGTTCACTTCTAACTCCAGAACCACAAGCTGGCTTGTGTAAAGTCCTCATACTTTACGGGCCGTGTGGACAGAATACACTTTCAGTTTACCAATCTCGTTGTTAAAAATGACCTCTCTACCCATGTTAAACGATGATCGCTCGACTTGTAGTCTCAGAACAACGAGCGTTGTTGTTTTGGGCCGTGTGAACCCTCATCGTTTTTAGTGAGCAGTTGATTCGTTAACTTTAAGTTTTGAAACTACAAGTCGCGTATGAACGTAGCTAATGTTGCTCCCCCCCCCCCCCCCCCCCCCCTCCATCCCCTGGAGAGTAATTGTCCAGGAGGTAGTTGTTCAGGTACGTTTCAAAACAATGCCATAATCAGCCAGTACGTAATTAGTACATGGTACAAATGGCCTTGAAACGACCCCAATTTGTGCGTGCAGACGCTTCTGTTTTGGTGGATGCGCTACTTGTTTAACATGTAAAGCAAATAATGGTCAATTGTACTCGGTACAAATCTTAATTACCAACTGGCTTATTCTTCTGAACATACACATGTAATGTCCTGGGGAGATGTTATGGCAAATCTGAAAACAGTCTAGGCAGGTGACTCCCAGACACCCATTGCAGAGTGTTTTTTCTTGCAGAGAACCCTGAATGTATGACACAACGTCAGAAATACTAACTCCATGGACAAGGCAAATATTATGAGGCTAAATATGGCTCTCTAAACCTTGATATATAATCTACACATGGATGTAGATAGACAGTTAGTGAGCAGGTCATTGTCACATCACCTGAAAAGAATGATCAATAATCTACATTGACCAATCAGCTTGTGCTTATCTGTACAGGATGTGAGGCTTTAACATGGGATTATTAAATGCAAGCTTGTCTATCACTCACTTCCAATATCAATAAATAGCCTGAAAAAACATGAATGTGGTAAAGGCCCTAGGTTTTAACATTGAGTAGATGAGGATGTGCCAGTCATGTGTAAAAAACTTAATGTACATCTTGCAACATCCTTGTCAGGACTGTAGAGCAGACACTAAACAAGGATGACTGAAGATTGTTATTGTTATTTAACTTGCGGGCTGAATTATTTCTGTCAAGTACTTTATTTTAGTACCACTCAAGGCACAAGAATGTAATATCAATAATACTTAAGTGTTATTTTAACAAAAACAACATCAACATGTATGACAGTATTCCTAGTACTAGTACTAGTAGCTCTGGGTGAAAAGAAGATGCTGGATTCTGGTTCATGATATTCTGTTTTGAAATATTCTGTTTCTACATGCAATGTTTACTGGGCAGTCTGTTCCAAATGGCTAATTTGCAAATATCTAAGTGCCTGATTCCTCTACTGGATTGTACGGCTCAGAAGGATGAGCATAGGACATTCAAGATGGTAGTGGAACTGATTTGAGCTTTTAAGGGGAAAGTCCACCCTGGTATTTAGTTGATTTGGCGACGTTGTTTCAGTGTGATCCAAAGAGGTCCACAGGGATCCAAAATGGCAGACTGCTGGACCACCTCTTGGGGGTGCTCCACGAGAGATAGCATAATCTAACGCACGCTTGATGACCCTCTCTACATGCTAGGGTGCTACAATAGATCACGCGAACAGCTGCAGGTATGTACGCGTCAGGTGCCAGTGGACCTCCCTGGCGCGTGCCATGGGTTGCTCCACGAGAGAGCGATCCAGATCCAATCGCGTAATGAGAACGGGGTCTTGGAGGAATAAATCCTACCATGTACACATTCAAAAACCTGGGGCAAGACTCAAAGGGATAGTCAACATTAAACTCATGGGGAGCTGGGATCATACTGCATTTGCAAAATGCTGTTTACTTTACACACAGCCTGTCCGTCATGCCAGCCCGTCAGATAAATGCAATGAAAGATCGGACAGCACAAAGTTGACCAAACTCGGGCTAGTCGATTGCTTTAGGTTTTAACCAATCCCAAGTTCTTAGACTCTTAACAGGTCTTATCGTTCACCCGAACAAATGTTTAGTGTAATGGTCGAACATTTCAGAATACAAAAACATGATTTACCTCTAGCTGGTTAGTCTATCCATTGCTCTTTATTGCCCTCCGTGACACGTCGTTGCCACGATTGTGCAACAACCCTCAGAGAGCTGGTCATCTACTTACTTTTCCATATGTGACTAGATATTTGATTGCTTTTTCATGGCGTGAAATTTGAAACACAGAGCAATCTTCCACAGAAAACATCCGAGTTGGTGCAGTATAAATCACATGTTGTGGCATGTGTGATGGAAGTCCTTGTATCGAAAATGACACAAAGCTCTGACTGCATTTTTCTCTCTCATCTGAAATTGCCTGCCTTTCCCCACAAGTTCTTAGTGGTTTGCCTCTTTAAGAGAGATAACTGCAATTAAAATGCCTTGCCAAAGGACATACCCACCAGGCAAACAGTTCAACAGGTCAACTTCTTGATCGAGAGTCAAGTGAATAAACCATTATTACAAGGGTACTCCCACATAATCCATTTGAAATCATCCAGAAAAATTTGATAGGTGCAGACGATGCACACACAAAGTTCTGAAAGTACAGATTTTGTTCCCTCCCCCCCCCCCCCCCCCCCATGTTTACATGGATCAAGACTTCAAACAGGTGACTAACAAGGGTTTGGCCTATAAACTAAGTCACATCACTGCATGATGCAATCCGGTCAAATCAAAATTAAATTGACTATCAGCATGAGAAGATAGTGTAAAGCAAGCCTGATGCTCACCTGACTACTCACGCAACTGTCTCTTCACATTCCATGGATGGGAAGCTAATATCCTGGTCTAAGTATTTTCCCCCTATATTTCTTAATTTCATGCATTGGGTGGGGCTGTAGACAAGACTCAGAAACATCATGTAATCCTAATTATAACCATTCAAGTTTGATTTAAAAAAATTTTTTTTTGATGTACAGCTCAAGGTTTGTGGTACTAATGTAGTTTTTGTTTGATAGTAGTAAATAGTAGAAAAATCATAAATAGTCATGTAACTGTTTAGATGATCTTTGAAGGTTTGCATGGTGGAGCTTATAACGTGGAGAAGGTTTACGGTTCACCATGTGTGTTGGTAGGAGGAAAGGGAAAAAGAAAATTGGAGATGGATAGACGAGAAAGGATGACAAGAGAGAAAAGAAGAAATAATCTTTCGTGACACTGGGTGAAGTCCTGAAAAGGACTGTAGACCAGATGAGATGAGAGGAGAAGACTTGGTTGATGACCGATGGATGAGCAGCGATGGATTGAGTAGCGAAGGTTTGAGTAGATGAGGCTTGAGTAGGAGGTTACTCGACGTTTCGGACAGGTTGACTGTCCGTCATCAGGAGTGAAGTGTGCTAGACGAGCGGCGGGGTTTTATGGAGTGTGTGCGGACGTCGGAGGAATCGGCGGCCGGAGGTGCGGGCGGGTTGCTGTCGGTGGTGGCGCTATTATGTCCGAGAGTTGAGTGGACGTGTGTGCGGACGTCGGATGGATTGGTAGCGGGTGGCTGGCGGCGTGAAGTCCTTTGTGTGTTGGCTGGTCGAGGGCGGAGATTGTACCGGGTTTGTGTAGGTGGGACGGCGGGCTGTGGTGTCGGGGGTGCGTCGGCCTGAGGGTTGGGTGGGATGGCGTTGGTAGTCGGCGGGTCGGCGTGCTGGATGGTCGGCTGATCGGCGGGTTGAGTGGGCTGTGAGTCGGTGGGTTTGGTGGGCGGCGATTCAGTCGATTGAGTTGTCAGTGGTGCTGGTTGTGTGGATTGGGTTTGGTGTTGGTTGGTGCCCCTATGAAGGATTGGGTGCCAGATGTGGTTGAGATGAAGTCCAGTGTCCTGTGGTACTGTGTCGTGGCGTTGAATCTCGATGGCCTCCCTCACTCTTCTGGTGTGCCAGTGCTTGATGTTGCTACTCAATCCATCGCTGCTCATCCGTCTATCCATCTCCAATTTTCTTTTTCCCTTTCCTCCTACCAACACACATGGTGAACCGTAAACCTTCTCCACGTCATGTAACTGTTGTTATTAACAAAAGAGTTACGCTTTTCTGTTTATACCATTAATGGTATGATCCGATTATGATCCGTTTCTAAAGAAGCGGGTACCTGGAAATTATCTAATTCATTCGGAAATTTTAAACGGAAAGTGAAATCCTGTAGAAAAACACCATTTGGCAATTAATATAAAACGAGTGTCTAGAAGTCAAGCTTAGCTTTCCTTGACACAGGAAGAAGATCAATCTCTAAACCCTTACCAAGGCAATGACCTTTCACTACTGACCTACATTAGCGGCATCCTTCTTGGAAACGTGGATCAGACAAAGTCCGCTCGTCTTGCCGCAGCCTTCTAAACTAAGGGCTTTTCCTTTCAAGTGTTAATACACAGAGTATTGCTTAGGCTTCTACATGTAGGTGTGGACTAGGGAACCTCAAAGAAACCTGATGACACTGCAACTAAAACTGAATATTCTCTCAGCAATGGCATTGGAAAATAACAAAATATTGAATTTTCACAGCTACACTGTAGGTGTGGTCGATGTAGAAAGAAACCCGTTTTGTTACAAGGTGAACACCATATCCCAAGCATTTGATTCAATTATCACAGTATCACTACAGCTTTGTCAAAAAAATAGGCCTATATAAGCATGTAGTTTTATTAATTTAGTATCATCTCCATATTTATTCAATGTCGCATTTTTTTTTGTATTCTATTTGCAGTTTGCACTCTTTCTTGTTATCCTCAGAGTACATAAAATTATATTCTTAACCAAATTTGCCTGGTGAATTATGCTTTGTTTATGGGGGAGGGGAAGCTACATACATGTATAGGACAAGCCCTGGATAGTAAGTACAGTTAAGGTTGATCCCCCCCCCCCCCTCCCTGGGTACATATAAATATTAGGCCAAATAAAAATTATACCTAGTTTCTTGCCCCACCTGCTTCCTTTTTTGTGCCCGCATCCTTTTTTTTTTTTTTTGCTATTTGATATTTTTGTTTACCCCCCCCTTTTTTTTAACCATCAACATTTTGCTGCAGAGTCCTAAAATTAAAACTTGATGCCTGGGGGGGGGGGGGGTTAAAGGGACCCCTAAAGAATATAAAGATATAAGGGGGGAAATATCAAATTTCAAATAACATGGTATGTACCCCCTCCTCATTTTCTAAAAAATCTGGACAAGAAACTAGGAATCAATTTCACTTGGCCTTAGAATCTTTTAGTCCTTAGCCACACCAAGCAGCTTCTTTGGCCCTATCATTTTTTTTTCTAAATAAACTTATAGCCTATATCAAGTACAATACCAAACTAAATCAAGTCCTCCCAGCCAAACCCTCACTATGACATTTGACCTCTGACCTCCATCCAAATCCCACAGGAAGTCTACAACCATGCTAGACTATCAAGAATTTGATGTGTCTGGACATTTCCCTAGGTTGTAATTTTTGTTGGTTTCATGGAATATCATTTCAAAACAAATTTTCTTTTTCCTCCCTTTCAATATATAACATCGAGGTGGCTGAATTTTCTTCTTGAAAATACATCAATGGCATTTTATTCTAATTGGAAATATGGGTTGCAAATTATGGCCAATGTATTGCATTCTTTTGTTTTTTTTAATTGTATGTTTTATTAAATCAAAAGACAAAAATCATAATATTTACATGTCATCAACAATGATTGGTACACGACAAAAAAGATTTTAAAAATAAATAAATAAAAATAAAAAAATAAAAAAAGTGACATTCTTATACTATACATGTATTAAATATAAAGTAGAGTTCTGGTCATGCAATTGTGAAAGAAACTGTCTCAAAGGAAATGGGAAAGGTTGACCATGTCTACATAAGAATTGTTTGATACTGTGTTGTGTTGGAATCATCAAAATAGATAAGAAATTGACCCAATCTCGCTGAAAAGCACATGTACTGCACACAGAAACGGGTATATGGGACCACACACACTAGTGGCATGAATCTTGGGCCCGAACATTTTAGCTATTTCTAGTCATATTTCAAATATAAGAGCATTTGAAGAGCAATCCATTTCAGGGGATGTTCTACTATGATTGTTCTTCCAAACTGACATAAAAGGAATGAGAAAGCTCATAAATTATTTTTCACCTTTCCCAGAACTCAAGATTCCCTTTAAATGTATTTGTAAACCTAAAGCTACCTTTTTGACATGCAGAGTGATGTTTTCTTCTCCAAGGTGAGCAAACTTGACAGCAGTCCCTACAACCTAAATGTATTTTGCTGCTATTTCAAACCTACTGTGACCTGGCTTTGACCTAGCTTTGACCTTTGACTCTCCTGCTAAACAGCTAATCAAGATCTTGGTATGAGTGGAGTTTAACAGGATCATAACAGGATGCTACATGTATTCTCTTCCTTCTCAAACATCCCTAATTCTGATATCCCTAAAAGACAGGAAATGATCATGATTACTATTTTGCAGAGTTGCAGTACACCTTTTATTTTCACAGGTTGCAGATTTTTTTTTAAATCAGAAGGCCAAATGGATTTTTTTTAAATCAGAAGGCCAAATGTTTTTTTTTTTTTAATTCTCCATCCAAATAAACTTGGGGAGGGTGGGGGGGAGGGGGGGGGGGGTCAAAATAGACAATAGACACTCACTGATCATGTCTATGTTGTTAAAATTCACACTATAATAAGTTTAAGCCCTGTAAAGTACCCAGGGCATCTAAATGCACATGCACATTGCTTGATTTGATTTATTTGATTTTATTTACCAACAACAACATTGAAGTTACAATACATTTTTCGGGAAAGATATTCACATGTATAAAGAAAGTAAGTACTAGTACGTTAAAAAGGGGACAGATCATAGCACATGTGCTCGTTGAGCCTGACCCATAACAGAAAACAGGTATTTCGGTATTATTATTTGTGAGCTTTCTCATTCTTATTACGTTAGTTTGAAAGATTATCATAGCAGATATGTCCCCTGAAAAGGATTGCTCTTTAAATGCCCTCACATGACAAGAAACAGTTGAAATATTCGGTCCGAACATTTGTGTGTAGTCCCATATATACATTTCTGTGTGCAGTGCATGTGACTATCAGCAGGAGTGAGTCAATTTCTTATCATTTAATGATTCCAAAACCTTACAGCATACACCAATTCTTATGTGCTATAAAATCAACCTTTCCCAATAGTTTTGAGCCAGTTTCTTTCACAACTCAACTTTATCTTTAAACCATTCATTCAAAATCGTTTACCATCAGGAACAAGTGGTAGATTAGCTCTCCACAAGACATGACCTTGTACACAATGCAAAGGTCATGCAGCTTTGAGATGTCAGCTAATAAATGGGTATAAAGTGTTCCTGTAAAGCAGATTTGTAGCTGAAGCAAAACAGTTCCATGGCTGTAGAAAGTTCGCTATCATGTATCCTTTCACTTGAGTGAGAGCTACATTTTTGTGGTAAGAACAAGGAGTTATCCATGGTGATATAACTCCTTGATATGAAGAAGCCATAACTTGCTTGAATGTATTGTAGGGGGTGATTCTTCAAATAAAACTAATATGTCTAATTTGGCAATTCATTGCTACATTTTGTGAGTGAACGACCGTGTCAGTCATTTGTAAGAGGGGTAGGCCTACTTAAATCATGGATCCATATTAGCATGGAAAGTAAGAATAACACTGAAGCAAACTAGGTCTAAAACCTAAAAAGATGCAAAGTAAGCATCAAATTGCATGAAGCAAATCACAAAGTGATTCCCTTCATATATGAACACCATGTTGCCCACAATGTAGTCCTAAGGCATACCTACAGAATTATAGCAGTAATGTCTATGGCCATCTTAAGAATATGTTGCAGATATGAACATCACAAACTCATGAATGATTTGCCAATTTGTCTAGTTATTTTCACTGTTTTCCCTAGTTTTTCATGCCACTAAAAATTCATACCTTTCTTAATAGGTGTCCGTTTTTCTTTTTGAGCATAGTGTAGCTCTGATTTTTCTGCTTTGATTAAAAGTAAGTAATATTTTTGACTGGACTTCCCCTTTAAAAGCTGTTGTGGTTGGGGTTCTCTACTAGGCTTTTTACACCTGCAAAATTTTGTTTAGTGGGTGGGGATAAATGAGGATTTAGCCCCACCTATCGATAGTACGGGACTAAGCTTAGCCCACTTTCTGTTCACATTGCCTTTTACCAAAGTGTGCTAACTCTATGATAGTACAGGATTATTTTAGCCCTGGAAAAAAAGCAGGGTTAGCCCCACCAAAGATGGGGCTAAATGTCAAAAGGTGGGGATAAGCGCTCTGGCTAGGGAGATAGTACGGGACTAAAACTGCAAATGAGAACAGCAAAATATATAGTGACAGTCCAGGTTTAAGGATAGTACGGGTTAAAAAATATCAAGTGTAAAAAGCCTTATACATGTCAACAAGGCATGAGCATTCTTGAGCAAACCGAAGTTGTAGAAAATGCCCCTTTTAGAAACCTTTCAGAAAAAATCAGAGAAGCAGATTGGTGAAAGTTTGAACAAAATCGGACAAGCAATAAGAAAGTTATGATTTTTTGAAAGTTGTAATCACTATCCATATGGGAATTTCAAATTGGAAGAATAGAGGTAATGTCACTGTGATGTAGCTGTGGACAACTCCCCCATTCGCTCCAACACACAAAATGACTAAAATGTCACTTTTTTCAAAATGTATTACTCAGTAGGATCTTTTTTCCATGAGGACCTATAACAATATGCTATTTCCAATATATTTTGAGTACTGCCCCAAGGTTAAAAGCGCCTCGAAGAAAACTGCAAATTATTGATGTTTTTGTGTACAACAAATGGGAGAGTTGTCCTCAAAAATGTCACAATTGACTCACCAAATTGCCAGTTTGAGATTCCCATAGATGTAGTGATCTCATTTTTCAGACATCCATATTAAACTTTCTTATATGCTTTTCACACTTGCAAAATTTCGCTTAACCCCGGGAAATTGGTGGGGCTAAGACCCCCCCTTAGCCCCACCAATTTCCCGGGGTTAAGCTTAGCCCACTTGCTTTTCACACTTACTTTTACCAAAGTGGGCTAACCCCGCAATTAGTACGGGACTATCTGGCCCTGGAAAAAAGCAGGGTTAGCCGGGCAATTGCGGTGCTAGCACCACAATTGCGGTGCCAAGAATGCAAGTGTGAAAACGAAAAGAAAATGCGGTGCTAAGGACCACACATGCCGGTCATCACAGACAACGTGCTCATAAATATGCATTTCCTTAAAGCTTCTGGGTGCGACAGTTAACCTGTTTACCTCAGCTTCATGCGTTGCAAGTAAATGTACATATACATGTACATGTAGTACATGCTTGATCTTGATGACTAGTATTTTACGAGGCATGCGCGATAGTGAAGATATCTCTTCTTCTTTCGTATGAGGTAGTAGTGTTATCAGATATACATCAGGCTATATTTGTTGATGTTTTTTTGTGCGTCCTTTGGGCTTGATAAGTCAGTCATCCTGTCAGTGAAGATATCAATATTCATGAGCTATCAGATAGTCCGGGGTTAAGCAAGCGCAAGTGTGAAAAGCGGAAAATTTCTCAACCCCGGCTAAGCACTTAGTATGGGATTAAAAAAACAAGTGTGAAAAGCAAAAACGATAGTCCGGGGTTAAGGATAGTCCGGGGTTAAGAAAAGTAAGTGTGAAAAGCATATATGCTAAATAAATAAATAAATAAATATGTACGTGTATATGTACATGTACTTGCAACGCATGAAGGCGAGGTAAACAGGAAATTAAATGCATATTTATGAGCACGTTGTCTGTGATGACCGGCATGTGTGGTCCTTAGCACCGCATTTTCTTTTCGTTTTCACACTTGCATTCTTAGCACCTAAATTGTGGTGCTAGCACCGCAATTGCCCGGCCAGATAGTCCCGTACTAATTGCGGGGTTAGCCCACTTTGGTAAAAGTAAGTGTGAAAAGCAAGTGGGCTAAGCTTAACCCCGGGAAATTGGTGGGGCTAACACCCCCCCCCCCCCCCCCCTTAGCCCCACCAATTTCCCGGGGTTAAGCAAAATTTTGCAAGTGTGAAAAGCATATAAGTCCTTGTCCGATTTCTTTCAAACTTTCACCATCCTGTTTTTCTTATTTTTCTGCTTTCACACAAATCATCTTATTACCAAGGTAGGATTGCCCTTTAAGCGAGACTGTTCCAAGCCCATGTTAGGCTGATGGGAAATCCCAACTACATGTATGATGAAGTAAGAACTGCAACAACTGTAAGGACAATACAACTTCTATAAAACTTACATTATTTCTAGAGTTTGGTTTTCATAGAGCTTAACACAACATGTAGGCCTACATGCAGCAACGAGGATGAGGCTTATCAGGCAAGCAGATTAATATAGGCCTGAATGTACAGTATGCAAGTGTGGATTTAAGTGACCAATATTACTAGTACCAGTCAACTGTTGGAATTGGCTTAGAGCTGCATTATTTAGGCAATATAGGCCAACTCTGTCTCGCAGCAACCACTTTAATACTACTTGAATATTCAGTCTACTCTTATGGGAGAAACAATAACAAGCAACGGCTGAAAACAGTCAATCTCTTGGGTAAAAACCTGCGTAATCCAGCCAGAACAATATATGTTTGGAAGCCAAAATTCTCTTGATTCTACATGAATGTTGGGTTATTCTCTGATGGGACAAGTAATCATAGAACATGGCTGACACAAGGATTCAAGAATGCCACTTAGAGTTGATAAAAAAGTAGGATTTCCTATTTTGTCTGAAAAGTGGCATCCCTGAGGATTAAGTAAGGCCTTCATCTCTCCAGGGCCCTGTTTCATAAAACTTGTCATCAATGACAAGTTGCAATAACTGTTATAAGCTACTGAAATCCTTGCATCTGATTGGCTGAGAGCAAATTTGTCAGTAAAATTCACTGACAAGACACTTGATGAAACGCCCCCTAGGTAGGAACTGCATTATCCAGGCTACATATTCAATCATGTCATCTGCCTGAAACTTTGGAGCCAACTTTTTTTTAGAATCAAAACGAATGTTGAATCCCCTCTCAAGGGCACTAACAACATCAGGGTTGGGACAGTGCAATGAACCTTGGCTAATACTGGCTTGTGGTTGGTTGACTTATGACACAGACATGTACATGTAAATGTGCAACATTTATCAGTTTGTTGGTAACTGCTACCCTGGAGATAAACATTATATATATATACAAATAATTTCTTGGTACTACAAAATTTCAATATGGCACGAAAAAGAGACATGATAAGGAAGCTTTACGACCTGCACTCATCAGGTTATCACGCAGGTATATAACAAATTACTTGAAATCAACTACATGTATATTATACTTGGTAAACCCGGACGCAACCTAGACGCCGTAATTTCAGAACAATCGCAGAGCTTGGACGAACTCCTTTTGTCTGCACAGAAGAGGTTCATGCGATTGAATGTACGCGGCTTCGAGAAAGCGTAAATGCGCTGAGCTTCTGGCCCGGGACATAATTGAGAATTGGTCATCGGCATAGCTTTGTGTGCAAGCTGGATTGTTCAGCAAGTGGAGACCAATCGCTGAATCGCATTTGGCTATCTTTGGTCTGTTAGCGTGCATTTCAGATTTGCAGGCACGGACGGGCTGCGTGCGCTGATTGGTTGTACGGTTCCGAATAGTCGAGGGGATGTGTTGTTTAATGCGATCAGCCAACCGCTGAAAAGTACGGCCCACGTACCTGGCATCGCACCGGCACTGAAATTGGTAAATAACATTACTCAAGTGGGGGGTGGGTAGTACATCCTTGCTAGTTGACGGTAGCATCCTGTGTGTAGAAAACACAATGCGTGTCGAAACCGCGTAATAGCAACGTGACACTGCGTGTTTGATCTGACTGGTGTATTTGTCAGATACCTTACCCCTCCAGGGTAGTTTGAGATACACGGGGCATTTGGCAGGTCCAAATCTGGTGTCAGATTTGGATTGTGCCTCCAGCTAGCGTCCGTGTTATGGTGCGAGATACAACATGCTCAGGGTAACCATTGTCAAGGAGAATAGTTTTGATTTTCGCGATTTCGGGAGCTAATTTGCCCGCAGAGCAAATCCTAAGAGCGCGGCACACTAAGTTTCTAATGAGCCCAATCTTGTATGAAGTTGCACTGAACGAGTCCCATCTCGTGTATTGCCCGGTGAATGTGGGCTTGCGGTAGACGGGCCAGAAGCTCAGCTCATTTATGCTTTCTGGAAGCCGCTTACATTCAATCGCATGAACCTCTTCTGTGCAGACAAAAGGAGTTCGTCCAAGCTTTGCGATTGTTCTGAAATTACGGCGTCTAGGTTGCGTCCGGGTTTACCGAGTATAATATAGTTGATTTCAAGTAATTTGTTATATACCTGCTTGATAACCTGATGAGTGCAGGTCGAAAAGCTTCGTTATCATGTCTCTTTTTCGCGCCATATTGAAATATATATATATAATGTGAAAGAAATTGCGAGAAATTGTGACATTTTGTGCTTGTGCATGGATTTATATATATATATAAATCCATGTACAAGTACACATTGGGCTGTATCTATAAAAAATAAGCAAAAAATAAGCAAATAAAATAAGCAAAAGCTCAAGCAAATGCTTATAAAAGAACAATGTGCAACAAAGCACTGCTATGTGGGGAACCTGAACAATTGTATGTACTCTGAGGTGTCATACAGTCGAAAAGGTTTTCAACCCCCATACACTTTCTGAATAGGGTGATTTGATCATACTGCTATTAAATATTATAAAACCGTTTGTGATTTAATAAATTTATTCATTTTTTTTAACCTGTAAATTTTTAACCGGAGTAAAAGGACCAAAAGTCCACTTTTGTGTAGGCCTACTTATTCCTATTTCAAAGAAGAAAAACAGTTCTATTATTTATACGAACTGTTTGCAACCACTACAAAAACATTTTCATGACTAATAATTATCCAAAGATTAAAAAGAATATATCTTTTAATAGAAATATTTCATTCTGTGTCGGCCAATTCTTGGTTATCATGCAGTCCTTAACCCTTCAATTTATTCTTTCATAACCGACCACCCCCCCCCCCCCCCCAAGCTTACATGTACTCATGCATTTGTTTTTCTATTGTACAGACTTAAGAAACAAATGTTTACACCATTATTTCCAGCCTTTTCACACAAGGGTAAAATTCATCATATGGAAAGTTTAAAGCCCATTAACTAATCAGCCCTAGAGCAAATTTTCCGTGTGAACATTGAACTATACGATGTTCGTACAGATACGAACTCGCGATTTAAAGACGGGTCAGAGCAGCCTACAGATACGAAGTTCGTATGGAGGAGGCAAGAGATTTTGTGTATGAATGGATATACGTCTCTAACTGGGCGGAGCTAAGACCGGGCGTGCGCTTTGATTGACATGACCTGCTATTATTATGGGCAATGGCCCCTACTGCGCATTTAAGCAGCAGTGAATCTCGAATGATTGCACCAAAATTTCTTTTTGTGTGAATGACATCGTATGTAAAGCTGCCTAGTTTAAAGCTCTTTAAACTAATCAGCTTTACAGAATTTTATCCCTGTGTGAAAGCGGGGCTAGTTCTACTTTGACAGCTGTTCAGACAGATCGAAGTCATGACAATGGAGATCCACCTCCCATAAGTTATTGATCTGTCAAGCACACCTCCATCTCTGGTAGAAAAAGAAAATCTACTGTAAAACCAGAAACACTGCATGAAAACATTCACAAATTTAACAAGTGGTTTAGGTAAATTTGCAAAAGAATTGAATCATAAGCGAACACAACACTGCATTTTGACAATTCAAAAAAGATTATCCCAAAATTTACAAATCAACAAAAAGTTTTTGGTTTAACACTATACAGATTACACAAATGGCAAAGCAACAATAAAGAGAAACTATTACGGCCTTTCTGTTCATTGTGGGTTTGCTATTTAAGCGCTTCAAAAACTCTTGAGAGCATGCCGCTTTGATTAAAAGCAGAAAATCAAAGATAATCAGGATTAGATAAAAATCTGGCAAAACAAGCATGAGTTATAATCAAGATCTATAATATGCCGAAAGATTTGTTTACAAATTAAAAAGATCTATCATGTTTGGGAGCCTCAAATTGGCAACAAGCATAACTCATACATAAGTACTCTGTATTTCTTTTATGGGCAGGTCCAAGGTATGTCCAATACGTTACCAAGTATTATGGAATTATTACAGAATTGTGAACATAAACTGACATAATAATATCATTTAACTTGATATGTAGCTAAATCCAAGTCCTAGAGGAGCTTTCAATTGATGCAGTCATCAAATGATCAGATGTACATGTACTAAAATCTTAGATGTGACTGATGATGTGGGACAAAATGGCTTGGACTTGCCCTCATACATATTTCTTTGACAGAACAGAATCAACAACTTTTTTTTATATACATATAGAACATCCACTGAAGTAATGAAAATTCAGGACTTTCACGCCTTGAAGGACTCCTTTGCTGAGGCAGGAAAGACACACATCTAGTCTTTCAGCCATTTGGCAAATTGTCAAGTTGATCTGGACATCTGTATGAAAACTTAGATCCTACTGTGAGCTATTTCTCAGAAATTCATATTGTTTGATTTCAATCTAAGCTCTCATGTCGGTGAGTAACTTCCCCCCCCCCCCCCCAAAAAAAAAAGGGGGGCACATACATGTATATGATTATAAGGTGAGAGGAATAACAAATTATTCAGATTTCTCAACAGTTTATTTTTGGATGCAACACAGAATGGGGATAGGAATGGCTACATGCGAAAAATTCACCAGTTATTTAAAATGTACATATGGCATTATTTTTCTAATAATAATAGTGGCTTCTTAAAGTGATTTGGTAGCTTTGTAGAGGCTAGATAAAATCTGAGCTGCCTGGCCTTACAATGCTATCAGTGTATGTAATATGGTATAAAAATGGAAAAAAAGCAGTTCAAAATGATCATGTGCTTCACAAAAGTAAACATATGCAAGTGACCGGAAATGCCAGACTCATTTTACCTCATAGACTCAGTGTTAGACTAAAGAGTATGGCCATACACTTTAGTAAATGGGAGTATTCAGCCAAAGATATCTTAATAATAGCATTATATATTTGAAAACCTTTCTATGCCTGGTTATTTGTTTATCCTTCTGAACATCATTATACAAGACAGATATCAAAATTCAACAATTTATTAAATCAAGCCTCCACAAAGTTACCGAATCCCTTTAAAGAGCACTTCTGCATTGTGGATTGTGTTATGTCTTTATGACCTTTACAAAATCTCACCCCCCCCAAGAACCCCCCCAGGTGAGAAGCAAGGTATGGGATAACACATTTTCCTTATGCAAGTTCATATGCCAAGTTGTCATTTCTGATTTTGGCTAATACTCTCTGAGGCCTGAACATCCATTCCCATAGTTATGAGTAGCCTGGTCATAGTGATGAACTCAAATTTGACCTCACGGAAAGAAAAAAAAAAATGGAAGGGAAGTGCTCATTAACAGCTTGCTTGAATTTTCAATGGGCTCTGGCATCTATTCTGTTTTTATACCAAATCTCAATATCCTGCACAAGTATTTGTCTCAAATTGCATCATTTTAGCATCAGGCTCTTTTTACTTTACAATATATCTTGCAAAATTGAGGTCAGCTTGAGCACACAGTGAATATGTTCTTTTCTGCAGTAGTATTTATAATCTACAAAATTAAGAAATTTTGCGTTAATGAAACCTTTGCAAACTTTTCGGGAGGTGTACGTTCTCAAAATCTTCATGTCCAAAAATCAAGAAAATGGCTGTTGTTAACAATGCACTAAGCTCAGATTTAGCTTGGGGTCATGTGAAAACTTGAAATCAAAGCGGAAGCCAACCCTGACATGAAGTTGGTTTTAATTTGAAAAGAGCAAAAAATTGAGAAAACCGGATCAAAGAAAGTTTGAGGAAAATCAAATGAATTAGCAACTCTGTGATGTACGTTACGCTCGCCTCTCAAATGTGTTTTTACGTTAAATTTTTATGTTCTTGTTTATTTGACGGAAGGAATAGGCTAAAATAAATCATAAAGGGGATTGGTAAACACATTTCGTCCATTAACATGTCTATGACACAGGTGTTATCAAATATTTAAATTTAATCAGAGTAAATAGAAATCTTTACAACAGAACAAATGGGAGGTGTGGCAATGTAAATCACAGAGTTGGTTGCCAATTTGTGATTGATTGACTGATTGGAACAGTGAAAACTTTCTTATCCTTTATCAATAAGCGACCAAACATGTATGAACCTAGAGACACATCTAATTACATTATTGCATTTATATATCATCAAAAAGCTTAAAACCCCCAAAATAAAATGTTTCTATTATCAAGCATTGAAACAAAAGTGGTAAGGTGAAATAAGCACAGTGAAGATAGTACTTTTGGAAAGAAGCAATGGGGAAGGACCGCCGATGAAAATGGTCTGTCGAGTATGACGTATCCGTATGGAAGCACCGATCTCTACTGCATCTTCATTAGCACTCACGCAGTAGTCGTGAATGTGCTTCTGCGACAAAATACATTGCTTGTAAACTTCGCATTTACACTGTTTTGTACGTTTTTTCACCCGTTTTGCAATTTAGCGTGTATACAATAAAGCCTTAACCATGGGTTTCTGGGGTTTTTTTCTTTTCTATCCCCCGTAACTATCTAAATTTTAACATTTTAGTGATGCGTTTCGATCGCAATGCACAGCGATGTTGGACAAGCTGTACATGCTGTACACATACGGGATGTACGCATAGTGAGTGAGTGATCGAGTAGCAGGCTGGTAACATTTTCATGGTATGTCATTGATAATCCAAAATGGCGGCTGCATATTCTGTCTCTACTTTTACACCATTTCAGAGAGCCTAAAAGAGCGCGTGACTATGGTAAAATTGCGTGCCTTGTCTATGGCAGACCTCGCTGGGCGCCAGCTCTGCGGAAAGCCCCACATTCTCGATGGGCCAAGGTCGGGCGTGCTTCATGTGAGCTCAGCGCTAGCGAGCTGCGCTGGGTGATGCTGCAGAATAAGAAGTTACAGCGGCTGCGCTTGTCTCCACATGGTAAAATGGAAAAATCAAACTTACCTGAATATGTCTGACTGAATATGGATTATCCAATCATATTTTGTCTGTATATGAGATGGTCTAACCCTCAACTGTACGCACTCACTCACATATGCACACAGTCACAGACCACAGTCATTCAATAGGTCATTTATTTCTCGAGACCACACACATAACACACAGGCACGATCTTGTAACATGATGAACGTACATGTAGCTGCTTGTTATATAAAAAAAAAATAATGATCGTATTATTATTTCAATAAGATCCCAAAAAAGTTTTAGGGACACAGACCCACATAAACCTATATTTCTATTCTTATGGGAGAACTTAAACCTTGCCTAAAGCCACACCACGAATAGTGGTCGTATTGACCATGATGATATGAATACAAAAATAGTTGGTTTTTCTGTCGCATGTAGTAAAATTATGGGGGGAAAATAAGATAAATATTTAAAGTACCGGTACTTCCTTTCAAATTCAGCCCTTAAAAATCTCACTCCTACCTCAAAAGGCCGTTAGGAAGAACTTTTGATATTTCCAGCAAAATCCAAACTCAAAATCATGTCCAAAACCGAAGAAATCCCTGCCGATTTGTTTCGCGATCGCGTGTTGTTTATATACCGACGATGTCTTAGATTAATATCGGCCAATAAAATTTTTGTCCACAAAGAAACTCGGGATCGCAAGCTCACATCGATCTCTACGATCGCGCACACAGAAAATCAGGACTTTTCCGTGTACGCGATAGGGACCGAATTTTTGATGACAAAATTCTTTGGGGGAAATGTCAGCGCCGCGGCAACCAGGAAATGTACACAATGACACCGATACCTCGTTTCGCGAGAATCAAAAGTAAATTACGAATTTCATTTTTGGAATTATCTTTTCCAACATCGGTGAGTTAAATTTATTGTATAACTTGGATATGTTGGGGTCGGTTTTTGTAAATTAAATGCCGATTTTGAGTGAATGTTGGTGACTTTTGTGCAGTGGTGTTTGAAAAAGTTGGTGTATGACTGCCGAGATTCTACACACGAAGTATAGTCATGTAGCTATGAGTGCCTAAAGCAACCAAATTTCTCAATTTCATTTGTCTTTGTGATATCACATTATAATCGAGGTGATGTGAGCTCACTGGCATATGCCTCGGACCTGCGCAGCTAGCTAGCTACGTACATGTAGCGAGCTAGCTAGCTAGCTGTGCACATGTTATGTACGAGCGTGTGTTTGTTTACCATACCAATACGCATGCATGATGGCCATGCAATCGGCGAAATCGTGTAGACTCCTTTATGACTGTGTGTTTGTCAACTGCTAATGTTTTTTTCGTCTCTTCATGTGAATGAATTGTACCTTGTCCGTGTTTGTTTTTTCAATAATAAAATATTGAACTTCAATACAGTAATTTTCAATCACATAATCAATAGAAACTAGAAATGTCCATTGCCGCGCAATTCAAAATGTATCCCCGGCACTGGCAGCAATTCGAAGGAGGGACAAAGAACCTCCCCCCTCCCCTCCCTCAAACAAAAGGATAATAATAATAATATTCCGTTCTTGTATAGCGCATAACACGTTATGATTCATACGTCTCTATGCGCTTCCAAAGGGTTTGGATATTATTACCCTGGCTTAAGCTCCAGCAGCCGTAATCAGCGCAAGTGCATTTCAAGGAATAAATCCTGCCAGGTACCCATTTACTACACCTGGGTGGAGAGTGGCAAATATGGATTAATGTCTTGCCAAAAGACACTAGTGCCCGGCGTAGAGATTGCCGCCAGTGGCCCGGACTATTGTCAACACTAGCAGCAGCATCACCGAAACAATGTGTTTAGATTAGAGTATAATGAAAAATTCGAAAGAAAACCTCCATACAAAATCTGAAAGAAATCAGTCAACAAAAGTGTCCTCCAGAATGCATGCAACCAAAATGGGAAATCTGACCCTATAAAAAGCAGAACATTGGGGGCAGCATCAGCAAACACTAAAGATGTGATTTCACTAAGACACACCTCCATATAAACTTTGAAAGAAATCTGTCAAGAAATGTGGAAGTTAGAGCGCACAAAAGACATATGACCTTTCACCCTATAAAGGACGGAACAATGAAGGCAGCATCACCAAAAAGTAAAGCTATGTAGATTATACCAAGATACATCCCCATACAAAATTTGAAAGAAATCCATCCAGAAATGTGGCCTGCAGAGTGCACTCACGCTATGCCCTGAAGTATGACCTTTGACCCTATAAAAGACGGACACTGGTGGCAGCATCACCAAAAACTATAGGTTTTTATATTACACCAAGAGACACTTCCATAGAAAATTTGAACGAAATCCGTCAAGAAATGCAGAAGAGCGCAAGAAATGGACAAATGACCTTTGACCCTATAAAAGACGGAACACTGGTGGCAGCATCACCAAAAACTAGAGGTTTTTAGATTACACCAAGAGACACCTGCATGCAAAATATGAACGCCAGAGCGTACACAAACTATAAAAACTATTTAAAAATATGGCCTTTTACCCTATAAAAGAAGGAACACTGGGGGCAGCATCACCAGAAATTATCGGTTTCCAGATTTTACCAAGATACACCTCCATACAAAGTTTGAAAGAAATCCATAGAGAAATGTGATTGCTAGTGCGTACACAAGAATGTGACGCGGCGGCGGAACGCTGCTGAATCCAAAGTATCCTCCGGCATACTGCCGGGGGGGGGGGGGATACAATAATAACACTGAATCAAAAACAAATATGGGTGAATATACGATGGGCTTGGAATGTAGGAAAATAAATAACAAGTTCTCAATGGGATGTCATGAGCTGTGTTGCATTGAAAACGGCATAGGTAACGCGCACAGCACACGCGGCAAAGGTCTTGCAACCTTTCCTTTTCGCGCCAGGGCCCACGCGCGCATCTATGGCGTCATGAATTAAGCCCCACCTATAATTTTTCGCCGAGTAGCTAAGGGTATTTTCAAGTACATTTTACAACATGTTCTGCAGGGATAAGCGAAAGAGGAGCATCATAATCTGATTTGGCATGATTGATATACTAAAATACGTCTGGGGTCCATGAGTTTGATATTCAGATGCGTGAGATATGGGACTTTCAAGATCTCTTTTAAACGCCTCGTTGACGTAGCTGTAGTGATTTAATGGACCCCTATCGGCTTTGATCGAGTGAAAAATTCTTTCTTTTGGTACCACATATATGATAATTTGATAATGGGATCATTTGTCAGAAGTGCTTTAAAGTTGAATTTTATCCCAAAACCGTGACCATATTTGAGGCCCTACTCGACGCATTGGATTTGTGTGTGTAGAGATCGCGGTGCTGAACGAAAACAGGATGCATTTTTTCAATCACCCCAAAAATCACTTTCTTTTACTCAAATTCGTTTGCGAGTACCAGGCATTTACCAGGGTCTCCTTGTCATTCTTTCAATTCACTTCATTATATTATTTTCATGCACGATTTTGTTTGCATTGTAAATGCGTAATAATTGAATGTAATGTTCCATGTGACTTGTAAAAAGGAAGAAAGATGAATAACAATATCATTTATCATATCATAGCCTGACCAGACGCGTGCTTTGCAGGGCGTCTTACAAGGACACATAGACTTTCATTGCGACACCCCTCAATGTCACTAAAAACAATGTACAAAATTAATTTAAAATGTATGTTAAACTTCCAATTTTACGTTATACTCACATGAAATCGATTGCTTGGATGGATTTGTTGAAGTTCAATCCCGAGCAACAAGCCATCAGGCAATGTCCACAGGGTATAAAATTTCAACTTTTGACTGCCAAAACCTGTCCATAGACTATAGTAGTACCGCTCGCGACAGCTCTGTGTATATTACACACGGGTGTGACCTTTCAAAAAGTGCAGCGCGATTACATTCTGCCAATCGGCTGTAGGCAGATGACGCAATAAATCATCGTTTTTGGTAAGTTGTATACAATTGTATTTTTAGTAAGTTGGTTAACTAAATTTAACTTAATGAATGCAATCAATAGTTGAAGTTTTATTTAGTTCCATTTTTAGATGAAAAATATATGTGTCCAACATTCACTGTTGCAGCAGTCACAGACAGACAACAAAATTGCTCTAAGCAAGATTTAATTTTCTTAAATTTGCTAGATTACCTGATTCAGGGACTCTTCAACGTTGACTTCTGTTTCCCAAACTGGAGTGGAAAGATATATTTTGAAGGGCTTTTCCTCTCTCCTTGCGTCAACGGCAGCGAGGACAGGTCCAAGTTAAAATCACCTATTGTGTACACGTGCTGTGACCTTATCAACAAAGGCCTTTGACCTGATCGGGGTCAGTTTGGTTTGTCGTCTACTTTTTCCTCCAGATCTACATATCGCCATCTACTTTGAATTTTAGATCAGTATTAAATCTAAACGACTGAAGCTTAGGCAAGTGAAAATAACAACTACAATGGTGCCGCCATTAGCCAAGCATCTTCTACGAGAACTCTGCTGATGGGAAAGCAAAGTGGTAAGTTTTTAGTCCTTTTTAAGTTTAAATATTACTCCTATACGAATTTTAAAGTAAAAGAAGTTTTAATACATACATATCATGCAATATAGATACAGCAAAAATAGGGAATTAACCCTTGGAATTGCAAGGGAGGTGATATTGTAAAGTATACATTCAAATCTGCCGTATTAACGTCTATGGAGTACGAGGTTATCGTAACCTCGTATGTGTATGAGTGGGCAGGTCATATAGTATAGTTAATCATACTTACCAGTTACTGCGGCAGCCCGAACACGTAGTGTTCGGGCTGCGATCAGCAGTCCTTTGATTGCTTGGATGTCTCTTAATTACAAGGTCGTTTGTCAAAATGATAGCCATGAAACATGACATTAGTTGATTTTAGGCTACTTTAGGTACTTACAATACTTTCCGATTGACTGTCGTCTTTCTTTTCAGTGAGGATGATACAAAAAAGGCGTATTTATCTCCAAAAGCCTGTAGTAAAAATTTCCGTAGGTCGGTGTTTTGCTTGCAATGCGCATGCGTCAGCAGCTCCAATAATTATATAGACAAGAAGGGAGCATTATGAATATTCATTAAGACGAGTGGCAGGCAGGAGCTCGAGCGAGTAGAGATCGCCGGATCACAGTGGATATATGAATATTCATTATTCCTGTGACGAAAACTATGCCGTCGTTGTAATAAATATTCATAGGCGCATGCGCAAGTGCCTATTTTCGCTTCTGCTTCAACAACATGGCGAATGGGACTGGTTTAGAAAATTGAGAGTAAAAAGTGACATTCAATTCATTGTCTGACATTGATTCTAGTTTTTCTACACATTTTTTACTTTAGAAGTTTAGGAAAAGCTGATTTGCGGAAGGTCTGTTTAGGTAAGTGGCATCGGAAAGAATTCCTTATGTCCCAGCCACTTTTTTTTTCATTTTTTTTGGGTTTTTTTTTTGCTACCATACTATTTTTTTTTTTTTTTAACTATTCCAACTGTCTAAAAGAGGGCGACATTTTTGATGGGGGTTGAGTAAAAATGGGGTATAGTATTTTTTGGGGTATACTAAAAGAGTTATTGAAACTTTTTTTTGTAACATCGGCGATCTCTCTCTCTTTTCCATCTTCGTCTCTCTTTTCCCTCTGTGTCTCTCTCTATCTCATCATCATATTTATCATCATATTTACATATATTTACATATACATATATATACACATTTACATACAATAATTTACATATTTTTGTTCTTACCTTGGGTGGACTCGAACCGCCGATCTCTTGATTTACAGTCCGGCGCTCTCACGATGTACCTGCAAAGGCGTGTTGACAGTTCGGGTTCTCATAACATACTTATAAGAAATGAAGAGTTGTTTATTTATAACAGCAGATGGCGCTCTTCCGATTTCTGTGAGTAGAGGTCAGTGGTTGAGAGTGAACTAGTACATGGAGTTACATGAGTATGTAACGCTACATGCAACATGAAATCGATGCTGTATGTAGTCTTGTTGTCATGACATTTAAATAAAAGTATTACGAAACATATTTCATTGGATGATTAAAAGTTATAAAGTGCTTTATTTATTTATGGATTATTGTTTTCTGTACTTACTACTTATGACTCATAATTCTATTAAAATTAGACCCTACGACCCTAGATTATCTTGACCCAAGGACTCTAGATTAATTATCTTGACCCGAAGGCTCTGGATTATGTAGACCCTAGGACTGAGAATTTTCTAGACCCTAGGACTACCCTAAACCCTCACCCTAAACCCTAACCCTAAACCTAAACCCTAACCCTAACCCCTAACCCTAACCCTAACCCTAACCCTAACCCTAATCCTAATCCTAAACCCTAAACCCTAACCCTAACCCTAACCCTAAACCCTAAACCCTAACCCTAACCCTAAACCCTAACCCTAACCCTAACCCTAACCCTAACCCTAACCCTAACCCTAAACCCTAAACCCTAACCCTAACCCTACCCCTAAACCCTAACCCTAACCCTAACCCTAACCCTAACCCTAATCCTAATCCTAAACCCTAAACCCTAAACCCTAACCCTAACCCTTAGCTAGGACTGAGAATTATAAAGACTCTGGATTATGTAGACCTTAACCTAGGACTCCCATTTCCGAAACTGAGGATTCTCAATATTAGCATTGCACTTGAAAAAAAAAATAAAGTTCCGTTAGGCAAGACTATTAAAGAACATTATCTGACCCCCCCCCCCTGATTGATTGATACACGTCTGTTAATTTGTCTATGACCTACACACACACACACACCCAGTGCACCCGCGGTGAAAACATGTTCTGTAAGCGTGTTCTGTACGTACGTGCGCGCGATATGTGTATTGTGCATATGGTGTGCATGCGCTTACGCATCAGCTGTGTACGTTGTACTAGTCCGCGATCTATTGACATGATTGACTTGGAAGGCATACGAGTTAGACTTAATTCTGCAGCTGGTTTCCAACATCTGACAGTTAATCACTCATATAATTTTGTGGATCCCACAACTGGTGCAAATACTAATTCAACTAAGAATTTGTGGTGGCAAGTAAAGTGTCGGTTAAGCCAAACACACACACACAAGACAAGTGGAGCCGGGAAGTGGAGCCTTCAACTAACATGCTCACAGTCACACAGGCAGGAGGACTTATTTGATAGATATCGCTGAGCTCTATACCTTAAAGGTAAGCTATTATTTACTAATTTAAAATTTAAACGACGGTCTGGGAATGATATGTCCAAGCCACCAAAATTTCACCCTCTTTTAACAGTGAAAAAAAATAGTAGGCCTACTTTGCTAACGTACTACGTATACGGTAGCAAAAAATAAAAAATAAAAAAGGAAAAAATCAGGTGGCTGGGACATAAGGAATTCTTGCCGTGGCATCGTATATATGATACTTTAATTCCAAAAAATAACTTATATGGCCATATTTTCAATGGTCATTTGAACATTGGTAAATTGTGAGACCACCGAATCGTACTGGTTTCACTCAGGACGCTGCCACTTCGTGGCAGCGTCCAGGCAGCGTCCCGGGGCTAACTTACCAGGTACTTGTACAGTAGACTCTACACACAAATCAATAGCTAGGACTGGGTGCACAGATTTGTGCTGAGATTGCACTTCACAAACACAACGCCTTGTTCGCTCGAGTCGTTATCTATAATTTATAGCGCTATCTTTTCGTACCACAGATTAGCATTTTAACATCTCACTTCTCTTTTAAAAAAACAACAACAACAAAACGACTTACTTGACAAAGTTCGTTCGCTGGCTTGCCGCCTCCCTTAGCTTGTCGCCTTTCTCGCTTCTTGCTAGCGCTATGATAAATTGCTATGAGAAACGGTACCGTACCTATACCGGTAATATAATAATCACACAATGTTGTTGTAGTTGAATATGATGGCGCACTTCAATCTCTCCAGATTATACGCGCCAGCCACTTTCGTCAGTGGGACTTCGGCTAAGGAAGGCCCACGTATAACGTCGATCCATTTGGTGATTATTAGTTGCATGAAATCATTAGTGAAAAACAGATTATATATATATATATTCCATCACCTAAATTAGTACACGAAAGCCGAAGCGAAATAGCAAAATACAATAATCCAGTTTAAGAATTGTGAGATAAATGCAATGCGCACGATACAAACTGTTCATGGAAAAAGCAGACTAACCAAAACGGTTAGTGGCATGTACATAACATAATAATTCCCGAATATAATCAGGGTTAGTCAAAAGTTGCTTAAGGGTTGGGTTATTGAGTTTTAACTTTCTGATCATTATGTGTCTCTCTTTTTCGTATTTTGAACAATATAAAATGAAATGTTCGATAGTTTCAAATACTTTACACACTTCGCAAAGACCGGAAGAATGCTGATTGATTTGTAACATATAAAAATTTAATGTACACTTACCTACTCTCAGTTGTTGGATCAGGCATTCATCTCTCCGAGACAAGCCTTTTCTGTATGCCTGCTCGGTAACCTTGTCCTGCAGAGCATATAGAAATCTTCCCTTTTCTGAACTATTCCATTCATTTTGCCAAATATTTTTATAATAAACCAACCGAGAGCATGCAAGTTCGCTTGTAGTGTTAGATAAAACAATGTCTAAATGATTTTTCAGAGCGCCTTTCTTGGCAGCCCTATCAACTATTTCATTGCCGTTAATATCACAGTGAGATGGAATCCATTCAAAAAAGACAAGAATATCCTTTGACAAAAAATTATGAATTTTGTGTAAGATTTCATTGACAACAGCGCATCTAATAAAGTATGAGTCGATCATTTGAAGGGCTGACAATGAGTCGCTAAAAATGACCACTGAACAGGACTTTACGAAACTGTCTAACCACTCCAGAGCCATTAGAATGGCGACGAGTTCCGCTCTCATGA
This sequence comes from Heliocidaris erythrogramma, assembly GCA_025617745.1. NCBI lineage: Eukaryota > Metazoa > Echinodermata > Echinoidea > Camarodonta > Echinometridae > Heliocidaris > Heliocidaris erythrogramma. Next base: position 5,597,490 of record CM046872.1, on the reverse strand, counting down.
TACATACATGTGACAATCTAAAAGATTTAATCACCTGATATTGGGGAACATAAAACGCAGCTCCTGTTCTGAGATCTTCAAGTTTAGACCCATCTGTATATACATGCAAATATCCTTTCCATATTATTCCTATTCTGTCCTGAACAATGGATTTCATCTCGGCTGCAAGCATATCCCTTTTTGGTATTTTACCTCGAGTATCAAATGACACATGAGGACGGGATAATCGCCATTCGGGAATTTTCGGTATTAAATTGTCTTGATTCTACATTAACTTCGTCTCGACTGGCTCTAAGGCTAAATGGTGCGTTCCCACCCTTCCATTCACTTCTATTCATGGTATAATGATCACCAAGAATTTCTTTAGAAGGATGACTGGATGAGCTAAACAACAAATAATATCTAAATTTATCATTAAATAATTTTCTCCTAAGTTCCAGCGGCAATTCTCCGGTTAACACCTGTAGAGCCTCCAAGGATACATTATGTATCTTGTTGTTGTTGTTGTTGGAGCTTGATGGCGCTCTTCAATCTTCATATATTATCTGCGCCACTGACGTTCCATATTACTTATTTGGCCTCTGTCCACTTTGTTGAGGTGGGTTCGCTTTTCCCGGCCAATGTCTTCGGGTTTGAACTGGCTCACCTGCCTCTGCGAAGTGCAAAATTAGTTTCCCATCACCTTTAATTGTGCATTATTGTAATCAAACTTTCGTACCAAAAATAATGAGGATAATGACGAGTCGAATTCCTTTTTTTATATTTTTTCGATTTATTGCACTATTTCTATAGTATAAGGTACAATTATAATACGCATGCCCATGGGCTATACGTATTTATACAAATATATATCATACAAAAAGGGGACAGTTTATTTGTGTGCCCACTAGTAGCTCCTCGAATAACTGAGTAACTGGTGAACTAGAAGGGGTGCATGGACCTCTGTCTTTTGGCCTCTTATGTGCAACCCACAAGGGGTGCATGGGCCGCTGTCCTTGCCACCCACAACTAATCGCCAGCCGCGAAGGAGGCCTTCTCCAACCGTTGACCAATAAGAATGTTTTACTGGCCCCAGTATCCGATTTACTGTAAGACTATATGTGGCGAAAACAGTTTTTCGGTTCAAAGTATATTTTTGTTTTCTTTAACACTTCATCTCACAATATTGAGAAAAAAACAACAAATTACACCCCTTTTACTCTCATTTTGGGCGATCTAACTACAACCTTACTTTGAGGATAACATACTCTCCAGACTATATTCCATATTGGAAATGTAAGAATATGCTAATATGAAGCAGTAAAATAGCTATTCAAATCTTTTTGTTGTTTTAATATAATTCAAGATGACTCTAAAATTCGCATCTCTTCCCAATAATTTCACCAAATCCAACGTGACTAATCTAAGTCTTCTTTGCATTGTTCTTCTTTCTCTTTCGTATTTCTTACATTGAAGAAAGAAATGTTCTATTGTTTCTGAGACATTACAATATGTACAAAAACCATTTTCATGTTGGTTACATAATATTATGTATAAAAATGAACTAGAAGGGGTGCATGGACATATCACATAATGTAGTCATTGTTATAATACTGGCCGCTCGTTGAAAATGGCGACCAATAAGCCAGCGACCAAAAGGGGGATTATAGTGTCGTCAAAATCTCCAATCAAAAAGGAAAAAAGAAAATTTTCCGGATCTCGGTTGGCGATAACGTCAATGGGAATGGGGGACTGGATTGGAATGCTTTTACAACTATCGTATGACATTTTAACTAAATAATGACCTATATGAGATTAAAGCTGAATAGTTGTTCTTTACTCTCATATACGTCAGATTCTGAAACTTTTGGTATGGATCTTACTGTTTTAAAGTGAAATCAGGGCTTAAACCGGCATACCAGGGGTGTTAATCCGCACAGTATACACACGGAAATTGACGAAATGCGTTTATAACTTTGAAGGCTTTTAAAACTATATCGTGTGACATTTTAACTAAATAATGACCTATATGAGATTAAAAGTGAATTGTTGTTTTTTACTCTCATATATGTCACATGCCGAAACTTTATGTCTGGGTCTTATACTGTTTTAAAGTGAAATTAGGGCTCAAACCGGCATACCAGGGGTCTTATCCAAGGGGTCACCGCTCGCTATTCATAAGGACCGCTATTCATAGAAAACCGCTATTTCATTTAACACGCGTTATGAATAGCCGTCCTGGTCCTTATGAATGGAGGTCCCTATGAATAGCGAGGTAATTTGTCTATAGTTTGCTCGCTATTCATAAAGACCGCTATTCATACAAAACCGCTATTCATTTAGTCACGCGTCATGGATAGCGGTCCTTATGAAATCAATAAATGGTCCTTATATGAAAATCTGTCTTTATATGACTAGTGAGGTTACCCCTTATCCACATCGTACACACGAAAGTGGACGAAATGCGTTTTTAGCTTTCAGAGCTTTTAAAACTATCGTATAACATTTTGAATAAATATTGACCTATTTGAGATTAAAGCTGGATAGTTTTATGTTTCTTTATAGTTTCTTTATTTTATGTCTGGGTCTTACTGTTTTAAAGTGAAATCATTGCAGGGCTCAAACTGGCATACCAGTCTTATCCACATCGTACACACGGAAATGAACAAAATAATGTCGTTTTTTAAACTGAAGCCTTTTAAAACTATCGTATGACCTTTTAACTAAAAATGACCTGTATGAGATCAAAACTGAATGGTTGTTCTTTACTCTCATATGTCACATGCCGAAAATTTATGTCTGGGTCTTACTGTTTTAAAATGAAATCACGGCTCAGACCGGCATACCAGGAGTCTTATCGACATCGTACACACGGAAATGAACAAATGTCGTTTTTTAAACTGAAGCCTTTTAAAACTATCGTATGACCTTTTAACTAAAAATGACCTATATGAGATCAAAACTAAATTGTTGTTCTTTACTCTCATATATGTCACATGCCGAAAATTTATGTCTGGGTCTTACTGTTTTAAAGTGAAATCAGGGCTCGAACCGGCATGCAGGGGATGTTATCCCCCCGCAGTACACACAGAGATGGACGAAATTCGTTTTTAACTTTGAAGGTTTTTAAAACTATCATATACCATTTTAACTAAATAATGACCTATGAGATTAAAGCTGAATAGTGGCTCTTTACTCTCATATATGTGACATTCCGAAACTTTTTGTTTGGGTCTTACTGTTTTAAAGTGAAATCAGGGCTCAAACCGGCATACGAGGGGTCTTATCCACATCGTACACACGGATGACGAAATTCGTTTCTAACTATCAGGGCTTTTAAAACTATCGTATGACATTTTAACTAATGGCCTATATGAGATTAAGCTGATAAGTTGATCTTTTCTCTCACATAATGTCACATGCCGAAACTTTATATGTCTGGGTCTTACTGTTTTAAATTGAATCCAAGGCTGTATAACCGGCATACCGGGAGTCTTATCCGCTCTGTACACATGCACGGAAACCGGCATAATTATATTCCCTGTTTTCTGCAGTGTTTAATCAAAAGTACAATCAAGTTGGACAAAAATTGTTTTTAACTTTGATTGTCTTGAAGAGCATTGTATTAAATTTTAACTGAATAATGGCATATAATATTATAAGGTTAATGCTGAGGAATTTCTCTTTACAATTTGAAGTACTCAGTCAGAACAACAAATTTAACCTTTTCTTTTCTTCTGCTTCTTACTGTAGCAAATTTAAATTAGGCTTTAAACTATAGCATATAATGGCAGTTTTACGCAGTGTTGATTAGATAAATCCTAAAATTTTAGAAGTTGAGTTAAATCGAAATAACAAGAAAAGGATTTGAATTTTCAAAATCAAAAATCAGAATTCAGTGGGAGCAGCAAAAGGAGAAAGGACGCATTCACAGCTGGGGGCTTAACCCTTTCGAGACAATTGACAACATATTGCGGTTTGGCTCAATAACTTTTGATTCAGAGCTATAAATAATATACCAGATGCATGAGTAGAGAGAGCAAAAATTTCTGCACACACCGTGTCCATTTTTGTTGCATGACCATATGCATATTGTGTTTGACGCCAGGAAATTTAAAACGGAGAATAAGTTTTAAAATCCTTAAATTGGAAACATGTTGATAGGTGCAAAATAATAATAATAATATTCCGTTCTTGTATAGCGCATATCACATTATGATATAACGTCTCTATGCACTTCCAAAGGACTTTGGATATTATTACCCTGGTTTTTTCAACTTTTTGACAAAATTCTTAACCATATATTGTTTTCAAAGACACTACATCCTATTAGAACTTAGCCATGTAGCACTGAAATAAAATAGTATTGTTACCAATTTGAAGAACAAAATGTGATCAATTTAGCCCTTAAATAATTCCTGTCCTGAAAGGGTTAAAGTATATTATATAGAAGTGAGGACATTTTTTTCTTTCAAATCTTGTTACACGGATTGAGGGGTATAATCAAATAGGATAATCAAGAATAGACAGGTTTGAGCTCTGGTTTAATAAGACCCAGACAAAAGGTTTCGGCATGTGATATAATTGAGAGTAATGAGCAACTACTTAGCTTTTCATGTATAGGTCATTATTTACTTAAAATGTCATATACGATACTTCAAAAAGCATTCAAAATTAAAAACGAATTCTGTCCATTTCCGTGTGCACTGTGCGGATAAGACCTCCGGTATGCCGGTTACAGCCTTGAATTCAACTTAAAACAGTAAGACCCAGACAAAAAGTTTCAGCAAATGATATATATAAGAGTAAAGAGCAACTCTTCAGCTTTAATGTCATATTAAAGAGCAACTCTTCAGCTTTAATGTCTTTAATGTCATGAAACAGTAAGCCCTGAAAATTAAAAACGACATTTGTTCATTTCCGTGTGTACTGTGTGCTTACTGCCTCCGGTATGCCCGTTTGAGCCTTGATTGCAATTTTAAATAGTAAAACCTAGACATAAAGGTTTCGAGTTTCAAGTTTCAAGTTTATTTTATTTATTTCAACTCAACTCGACTTAACATCATAACAGTATAACAATTAATTACATAGTAAACCATAAAAATGAATATTCAATACAATATATATATATATATGGTGAACGAAAACATATATAACAAAGGTTCGGCATAATTATGATATATATGAGAGTAACGAGGAACTATTCAGCTTTAATGTAATATCGGTCACTACTTATATAGTTAAAATATCATACGATAGTTTTAAAAGGCTTCAGTTTTAAAAACGACACATGTTCATTTTCGCGTATGCCGTGCGGATATGACCTCCGGAATATACCTTTTGAGCCATGAATTCAATTTAATAAGAGTAAGACCCAGACAAAAAGTTTCGGCTTGTGACATATATGAGAGTACAGTAAAGAGTAAGTATTCAGCGTTTATCTCATTATTTAGTTAAAATGTCATACGACACTTTTACAAGCCTTTAAAGTTAAAACAATTTGCGTACATTTGGGATTTATCAATCAAAAAAACAATCTCAACATAAAAATTCAAATCAAAAGTTTTCAGCTCTTAAATTATATCACCTTAAAGGAAATGTTTTCTGCTATGATATGACACAGTTACCTTTACATCAGAGTATCGAGTAATATTTTTAGTTCACTTTTATCATCTTATCGCCCAAGTTTTATTTTCATTTTCGATTGGAACTTTTGAAGACACCATACCGCCAAATCCTTGTTTTCCGCGCTTCAGACGCCGGAAGTCTTATTGGGCACATCTGCACCCAATGTATTCTTGTGAGGAGGAGCAAAGTTAATAGGATAACAAATTGATTTAAGAAATTCATATAAAATCGAGTGTCTGTCCTCGGTAAATTTTAAGAAGGCAAATGATGTTTAATAGTTATAATGATGAAAGGAATCACTGAATGGATTATGACTAAAATAGGTTAAAAGACCATATGATTGTCCCCCATTAGAAAAGTAAACTAGAAGATATCTGATACGAAGAAATCCTTAAAGAAATGAAGGGGAAAGTCTAAAATATAAGAGGGACATATCTTTGGGGCTGTCGCTTCCGGCCGCATAGCTGACGTCTGGGCGCAGCCAGCTGAGGACTGTACGTCATCTACACCCTCCTTTCTTTCCTGCACCACAACCCTATGACCGCTCCCACCGAAGCTTCCCCGTCTATTGTCAAGTATTAGTACCCCTAACCCTGTGCGCCCCCCCCCCCGTACCCATTATTTGATGATTTTTTTAAATATATATTTTCCCCCTGAATTAAGCAACTAAATATACACATTTTTTTTTCTGTATATGTATATATATATGTATATATATGGGAGGATGGGAGAGAAAAGAACGGGGGGGGGGGGGGGGGGTCGAGACAGGAAAGTTGGGGAGAGTGAGAGCAGAAGAAAGAAACTGATAACCAAAATATCATGAATGAATATAATAAATTATTAGAACTGTATTATAACTAATAATCACATAATAAATAGTAATAAATTAAACAATCTATTACATGCTATAAATATCGAGACAAAACCTTAAAGGAAAAGTCACCCTTTGAATTGTTTTCCTGCCCTTATACAGTGGAAACTCACTAAACGAGGACATTGGGACCATGAAAATTCATCACTCAGGAATCTTTTATATCAGGGTAAAACATACCCCTAAAAGAACAAAGTCCTGGGACCAGCAAAATTACCTGTTATATATTTTTATATCTTGTTATATATTTTTGTTTTTGTTTTTGTTGTTTTTGTTGTTGGTATTGTCTTATGTCTTATGTCTTTTTTGTTTTGGATTAGCCTTTGACAGGCCTATGGCCTTTGCAAATCCCGCACATTTGTATTCTTTGTATTTTATGCCTGTATACTCAAACTATGTATTTATGTTTGTTTTTGTCTTGTTTTTATGCAAATGTGAAATAAATGAATTGAATTGAATATCAGGAATCTTGCTTTAACCCTTTCAAGTCAATTGATCACATTTTGTGGTTTGGCTCAATAACGTACCAGATGTACGAGTAGAAAGAGCAAAAGTTTCTGCACACATTATGTCCATTTTGTTGCGTTTTAAAAAACGAGAGTAAGCTTTAAAATCCTTAAATTGGCAACAGATTAGGCGGTTCAAAATCATTTTTTATTTATCCAAATTGGCAATTTTTTTCAACCTTTTCGACAAAATTTCTAATCATATCGTTTTCAAAGGCAATACACCTTATTAGAACCATGTAGCACTAAAAGAAAAATATTGTTGCCAATTTGAAGAACAAAATGTGATCAATTTAGCACTTAAATAATTCCTGTCCTGAAAGGGTTATCGGAGCTCTTTATAGCGAGTTTCCACTGTACTATTTCAAATGAGACAAAAGCAAATTTTATTTTAGATTCAATTGCATCTGGAGTGAATTTTTTTGGGTGAAAAAAACACCTGCACTCCCTTCACACAACATACATAAATACACACAAATGTAACAAAGAAGAATCTTTTATAAGATGATTTAATCCTCATTCTCAGTTCAAATTGCCGAGTACATGATGGACATGGATGGACGACAACCCAATTCTCATAGATAATACACATGTACACAAGAACAAAACACAATTTAGAAAAGACGAGAGGGAATTCCAATACAAAAACGTAGATTATCATAACGCTTGATATATTATATGACTCGGAGCCACTACCAGATCAAAATGAGGGAAGTACAGGACTTTAGTGGGTATCTTTACACACAAGGCAGATCTAGGGGAAGGCATATTGAAACACCCCCCCCCCCCCCAGAAAAAGAACATGAAAAAGATTTTCATGGGCAAATAATGTTGCATTCTGGGGGGGGGACAGCTCCCCCTTTCATTCCGTTGGAGGAGGGACAGCTGGATAATAGGAAATCATATTCCCGCAGCAAAGATAACAAAGTAGGGTAATATTACAGCTCCCACCCTCCCCTCCTGATTTATCTTATATATTTATATTTATATATTTTCCACTTCAAAGATGACATATGTGCCAAAGACTAATAGAGGTTATGATTCCATTCTCTCCCTTTGCTAAAGATTATTATGTTTTTTTCATGGTGCCATTTCAGTTTTTGAGATCGTTTACACACTTACATTGGTGTATTTTGGAAAATGGGCTTAAATATAAACAGCATTTTCATTGGCACAATATATACACAAGACTACAGTACAAAGAGGATGTACATTGTATTCTATATTCATAATCAAAATCAATTAATTTTCAATAAAAGTTTGCATCACAAGTATATCCTATCAAATAATTACTGTCTTTAACATCATCGCCATTGTCAACATGATGATCATCATCACCAATATTCATCTTTCATGATAAGAAAAGACTCGGGAACAATGCATTGAGGTGAAAAGGCATTTCCAGAAAGTGTTTACCGAACATAGAACATAGAAAGAACTCGGATCACACACCATTACTACAACCTCCCATGGGGAGTAATTCATTTACCCAGTAAAATGGGAGCTTTGATTTGAGGCTAGTCAACGTTCAAGTTGATAGGCTTAAAATCAAATTAAGTCCATCAATTTAAAAAGAGCAGTTCAGAGGATCAGACTTTATGAATTATTGTATGAAACATGAAATGACAACTTGATTTCCTTTATATTACAGAAATATGTTTTTTTTGACACTTTTAACACTGACTTCCATTACTGGAAGACAAAGAAATTTTCTTGATGGGTTAAAAATCCAAATTTGAGGAAAGTCCATAAAGCTTCTACTCAAAACATTTAATTCCAAGTAAAATGGGATAATCAACATCTCCTATTTTCTTCAAGCTTATTCCTGTCAGCTACATTGCAGTAAATAATAAACTTCACTATTTGTGTCAATTTAGAGATTACTGTAAAAGTGGAAATGTTCATGCGATTAATTTTCGCGCTCGGCCGAGTAAGGTGAATTTCACATGTTTTTAATTTCGCCGACGCGCTAGGCTCATGGGCCAGAGAATCCATTAAAAAAATATTTGCGAAGTTTTATTTTCAAATTTCATGCCGCGTGAAATGCACTAAAATTTATGTGGATCATAAGGAAATGTTTGCTAAAAACAAACAAGAGCCCCAGGGGGCACGACGCTCACCTGAGTTTCTGGTGCATGTTCTCTCTAGCACCACCAGGAGATATGTTAGAAATTGAAACAACTAGGAGGATGTACATGAGATGATGTTAGAAATTAACATAATTCCCCACCCCATGGTCTACAATGTCATGTATTATTTGAATCTCCTACATCTAAGGATGATTCCCACCAAGTGTGGTTGAATCATACAACAAATCATGCAAAGAATGTACATTTCCCCTCCTGCATATTAACCTCGCCCTCGCAGGACCCCTATGGGGCCACCCTGAGAATGTCATGAACAACTTTTTTTATTCATCTTCAAGATGTATATAACACACAAAATATCTAGATAAACTTCTGGTTCTGGAGAAGAAGATGTTTGAAATTTACATAGCTTTTACACTTGGGGGCCCACCATTTTAGCAACTTTGGATCCCCTACCCCTAAGGATGATTCCTACCAAGTTTGGTTGAATTCCGATCATGTGTTTTGGAGAAGATCAGAATGTACATTTTGCCTGGCAGCGCCCCCCCCCCCCCCCCTCCAGTATGTTACCCCCACAGGGCCCCTATAGGGCCACTCAGAGAAATTTCATGAACAACATTCATTCTTCATCTATAGAGGTATCTCCATACACAATACCAAGTCTGAGCTATGCCTGGTTCTGGAGAAGAAGATGTTTGAAATTTACATAGCTTTTACACTTGGAGGCCCTCCATTTTAGCAACTTTGGATCCCCTACCCCTAAGGATGATTCCTACCAAGTTTGGTTGATTCCGATCATGTGTTTGGGAGAAGATCAGAATGTACATTTTGCCTGGCAGCCCCCCCCCCCCAGTATGTTACCCCCACAGGGCCCCTATAGGGCCACTCAGAGAAATTTCATGAACAACATTCATTTTTCATCTATAGAGGTATCTCCATACACAATACCAAGTCTGAGCTATGCCTGGTTCTGGAGAAGATGTTTGAAATTTACATAGCTTTTACAATTGGGGGCCCTCCCCCTGGGCCCCCCTGGGGGCCACATGTACCATTTTAGCAACTTTGGGTCCCCTACCCCTAAGGATGATTCCTACCAAGTTTGGTTGAATTCCGATCATGTGTTTTGGAGAAGAAGATCAGAATGTACATTTTGCCTGGCAGCGCCCCCCCCCCCCCTCCAGTATGTTACCCCCACAGGGCCCCTATAGGGCCACTCAGAGAAATTTCATGAACAACATTCATTCTTCATCTATAGAGGTATCTCCATACACAATACCAAGTCTGAGCTATGCCTGGTTCTGGAGAAGATGTTTGAAATTTACATAGCTTTTACAATTGGGGGCCCTCCCCCTGGGCCCCCCTGGGGGCCACATGTACCATTTTAGCAACTTTGGGTCCCCTACCCCTAAGGATGATTCCTACCAAGTTTGGTTGAATTCCGATCATGTGTTTTGGAGAAGAAGATCAGAATGTACATTTTGCCTGGCAGCGCCCCCCCCCTCCAGTATGTTACCCCCACAGGGCCCCTATAGGGCCACTCAGAGAAATTTCATGAACAACATTCATTCTTCATCTATAGAGGTATCTCCATACACAATACCAAGTCTGAGCTATGCCTGGTTCTGGAGAAGATGATGTTTGAAATTTACATAGCTTTTACAATTGGGGGCCTTCCCCCTGGGCCCCCCTGGGGGCCACATGTACCCGTTTAGCAACTTTGGGTCCCCTACCCCTAAGGATGATTCCTACCAAGTTTGGGTGAATTCCGATCATGGGTTTTGGAGAAGAAGATGAAAATGTAAAAAGTTAACGGACGACGGACAAATTTCCATCGCAATAGCTCACTCGAGCCTTAGGCTCAGGTGAGCTAAAAAATGAATAAAACAAAGTCGATATCTATCCAAGTTTATAGGCCAGGTAGAGTAATGGCAAGAGTCAAAAGTAAAATAGAAGAAAACTGCAATTTCCTCAAATCCATCTTTTGGATAAACATGAAGTGCACCAACACTGAAAATTCCAGGATATTTGATTCCTGATAACTAGAGCACATTCCCATTGCATTGTGAACATACCTATTATATCAACCGCAGGAATTTTTATCTCATCTTTGCCGCTTGTATAAAAACATTACAAGGACCACACACAATGATTAGCAATACTTGTACAAGCTGTAGAAGTGGTTCCAGTCATGTGTAGTCACACTGACAAAACTTACAGGAATAAAAAATCCCAGGAATCAAATTCCCCAGATCTTAACGGGAATATATATGGAAAGTTTTGGGAATATGTTTTCATGGATTTCCTGGCTGGATTGATAAAACTGTACATATAATCATTCTAGGATGAAAAATTTCCTGAAACTTTCTGCCAAAGTGGTTGCGCCTATGGAAACAAATTTAAAAACTAGATGAGTCTTCGACCGGAATTTATGCCTCCGCCATCACCAGATTGGAAATGTATGGCATACATGTACACTCTAAAAAGGATTGGTCAAACAAAATGACAAATTTTTTAAATTAAAATGCACAGGAGACAGAAAATTTATTTCATTTCATTTTCAAATAAAAAAATTACAATCATCAAATACACCAAGGAAATAGATATTTTATAGCAAATAAACCACTGTCCCCTAGAAATTTCTAAAATAGGTAGGCCTAGACTCCATACATCACAAACCATTTTTATGTATATAATGACCTCTATGACCTTTGAACTTTGACCTTGAGACCCTAAAATCTAATCAGTTCATCGTCCCTCACATATGCATACATGGGCCAAGTTAGAGGTTGATCTGTCAAACAGTTCTTCAGTTATTGCGAGAAATAACCATTTTTATGTATATAATGACCTCTGTGACCTTTGACCTTTGACCTTGAAACCCCAAAATCTAATCAGTTCATCGTCCCTCCCATATGCATACATGGGCCAAGTTACAAGCTGATCCGCCAAACGGTTCCTAAGTTATCACAAGAACGAACCATTTTTATGTATATAATGACCTCTATGACCTTTGACCTTTGGACCCCAAAATCTAATCAGTTCATCGTCCCTCCCATATAAATACATGGGCCAAGTTAGAAGCTGATCCGCCAAATGGTTCCTAAGTTAATGCGAGGAATAACCATTTTTATGTATATAATGACCTCTGTGACCTTTGACCTTGAAATCCCAAAATCTAATCAGTTCATCGTCCCTCCCATATGCATACATGGGCCAAGTTACAAGCTGATCCGCCAAACGGTTCCTAAGTTATCACAAGAACGAACCATTTTTATGTATATAATGACCCCTATGACCTTTGACCTTTGACCTTGAGACCCCAAAATCTAATCAGTTCATCGTCCCTCCCATATGCATACATGGGCCAAGTTACAAGCTGTTTTTAAAACGGTTTTCAAGCTATCGCGAGAACGAAAACATAATGCCTCCGGCACCACCTACGGTGGGCGGAGGCATAAAAAAGAAGTGTTGACTAGTAACTTTCAACTCTTAATTGCTTATTAACCCATTTCAGAGGACGAAAGGAGAAAACTTTGCAGCAATTTTGTCATCAATCAACTGTCATTTAAGAAATATAGAAAATTGTTTGAGGAAATATCTATACATGGGGGGGGGGGGGGAATCCCCTTTTCATGAGTATCAGATTCTTTGGGCAAAAAGGCCCTAAAACAACTTAAATTGAATATGTTGGAGTGCCAGGAGCATCACAATGTGACGGACATCAAAGCTATACAAAGGCCACCATTATTATTATTATTAATATTAATAGATGAGAGGAAAAAATGCCTAAGTCTATCAAACCAGTTCTTTATTTATTAAGAACAAAATTAACATTTTGGGATCAGTTTAAAAGAAAGAATGTTTTTATATTCATGAAATCATTGATAAATGAACAAATATTCTGCAATACATGAAGATGAGAACAACGTGTCCCATATTCTTGGAAGGTGCCTAACTTTAAGCCCCTGCTTTAGTGTATAGATTTAGGCCACTGAATTATGGAGAGCCAAATGTCACCCTCTTTTAATCCAACAAAATCACCATAGACCCTCTCTAATTCTGGAACTAAATGCAAATTACAAAAACCTTACAATAGAAATGATTTCTGATGCTCATTTTATGCCAGAAATGATTTTGTTTCTTTATTTTGTTACATTAATATAGTAATTATACAGGCCTTCCAAAAATCAGTGGCCTAAGTCAAGGCAGGCTTGATAATTTCATGGGTTTGAGAGACATTAGCATGTATTCTCAAAGGTGGTTGTTGTTGTTGTTGTTTTAAAATAGGCAAACTAGTCAATTTTGACTATTGTTGCCTTACTAAATTGCTCTTTTCACTTATACTTTATTTGTTGATCCGTGGGTTTAACTTTTAGTTAGAAAGGTACAGATTCCAGGATACCATGCAGGACCGCCACTCCTGCCCTGATTTTACGACGTTATCCTGACAAGCCCGCTCGAGGTGCATTTCGAGGGCCTCTTAGGAATACAAGTATTCCCTATGTCTCTCAAACGTGAGCAGGGGGCGCTTTTTCTGATTCCTCATAGAACCCGATTAGAAAATCCGAGTATATAAAAGCAAAATAAATACGTACACAGATTTTCTTTCTTTTTTTTGTTTTGTTTTGAGTAGAGTGGCCTAAGCCAGGCTTAATTAATTTATGCCACTTTTGAGAATACAGGCCAATGTCTCTCAAACTCATAAAATTATGAAGATTTTCATGACAACGAAAACTATCGTTTTGATGGACTTGGGCTCTTCTTCCTGTCATGTATTCAATTATCTATAAAAAATTTTTTTTAAATGAAAGTCTTAATCTAGAGGGAGCGAGCTCAGAGGCTGTGCAGTGTGATCTTGTAGCACCCTCGCTTCTTTTAGCTTCCCTAATGCTGATAAAATGTCTGCCATGCTAAGAGGTCGAAGGTCATCACTGGCTGCTTCTCCTTCAGCACTGCAAACATGAGGGAGAGAGAGAGAGAGAGAGAAAGGGGGTCAGACAAAGAACATTGATTGACTGGTCCCCAGGGAAAGTCCATCCTGATTACAATTTGGTTTTAAAAGAAGCAGCAAAATTAAAGAAAAAGATCAGTGAAGGTTTGAGCAAAATATGGTAAGTAATAAGAAAGTTATGATTTTTTTGAAGTTGTAATCAATCAAAAACAAATTGGCAACTCTGTGACGTATATTGCAAGCTCCTCTCCCATTTGCCCTGTACCCAAAAAATCATTAATTTCCATTTTCTCTATAGAAAATATTCAAGCATAAATGCACCTTAGATATAATCGATGCTCATATCATGTGTTGAGAGCCAGAAGGGCGTTAACTCTGTGTTAAAGTATATGTGTTAAAGTATATGAGTTAACGCCCTTCTGGCTCTCAACACACGATATGTTTTGACACAAAACCTGTATGAAACAAATTTATGCCTTCCATTAGAAAGCAAGAAAATTGATTTTATTTTAATATGTACTGAGCAAATAGGAGAGGAGCTCGCAAGATATGTCACAGAGTTGCCAATTTGTGTTTGATTGAGTAGAGGTGTCGTCGTCTAGTGGATATGTCACCGGACTGTGGATCACATGGTTCGCGGTTCAAGTCCCGCCGCGGCACTACTGTCCTTTGGCAAGACATTAATCTACATTTGCCACTCTCCACGCAGGTGTTAAATGGGTACCGGCTAGGATGCGAATATCACTGTGACTGGAATAGTATATGTGCACCTGTAAAATGGCAGCCAGACTGGAATGCTCCCTTGTGGAGTGGAGAAATGTGCACTATAAGTGCAGAATCGTAATAGGATCCAATAACCGGGGTAATAATACACTGTAAAGCGCTTTGAACAGTTACTAACTGGAAAGGTGCCATATAAATGCAGATTATTATTATTATTATTATCATTGATTGCAACTTCAAAAATTCATAACTTTCTTACTCCGTATAAGATTTTGCGCAAACTTTTACTAATCTGTTCCTCTCATTTTTCGGCTTTTCTTCAAATCAACTAATTAACAGGGTGGACTTTCCCTTTAATGACGAGCAGAAAAGATACATGTGAAGAAACTACTATGGGTCAAACCATTATTGTTCAATGAAAATGAACATGACTTTTTATGGTTTTAGCACCTACCTTCCAAGCACTTATAAGGAATATACTTGTATGCTTCACTAAATTAATTTGTTTGTACTATTTTCTATATTTTACACATAAATAAATGCTTCAAAGCTATTTAATAGACAGAAGAAGGTAGAGATTGGGTGCTTCACCTGTATTCACCGGTCTTGACGGGGCCCTTGTAAGACAAAAGTCTTGTAAATGCCCTCCACTTTCAATGGGGTAACCTCGCTAGTCATAAGGACCGCTATTCATAAGGACCACTTATTCATAAGTGCCGCTATCCATACTGCACGAGTAAACGAATAGTGGTTTTGTATGAATAGCGGTCCTTCTAATTAGCGAGCAAACCATAGACAAATTACCTCACTATTCATAAGGACCTCCGTTCATAAGAACCACTATTCATAACTATTCATAAGGACCGCTATTCATAATGCATGTTAAATTAATAGCGGTTTTCTATGAATAGCGGTCCTTATGAATAGCGAGCGGACCCCCTTTCAATATACATGTAACTTCTACTGCATCTCTACTTAAGCAGACATGCAGTAATGAAAAGCGGTTGTGTGATGCGAAATATCTGATTAAAATAATGTTGTATACATGGATGTAAGTCTTGATGATATTTAAATCAGTGTTTGTCTCCATGCTGTCACCATCAACATTTTCTCCAGTGATTACAACTATGCCATGGTTCAAATATCTTGTGGTTAGAAACAATATGTATGTCTCAACACATGTTGTCACCAGTATTACAACTATGCCATGGTTCAAATATCTTGTGGTTAGAAACAATATGTATGTCTCAACACATGATTTGCAATGTGTCAACTTCATTCTGCCTCTGAGCAGACGATATCGAAGGACACTTCCCTTATATGATCTCTGAGAGCTCAGAGGTTCATAGATCAACTTACATGTGATCTCTGATGCGATACATGCAGGCATTCCGACACATCTCTCTCAGATCACTGCCACTGAACTTCTCAGCCTTTTCAGCTATAAGGTCCAGATTGACGTCACTGTCCACCTGAAATTCACAGACAATCATACTCAAGTGTTAGCAATCATTAATGTTTTGATAGGTATTCAAGCCTTATAGGTGAATCAAAGTGTTGGTCAACGTCATGGATTTGGAGAACAAAAAATTGTTGGTTCATTCAGGTGGTCCTACATGAAATCAATAATCAGTTTTCTTCAGATAGCCCTGTAGGCTGTACAAAGACAATGTAGGTTGATGTCATCATTTCAAATGGACAGACCTGGGGGGTGTTTCATAAAGCTGTTCGTAAGTTACGCACGACTTTACGCATGACTGGTGATCAGTTCTTGTGCTAAATGATTGAGAATCTGATAAGTATAGCACCCAAGAACATGTTCCAGTCGTTCGTAAAGTCATTCGTAACTTTACGAACAGCTTTATGAAACACCACCCAGTTTTGCTGTTAATTACACTGTTCTCCATCAGGATATCCCAATCATTTCAAGAGTTGACATCATGAAACCATGTCTATGAAGTGACGTTTGTAAAAACGTTTATATGAAAACAAATTATAAATTGAGAGAATGAGCAAAAACACAACACCCGCAAGTTCCATTCCAATTTCCTCTACCTAGAAATAATCTGTTAGACCAGGAAAGTAACAGTAAGTAATATTATTTTGAAATTCATGCCATTGAAGCGGTTTACAGCTTCATGTCTGAACAGGCCTTACAGAGACTCACCTCTTCCTCCGTAAGTATGATATCAAGTATATGTCTCCTCTGAGCCTTGTCTGGCATACCTATATGGAAAGAGGTTGGCATCCGTCTCAAGATGGCGGCATCTACGTCTTGAGGTCTGTTTGTGGCTCCCATTACAATCACCTGGATAAGATTGGGAAAAAAAATGTCTCCTTTAAAATAATCATGGACTGAAATTTAAAAAAAATATAAAAAGTCAAATTAGTACGATTATATCATTCATGCCTATGCTCAAGTGGTATCACCGAGTTTAGAGCTTATCAGGAAAAAAACTTTGTTCCATGAGAAATTATGAAAGAAAGGGATATTTCCAGGATATTTTTGGTGAACAAAAAAATAGAGCTGTTCTTTTGAAACATTAATATAAACATGATCAAAGTGGTAAATAATATTTAAGCACATTATGTTATCTAAAGAAGTGCTCTTCATTATGTCTGTCATTCAAGTTTTTTTAATAGAGTAATCAGTTTACCTCGCAGCCCTCATTTGTAATGAGACCATCCCACAGCGTCATAAACTGAGCCTTCATCATGGCTGTAGCCTCGTGGTCATGTGACGCCCTCGATCTGAGGAATGAGTCAATCTCATCGATGAAGATTATTGCCGGTTGGAATTTGGCAGCCTGTAACACAAGCAGACACAAGTAAGAAAGGTAAATGCTGCATAATACTAAAAAGATACTGATGGACATTGTCTAGTATTAAACAAAACTCAACTGTTACAGGATCTTTCTGAAATATCTTAAACAAACCATCAGATTAGGGCTCTGAATTATTCTAAAAGCTTCCATGAAAGCATGAAGTTTATGATACCTTAAAGGGATTTGGTAACTTTGTGGAGGCTTGATTTAATAAATTGTTGAATTTTGATATCTGTCTTGTATAATCATGTTCACAAGGATAAATAAATAGCCAGGCATAGAAAGGTTTTCAAATATGTAATGCTATTAATAAGATATCTATGACTGAATACTCGCATTTACGAAAGCGTATGGTCATACGCTTTAGTCTAACACTGAGTCTATGGGGAAAGTGAGTCTGGCATTTCCGGTCACTTGCAAGTGAAGGATATGATGATTTTGAAGTGCTTTTTCCCCCCTGTGCTTCATTTTTACACCATATTACATACACTGATAGCATGTAAGGCCAGGCAGCTCAAATTTTATCAAGCCTCTACAAAGTTACCAAATCACTTTAAAAAGGGAAAAAGAGCCAATTTCTCCTCTCCCACCCCCTTTTACAAAAAGAAATACTTTAGATTTTCCAATGATTTGCTTATCCTGAAAATACAAATTTTGTAGCCCATATATCCAGGGCCAGAAGGGCAAGTGGGAAAGCGTTCACTTTTTGTAACACCCTATTTTCTACCCCAAAAAAGAAAATTAGCAATGATGCAATTCAAGTTTTGATGAATTCACAGTATTTACCACAATCAATGAATTTTATTTAAATCAATCATCGAACCCCACAAATGCTTTTGGTTTCCCAGCCTTGGTTAATGGGGCAAATGGTTTAATCTAATCCCTGTTTCTCTACAAAACTTATCAAGTTCAGAGTGATATGACAAATCATTTTCCAGTGACAAGACAAGTTATACAGTTAAGCCTTGTTTAGACATTATGCAGTAAACTGCCTAAAAATGCTACTTCACTTCAAAATAAAAACAATTTCTTTGTGGGGGGGGGGGGGGAGTTTTGAGGCTGTTTAACATGTCATGTTTTTGTTTTAGTTTGTTTTTAAGGATAGCAAAATTACTTTCTTGTTAAGTATCTGATATATGTACAACTTTTGTTTTCATATACTGTACTGTTGCTTTGTTGAATTTTGTTCGAATTTAACATGCTTCTGGTGTGTTTTATTTTGTTTTGATGTGATGACAGTCCTATTACGTCAGGATTCTATTTCAATAAATTTGAATTTGTGTAAACAAGGTTTTAGGAGTGATATATTACCAGTGAGAAGACAGCTGATGCGAGTTTCTGGGATTCCCCATACCACTTGTCCGTCAGATTGGAAGCTTGTAGATTAATGAACCGACATCCTGCATCTTTGGCGATGGCTTTAGCTATCATGGTCTTGCCACAACCCGGTGGTCCGTAGAGTAAGACACCTGAAATGCAGCAGATTTTTTGTATCAGAATTGTATTCGCTGCAATGTGGGAAGCCAACATTCGGGAGAGGGGGGGGGGGGTAGAATTTTATTTTTTATTCTTTGCCTGTCATCATTGTGGATGACAGGAAGACGTTAAAATACATTTTTTTTTTTGCTTTATAGTATGTCGGCCAACAGCCCCAAACATGTGAGCCCATTAGTCGGGTAGTCCACTATCAGCAAGGATCCACACTTACTTTTTTCATGTAGGGGGTATGGACTGAAATTTTGAGGGTCTGTATGGAAGAGACCAATGTCAACATTTTGAGAGTTGAACTTGGATTCTGGGCGCCAATGGCCCGAATTCATAAAAGAGGTTTATCTATAAACCGATGGTTTAAACCTCCATAAACGTAGTGCGCGCATGTCCTCATGTCCAATGGGAGGATAGTATGCGCTTATATACGCTTATTTTAGTCTACAGCGACGGTTTAAACCATGGTTTAGACCATGGTTTAAGATAAACCTTTTTGGTAAATATGGGCCAGTGCGTCCCAGGCAAAGTTAGAGGTGAGCCCTGCTTCCAGGAATACATGCAGGAGGTAGGGAGGTAGAACGATACAATGGGCAGTTAATGTGACTCATGAAATACTATGATACCCATGGCAAAACTAAGCTCCAATTTACCACGTCCTGCACCCACTCACCTTTAGGGGGCTGCATGAGCTTTGAGCCGGCAAAAAGATGTTTCTTCTTCAAAGGGAGTAGAACTGTTTCTTTGATCTCCTTACAGGTAGACTGTAGTCCACCGATATCTGACCATGCGATGCTAAGGGTCAGGGGGTCAACCAGCTGTGTGGCAATGGACAGCTCATACTCTGAGAGAGTAGTGTGAGGGGATAGTCCTATAGCTCTCATCAGCTTCTCTGCCTATAGTGAAAGGAAAAATAAAATTCACTCTGACTTTATTTCAACTATTTTGATTATTGACAAATGTCAAGATTTAAGGGCACAACTAAACATGGTCAAGCAAGTGGAAGTGGGAGATAAAATATCTCTGGCAGTTAGGAAAATTCATGTTCATTTTCACTAATAATAAAAAGCATTCTATTGGCACTTCAAAATAATAGGAAACATATCATCAGAATCATATTTCTTGTCCGCTAGGAATATATGAGCAAAAATAGAAAGCCCTAAAAATGGAAAAGCACCACTACTGCAGTCTTCTTGGTCTTTTTTTTTTACACCTGTTTGTATCTCTTAAGGTTAAGATTATACACTGCAATATCTATTATGCACATCAGTGAACATGAAAGGGAAATCCAACCTTAATAGCAAGTTGATTTGAAAGAAAGAGGAAAAATCAGAGAAGCAGATTGGTGAAAGTTTGAACGAAATCGGACAAGCAATAAGAAAGTTAGGAATTTTTGAAAGTTGTAATCAATATGAGAATTTCAAATAGTCCGAATAGGTAATGTCACTGTGATGTAGCTGTGGACAACTCCCCGATTCGCTCCAAGACACAAAATGACTAAAATGACACTTTTTTTCAAAATGTATTACTCAGTAGGATTTTTTTCTTTCACGAGGACCTATAACAATATATTTTGAGTACTGCCCCGAGGGTAAAAGCGCCTCAAAGAAAACTGCAAATTAATGATATTTTTGTGTAGGACAAACAGGAGAGTTATCCACAAAAATGTCACAATCGACTCACCAAATTGCCAATTTTAGATTCGCATAGATGTACTGATCTCATTTTTCAAACATCCATAACTTCCTTAGTCATTGTCCGATTGCTTTCAAACTTTCACCATCCTGTTTTTCTTATTTTTCTGCTTTTCACACAAATCATCTTATTATTCCAGTTTTTCTCTTTCATTCTGTAAGTCCCCCACTTTATGAAGCTTCTACTATCTTATGAACTTACTTGCTGCTTAGCCTCTTGTTTCTGTTTCCTGGTAGGGTCCATGGCGTAGACGATCCACTTAACTCCATAGTATGTTGCAGCTCCCACAATGGATAATCGGATTATCAGTCCAATGATCTCACTCTTGGAGAGGCTGAAGCCCCTGACACGGACAGCTTGCAAGGCGTCATCTGACATTGTGGCTCTTTCAATCTTGGCAGCTGACTCTGGGAAGATATCATTCAATCACTTTCTACCTAAGCTGCAAAAGAGATGGTAAACAATGTAGTCCAGAATGACATGAAGTATAATTTCATTTATCTTCAAGTTACAATTAATGCTCAAATTATAGGTGAGAATATCTACAGCGTCTAATTAGCTCTACTTAACATGTTTTATGAAGACAATAACTTTCATACAGTAAGACGAGGTGAGAAAATTAGACACAGTAGATACAAGTAGTTAGCAGTCATGGCAGTAGAATCACAGGCAGGTTACTCAAACGAGGCTTAAGTGAAATAAAATTAATTCAAAGTTTCTTGCGCCCTCTTGTTTCCTTTTTTTAGCCTGTCTCCTTTTTCAAATTTTATGTGATATTATTTTTTTGAAATAAAATGAATAAGAATCTGAGGATCTCTAGGCAAAGAGGTAACAAAACTCACATGATGCAATTTCACCATGCTTGAGCCTTGGTTTTGCAGCATGTACAAATGAAATAAAATTTGTGTTGAAATCGACCTAACAGCATAAAGTATGTACAGAAAAAATATGAAATATCAAGTAACATGGAACCCGCTCCTCCATTCTGTTTTGACAGCTTAAGATTTTATGCAATATTATTCAGCTCAACTTACATGTACTTAAAAAAAAATAAATCTCAATAATTGTAGGTTAAATATACTGACCTATTTTTATCAGTGTTGACCTTTGAAATAATGAAAATATAACACAGAATTTTATAAAACTTGAAATATCACTGAAGATGATGATTTTGGTCGACTTTTGGTCGAAAACTGAGGAAGTAGTTCGATCCGCAAGATTTTTCCCTGATTTACTGCCATAGATATGCCGTTTCCATGGCAACGCAGCTTCCGACACATCCAAAAAATATGTCTTGCACATCTTCCCACCAAGACCAATGTGTGTACCAAATTTCTTGACTTTTGGTCGAAAACTGAGGAAGTAGTTCGATCCGCAAGATTTTTCCCTGATTTACTGCCATAGATATGCCGTTTCCATGGCAACGCAGCTTCCGACACAACAAAAAAATATGTTGTACACATCTTCCCAGTAAGACCAATGTGTGTACCAAATTTCATGACTTTCGGTCAAAAACTGAGGAAGTAGTTCGATCCGCAAGGTGTTTCCTTGATTTTCTGCCATATATATGCCGTTACCATGGCAACGCAGATTCCGACTCATCCGAAAAATATGTCTTGCACATCTTCCCACCAAGATCAATGTACCAAATTTCATGAGCTTTGGTCGAAAACTGAGAAAGTAGTTCGATCCGCAAGATTTGCAACAGACCGACCGACTGACCGACCGCCCGACCGCCCGACCGCCCAACCGTTGACTGATTCTTATATACCCCCTTCAAACTTCGTTTGGCGGGGGTATAAAAACAAAAATATGACACAAAGTTTCAGGCACAGGTACAGGGCGATCTGTTTACAGTAGAGGGGCATGGCTAATATGGGGGACTCTTTCCCATTTCGGCAACCATCTCCATTGTTGGAGACTTTGTCAAGAATTTTGGTAGACTGTTTGGGAGACAATCTCCCACTTTGGATACCAATTTTCTTTGTTTACATTTGCTGCAAAGGTATCACCTTGGCTCAACCTGAAAATGTGATAAGCAATTTGCTCATGAAAAATTATTCCTTTTGACTGTCTACTATAAAAATTCACTATCTACATGTACTTTTGTTTTTATAACATTTTTTGTGTGATCCAAAACACTGAACAAATAGGCTTCTGACCTCAGAGAGGTAAAAATTTGGCTGAGAAAAAGTGCTTTGTTGTTGTATGGTTTCTATTGTCCTCTTGTTAGAAAAGTCTCCCGTATTGTCCAATTGTTGGCAAAGTCACCAGTATTGTCCTCTTGTTAAGGCGCTGTCACATCTTTCCGGGCAAGCTACGCGGGCTAGTTGCGTGCAGGGATTTTTCCCACACCTAGGATAATTTCTGAGGGCAGACAGGAATTTTGGCGAGTTTCGCATGCGTCTAACCTGCTGGACGCGTGCTACTTTACGTTTTACTTGCGCGTAGTCCATGTGACCTGCGGGTGATTCGCGTGGGTGGCGCGTGAGAGCTTTGAAAGTGACCCGTGCTAATTACGGGCGACATACAGGTGCTGCAAGGTTTCTGCGTCACAACTGCGTGTTACCTGCGAGTTGCGAATGGATGGAGAAACCATCATTTCTCCGAGTTGTCTAGAAACAGAACGAGAAGTAAAAGAAATAGAGATGCCACGTGCCGCATCCGACACTCAACTAACCAGCAGAAAGGCAGTAACTGGCCCTCAACATGCACGCAAGTTGCTCGTATAACTCGCTCCACGCCCACAGAGCTGATCAGCTACACGGATGTTGGCAGTATCGACACCGTTTCTTGCCAGTAAAACACCCGTACTTTGCTCGTAGAATGCCCGCAGATGACACATGCTTTTGACGCATAGCCACAGATCCACGGGCAACCTGCGTACAGCAAGCGGGTTAACTGTCTGTGACTTGCTGCCGCTACGGGTCTCCTACTGGTGTTCTGCATGGACCTCTGCGGGCAATCTCCCGCAACAAGTTTTGAGCATGCTCAAAACTTGGCTGCGGGTAAATCGGACTTGCGTGCGCACCTGCGGGCAAGCACGGACGAGATATGTGCTAGGTACTGTCAGTTGCGGGCCATCGGCGGGGACCTGCGGGTAGCAAAAATTGTTCCCCGCAAGTCACACGCAAGGCTCGCCGGAAAGATGTGACATCGCCTTTAGCAACGTCTCTAGTATTGTTCAATTGTTAGCAAAGTCTCCCGTATTGTCCAACTGTGAGCAAAGTCTCCAGTATTGTCCTCTTTTTTAGCAAAGTCTCCTCTTGTTAGCAAAGTCTCCAGTATTGTCCTTGTGTTAGCAAAGTCTCCTGTATTGTCCAATTGTTAGCGAAGTCTCCAGTATTGTCCTTGTGTTAGCAAAGTCTCCAGTATTGTCCTCCTGTTAGCAAAGTCTCCAGTATTGTCCTCCTGTTAGCAAAGTCTCCTATATTGTCCTCTTGTTAGCAAAGTCTCCAGTATTGTCCTCTTGTTAGCAAAGTCTCCAGTATTGTCCTCCTGTTAGCAAAGTCTCCAGTATTGTCCTCTTGTTAGCAAAGTTTCAATTTGTCCCCTTGAAGATACCATACAATTTTATTTTTCGAAAATTACTACCCAGCGTAGTAGTTTCTAACACCCAAATTTTAGTGTCGCATGCTTTGAAAAAAGCAGATTCCACATTTTCGACAGCAGAATTCGGTTTTTAAATGGATTTCTTTAGGTGACTACCGGACTTGGCTGTGGGGACAATTTTGCTGTGTGCAATATGATTTGTGTGTTGTGGCATCTGATTGAACCCGAGGTGTTAAAAACTGATAGTAGTTTTAATAAATCACAGCGCGCGCAGCGGCAGTCGAATGACGGGCACTTTATGGTTTTAATGAATAATGTTCCTAGAAAATAGCCTAAATCTAGATCGCTGGGTAGTATTCGAAAAATAAAATTGTATGGTATCTTCAAGGGGACAAATTGAAAGTGTCATCTCAGTATGATTTTCCCGTTTTCAGGCTAAAAACGAAAAATAAGGGAAGAAAGAAAATAGGATAATGCAAAAAAAAAAAACCCATGAAGGATAGAGGATATAAGGGTAGGAAAGATAGAAGAGATGATGATGATGAAAGGAAACATAGAATACAACAAAAGGAAAATTGGAGAGAATAAATGAGTTGATAAACACAAAGAATAACAAAGAAAGATAGAGACATTAATGATAGAAGGATAAAGATATTACAAGTAACAGAAGGAAATATAATTTGAATTAAATAACATAACGAAAGGAAAGATCAAAAGAAAAAAATGATAAAAACAAAGAATAGCTTAAGGAAACTAGATGGAAAGCAGAAAATTATTAAAAAAGAGAAATGAAAGATAAATGATAGGATAAAAAAGGTACAACATAACGAAGGATAGAGAGAGAAATGATAGGATAAAGATAAGGAAGGTGGGGGAGAAAATGATAAAAGGAAACAAAGAATATAACGAGAGGAAGGATGGAGAGATCGAGAGAAGGATAAAAGCAAGGAATAACAAAACAAGAGATAGAGAGAGAAGTGTTAACGTTAAAAGGATAAATATACAAATGTAAACGAGGAAAGGTGGAAGAGATTTTTTCTTTTTTTGCTGCTAAAAAAACAGGATACCATACATAAAATTCCTGAAAAAATGTTCGAAAATTTCAAGCCAGAGAGCCACGCCACAACCCGGCTGTTTAGTAAAAGCCTTGCCCTTTCCTGAAATAGTGGTTTAGCTGACCAAACAAGAGGGACTTTCCCAGACAACTTGCTGGAAGGGTGATCATGGATAGTGATATTCTAATTTCCAGTCTTTTGATCATGTTGATCTCATATTTGTGATGGCCTATTGCCACAGATAATCGTATACATGGAGCAGTGCAGAATACGTATTCACATGATGTGGGTCCTTTCCAACCTACAACTTTATGAGTGGCATAAAACCGTAATCTATCAAAATTTAATGACATTAATCTTCTTCAGAATTTCAGGATTCAAGGGTAAACCCACTCATAGCTACATTCCTATACTTCGTGTGTTGAATCTAGGCAGTCATACGGCTCAACTTTTTCAAACACCACTGCACAAAAGTCACCAACATTCACTCAAAATCGGCATTTAATTTACAAAAACCTACCCCAATATATCCAAGAAATACAATAAATTCAACTCACCGATGTTGGAAAAGATGATTCCAAAAATGAGATCCGTAATTTACTCTTGATTCGCGCGAAACGAGCTATTGGAGTCATTGTGTACATTTCCTGGTCGCTGCGGGCGCTGACATCTCCCCAAAAGAATTTTGTCGTTAAAAATTTGGTCCCTATCGCGTACACGGAAAAGTCCCGATTTTCTGTGTGCGCGATGGTAGAGAACGATGTGCGCTTGCGATCCCCCGAGTTTCTTTGTGGACAAAATTTTTATTGGCCGATTTTAGTCTAAGACATCGGCGGTAGGCCCCCTATGTAAACATGCGATCGCGATAACAAATCGGCGGGGATTTCTTCGGTTTTGGGCATGATTTTGACTTTGGATTTTGCTGGAAATATGGAAAGTTCTTCCTAATGGCCATTTGATGTAGGACTCTAGGAGTGAGATTTTTAAGGGCTGAATTTGAAAGCAAGGTATTTAAAATATTTATCTATTTTCCCCCCATACCTTAAGTTTACTTAGTACATGCGACAGAAAATACCAACTATTTTATAGTAATGTAGCTATGAGTGGGTAAACCTAACTAAATTATGATCATGATGATCAAAATTCAAACCAACAATAAACATTCAACAAGGCAACATTTTCACCTTAGCATAGCATTCAAAATCAAATAGGCCTAGGCCTAATGACTTTGTAATGTGGCAATCATGGCAATCCTGCAGTAGGCCTAGCCTTAGACAGCTGAAAACCGTCTGTTTCGGAGGAGTCTTTAACATTTTCTTATTTTTACCTTCTCCTAATTTTTAAGGAGGTGTAGTGAAGCAAGACGTACCGGTAGTCCAGTGGAACACCCGACGAACAGAGACTGAAGCTTTCGGTCTAGCCTAGCTAGGGGATTGCTGGGATATTTACTTCATTATTTCATATACAAAACGATGATTTTTAAGGCAATCCTGCACCATAGCCGGGTTATTTTACTCCTGTTGTTTATTGTTGTACTTTAATACTCACTGTTCCTAGATTTTTGCTCTTTCTTTGACTTTGGCTGCTCAGCATCTGCTTTTACATGTTTTAGCGCTTGTGTATGTGTATGTGTATGTGTGTACATATGTATGCAAATCGCACAATCCATGGATCCATGCGCCGAGCTCGAGCTTGTAAGCTGTATGGAAAGCTAAACGTGTAATTGAGGATTATTTTACGAGATGAAAAACAGTGAACGGGAAAGGGTTACCGGGAACGCAAGTACATGTTGATCTTTGATGATGTGTATTGTTCTGTACATTACAAAATTTACAACCATTTGATCTGAATATGTGTCATATATTTTTAAATATTTTTTATAATTAATTTATTTTACCTGCTAAGCCCCGCCCCTAAAAAATCCTTTGGAGTCTGATTCTTCACATGACATCATCAGTCACCTAAAACAAGTCAAACAATAGACAATGGTATGTACAGTATCAGACCGAAAATTCTGTCTCTCGTTCATTAGCCTCTTATTATCTTGACGTATATATGACTGGGTCGGCCATTCCCTTAGAGCCGACCCTATCCAAATAAGAGGCTAACGAACGAGAGACAGAATTTTCGGTCTAGTACAGTATCTCTCTGTTTTGTACTTGCTCAAAATAGGATCGTGTGTTTTCATACAACAGATTTTCAGTACCTTTCTTTTCC
Source organism: Heliocidaris erythrogramma (assembly GCA_025617745.1). Classification (NCBI taxonomy): domain Eukaryota; kingdom Metazoa; phylum Echinodermata; class Echinoidea; order Camarodonta; family Echinometridae; genus Heliocidaris; species Heliocidaris erythrogramma. The sequence goes on along the minus strand of CM046872.1, from coordinate 5,569,916 downwards.
TGTGATGCTGGAGCATTTCTGACATAGCATCTGTTATTGTTTACGAGTTGGTATGTATTGTATGAAAACAGGCGGTGCTATTGTGAGCAGGTGCTAAATTGAGTGAGGGATAGGTACATACCAGTATCTATTGTTTGGCTTGTTTTAGGTGACTGATGATGTCATGTGAAGAATCAGACTCCAAAGGATTTTTCAGGGGCGGGGCTTAGCAGTTAAAGTAAAATAATGACAAAAAATAGTAAAAAATATATGACACATATTTATATCAAATGTTTGTAAATTTACATCATCAAAATACACATCATCAAAGATCAACATGTACTTGCATTCCATAGGTCCTTTAAGACTGTAATTTGGGACCCCGAAAGCAAAAGACACCCGATTTTTTTTTTTTTTTTAAATAATTGTGCTTGTCAGAGATTTTTCTGACTTCTACTCACCACCCCTTCTCCCCCATCAGAGATCCACCACTGAAAAATATGCCATGTAATTTAAGAGTTGTAGAGTAGGGCAAGACGAGCGAGTAGCGTCATACACATAGATTATGCATAAATAATTAATTCCATTTTACTTGATAGTTTATGGACCTGGTAGGGTCCATGCTTATTTTGTAGACTGAAAATCTAGCACCGTGCCCCAGCATATTTCATCTATATATTCGGGGCATAATTGATGGAGAGGAGCTATGGATTTTTTGTTGTTGTTGAAATGTGAACAAGGAGATATTTTCTCTACACTGATTGATTTTAAGAGTTCATTAAATTGACAAACTGAAAAAAATAATTGAGAGAGTTCCCTTCTAAAACTTGCAGTAATGGGCTTTACTTTTTATCTTTAAATTATCTCCTTTTTCAAGAACATGCAAGATTTTATTTTGAAAATGAATCAAATATTCATTTTATCATGAAAATGCATGTTGATGATTAAAAAGAAAAAAAAATTACATGTATTCTTTAAAAAATATTTATCTATTCAAACTGTGGGAGTGATGAAAAGACTACCCCCACCTTACTAACAATATAGTTATGGATATCAACACCACTGAAAGGAAGAATTCACATAAATCATTTTCATAATCCAAAGTAAATTTGATCACTGTCAAGCAGAGACTTCACACTATCTGCACAGAAATAAAATGTAATTGAATCAATAATCTTTCATGAATAAGTTGCGGATTCATTTAATGAAAAATAAAACATACATTTATATATCATCAAAGTATTCATATCCACTTCTGATTCTTCAAAAATGATCATATGATATACATTACATCATATCCCTCAACAACATTCTCACTGTTTAACCTTTCCTTGGGAAGAAAGAGATCAGTTCCTTTAGTAATAGTAATTCTATCATATTCTGTCATAGAACTGATAAATGTAAGGCTTGCAAACATATCCTCATTTTATTAAACACAAATGTTGGTATATTGGTACAAACTGTGTTTAATATGGAGCAATAAATATTCATATGCATAAATTACAAAATATAAACTGTATTTTCATGGAATAGAACAGTAGTAATACAGAACAACCTTCATACAACTAAAAGATTACTTTGCAACCAGTAAACATTCCAGTTTTATAAACCACTGTAAACATTATTAAATAGAATTTACATTATATTCACTTACATGCAACTCATTTTTAATGTGCTAATGAAAAATATGTTCACCAAGAATTCATATTAATACAGAAACATATAAATTAAAGGAAAAAAAATCAGACCAAAGCTTGGTGTATGACTAACAAAATTATTTTATAATTAATTGTTTATTGAAGCAAGTATTACATCAATATTTTCAAAGAAGAGAATAACAATTATTTAAAACTTAATTCTGAATTGGAATAACCAAATACAATAACAAAAACAATACTCCTTGAATGAACTAATGACTAAGAAATCTCTTATAGAATAATAGTATACCTTGTGCTGCAAAGAATATGGATTGTAATGCTATAATTTACAACTGTACCTTTTTACCTTTCAGACACACCTTTGCATTTGTGAGCATTGGGACACAATGTTATATTTTACATTGTGCACACCAACGTACCATAATTTGATGGTTGATCAATAAAGGACAATATTCATAAATATATCACTTTCATCTCATTTTAATCATTTAAAATTTGCTGGGTAATCTGTTAACTGAATATCATCAGAAATTCATACTTTACAGATGTAACTCATCATGTGCATATAAGTATACCTGTATGTCTACTTGTCAAATTGGTATATGAATACATAACTTCTCATTAAGTGAGCTTAGATCAAGTAAGATATATACTACAGATCATACTTCCAGCATACAATGTAATATTGACAGATACATGCAACCATGGGTGGCAATCCCAGGGGGGTGGAGGAATGCATCATCATCGCCCCCCCCCCCTCAAATTTTGAACATTGTACAGCAACCAATGGTAAAGGCTAGTCGCTTCCCCCTGCCATGACAAGAAATCGCCGCACATGCTTTCAACTATTATGCAGGAATCAAGCAGAAATCGACATGTTTACTGTGAGAACACACACATGTGTGCACTAATTATTTGAAAGGATTTTCAAAACTAATATAGGTGGTATATCAAGACAGAAGAACAGAGACTTTTCCAGAAGAGATGAAGACAATGTCCATCTGCTTATCCTTGATGTGACGATAGAATACATGACATTCTGATCCTCAATACCTCTTCAATGATCTATCAGCAGGTTAGATGAGCTCTTGTCACTTACACTAGGGATGTGAGGCATTCACTGCAATAAAGTCTTTTGCAGTCTTCCAGTTCTGTGACAGGCCTCCCATGGCCTCGATACCAGTACAATGGTCTTTCATTCCATGTGCGCTCTCACTATTCAACTCAATGGATGTATGTAGGCTTCACTATGATGTCTTTGACAGATCTATGTCCTTGATGCTTTTAAGATTGCCTTTACGCAGATTGTTTTCTTTACTTAAAAGAGGATATGTGAGAGGTTCATTGCAACAAAGTCTTTAATAGTCTTTAATATGTTAGGAAGATCCCAGATGACCTACTTGGAGGTCTACTTCCTTTTGCCGCCTCCTCCACTGGCAAGAATGGAAGCGATGCGGATGAAGATGTTGATGGTGTCCATGTAGATGCTCATGGCACTGCAGGAACACAGAAGACGGGAGATAAAAATAGAGAGAAAGAGAGTGTGAGAGAAAGAGAGTGAGAGAGAGAGAGAGAGAAGGGGAGAGAGAGAGAGAGAAGGGAGAGAGGGAGGGAGAGGGAGGGAGAGAGAGGGAGAAGGGAGAGAGAGGGAGAAGGGGGAGAGGGAGGGAGAGGGAGGGAGAGAGAGGGAGAGAGAGGGAGAGAGAAGGAGAGAGAGGGAGAGAGAGGGAGAGAGAGGGAGAGAGAGGGAGAGAGAGGTAGAGAGAGGGGGAGAGAGAGAGGGAGGGGGAGAGAGAGAGGGAGGGGAGAGAGAGAGAGAGGAGGGAGGGGAGAGAGAGAGAGAGAGGGGGAGAGAGAGAGAGAGGGGGAGAGAGAGAGAGAGAGAGAGAGAGAAAGAAAGAAAGCTCTGCTGAATCAATCAAGAAGGAAGAGATGAGAGAAACAGGAAACATTGAGATTTTACCCAATTTTAACACAAACATGCATACAATTACATAGCTCGCTGCTCATACCACAATTCAAATGATACAGACCGGGCTAACAAATGCACCAACCAAAAAACGGTAAACATATATGCACATAAGTACAGGAGATGACTTTGCTGTGTGCTCAGCAGAAGGGGGGGGGTTGCAGGAGAAGTTTTAGGAATTCTCTCGCTAACACTCTTCTGAAGGGCTCATGATGACAGCATCTTTTGAAAGACATAGTTATCAACCCAATCCATATATCAATGACAAATTATTGTCAATACTCAAGACCCAACTATCAAATCTGCTAGCCAAATTTAAAGGTAATGCAGGTTGGTATAAGACCAAGGATTAACAAAAAAGATTTCCTCAACTGCCAAATTTTGAGACATACAAATGAGGGTAAAACACAAAGCCTACAAAGGTTGCTTAATAATTCCTGTACCTTCAAGTTGGCTGGCTAAGGTACAAATCTTGGATGAGATATGACGTAGGACTTAAGCTATTTTTACTTCGCTAAGCTAAATACCAAGTAAAATGTTGACTAAATCCAAGTTTTGCATTGAAAACTGACCCAGACCCCCAACTTTTGCTTAAGACCCCAGGTAAAAAAGGTAGGTCAGAAGCCCTGGTTTGTGTTTAAATACAGTGAAACCTGCTTTAGCCACCACCTGTATATAAAGACCACCTGTCTGTAAACACTATAATTTTTGATGTACAAAAAAACCACCTGCTCACAAAGACCGCTTTTCTCGTCTCCCCTGAGTGGTCTTTAAAGACAGGTTTCACTGTAGCACCTTTCTTTGTCATGTACACAGCTTCAAAGGTCCACTCACCTGTTGATAGGGTCAAAAGGTCGCTGGGCGTGGATGGGATGCAGTTCGGCTCTCTTCATGATCATCTGTGTGTCGTAGAGCATGAAGCCTCCGAAGACCACGAGACCACCGTACAGGCTGACTGCATAGAGACCTGAACCGAGGGCTGTGGCTGGGGACAGGAACATACTCCCTACAAAAATCATAGATAAACTTATGTTTAGGTTTCTTGCAATGCATGCACATTTACACAGTATGCTTCAAAATGCAATTAATATGCCAAGTGCAAACAACTTATCTAGTCTTGATTCCATGCAGTATGTAGAGAGCTGGTGAAAGAGTTTCATATGATTTCATATTCCACAGAAAACAAAAATTAAGACAAATTTCCCTTCTGAATTGTATGACTTGTAAGCATATTAATATAATTTATAAGTAATTTCCTGGGTGCCATTGCATAAAGACTTACTATTATAGTAACTTTGCCATCAATGGTAACTACCATGGTAACGTTGCTCAAGAGCCAATCAAAATCCAGTATTCCCTGAAAAGTTACTATAATAGCAAGTTTTATGCAACGGCACCCTGGACATGTTCTTAACTCTTTTAGTTCTGCCTCTGTAGTCTCTGTCTAATAGTAATCAGACATTCTATTGTCCTGTTATTTTTCCCCTCTTTTTCCTTCTTGTCCTAAAATAAAGAGATGACGACAACAAAGCATGACTAAAAATTATTGGAAGAGGAGTGATTATAAAATACATCTAAACCATCAGGAGAAAATATCCCTTTTACAATAAAACAAAATCAGTGAAAAGATCTATGTAGCAGTGAGAATTTATAACAATGTCAAATAAAGTGTGAGTAGACATAGAGATGAAATGGAGGGTTAGGTATAAACTGGAAGTGAGAGTGAGTAAGAGGGGGGGGGGGGGGGGGGGGGTGTAGTGTGAGCAATAGCGATAACTTACCGACTGATGCTGCAAAGACTGCTCCTAGACCCATAGCCAGTGCACCTCCCATGTAGAGGAACTTATCACTGGGAGCACACATAGCAACACAGGACAATCCTAGATAAAGAGACAAGATTTTACATCATAAACCTGTACAGACTTTTAAAGCCAACTTCCACTTTGTGGTCCATCTCCAAGCAAAATTTAAAAGTATAGACATTTCGGACAAGGTAACTTAGCGAAATGCTAAATAAAATAACAGATTTTTAGGAAAGAAATGCACCTGGCCAATCATCAAGTGGGGTTAATAAGGGAGTGATAATCAAGGGGGGGGGGGGGGGGGGGGTATAGTCATCTTTGGGGTATTGAACAGCAAGTAAAAATCTGGGGGTAGTCATTTTGATATGTCTTAAAGGCCAAGTCCACCCTAACAAAAAGTTGCTTTGAATAAATAGAGAAAAATCCAACAAGCATAACACTGAAAATTTCATCAAAATAGGATGTAAAATAAGAAAGTTATGGTATTTTAAAGTTTCGCTTAATTTCGCAAAACAGTTATATGCACATCCTGCTCAGTATGCAAATGAGGGAACCAGTGACGTCACCCACTCACTATTTCTTTTGTATTTCATTACATGAAATACAAAATATTTTAATTTTTCCTTGTTATAATGTGAAACAAGGTTTGATTCCTCGCTGAACATGTGTAATTGCCATTGTTGCAACCTATACACAGTTCAATGAGAGCTTCCTAATTGTGAAATCTGCAGAAATTAAAATATTCTATATTTCACATAATAAAATACAAAAGAAATAGTGAGTGGGTGACGTCACTGGTTCCCTCATTTGCATACTGAGCAGGATGTGCATAACTGTTTTGTGAAATTAAGCGAAACTTTAAAATACCATAACTTTCTTATTTTACATCCTATTTTGATGAAATTTTCAGTGTTATGCTTGTTGGATTTTTCTCTATTTATTCAAATCAACTTTTTGTTAGGGTGGACTTGGCCTTTAAGGGGTACCTATTTTAATACCAAACTAGCAGCCTTTTCAATTTTTGTATTAACAACAAATGTGCAAAACATAATTCCCCCCCCCCCCCAGTCTGAGCTTCCTACCAAGTTCGGTTGAATTCCAATCATGGGTTTTGGAGAAGAAGCTGAAAATGTAAAAAGTTTATGGATGGCGGACAACTTGCCCCCCCCCCCCCCTCCAGTATGTTACCACCACAGACCCCCTATAGGGCCACCCAGAAAAAATTCATGAACAACTTTCATTTTTCGTCTATAGAGGTATCTCCATACACAATACCAAGTCTGAGCTATTCCTGGTTCTGGAGAAGAAGATGTTTGAAATTTACATAGCTTTTACACTTGGGGGCCTTCCCCCTGGGCCCCCCTGGGGGCCACATGTACCATTTTAGCAACTTTGGATTCCCTACCCCTAAGGATGATTCCTACCAAGTTTGGTTGAATTCCGATCATGTGTTTTGGAGAAGAAGATCAGAATGTACATTTTGCCTGGCAGCGCCCCCCCCCCCCCCCTCCAGTATGTTACCTCCACAGGGCCCCTATAGGGCCACTCAGAGAAATTTCATGAACAACATTCATTCTTCATCTATAGAGGTATCTCCATACACAATACCAAGTCTGAGCTATGCCTGGTTCTGGAGAAGAAGATGTTTGAAATTTACATAGCTTTTACAATTGGGGGCCCTCCCCTTGGGCCCCTTGGGCCCCCCTGGGGGCCACATGTACCATTTTAGCAACTTTGGGTCCCCTACCCCTAAGGATGATTCCTACCAAGTTTGGTTGAATTCCGATTATGGGTTTTGGAGAAGAAGATGAAAATGTAAAAAGTTAACGGACGACGCACGACGGACGACGGACGACGGACAAATTTCCATCGCAATAGCTCACTCGAGCCTTAGGCTCAGGTGAGCTAATAAAACTTTATATCTCACAAGGAATATGTGCACTTGATCATTTTACAAAGCAGGGGAAAACACATGGAATGCAAAGAGCAGCACTCACCTCCGACAACCCCAGCTGTATAGCAGGCAGCCCTGATGAGAATGGGTCCACCCATGAAACAGATGGGGGCTAGGACTACCCCAAGGAGGCCACTATGTCCCAGCCAGGCTAGTTGTTTGAGACCCATCCCCTCTGAGTAAGGCACAGACATGGTCACTATCCCTGAGGCCATAATAACTGCCATGCCTCCTAGAGCACCCTATCAAGAAATGATCAATGTACATAGCCTAGGGGAGTTATCACTTTTAAAGATAAAGTTGAGTTCTGATCATGCAAATACATTGTGAAAGAAATTATTCCAAAGCAATGGAGAAATGTTGATTACCTACATAAGAATTAGAGTATACTGTGAGGTTTTGGAAGCATCAAACTGATAAGAAAATGACCCAGTTTCGCTGAAAAGCACATGCACTGTACACACAATTGGGTTTATGGGACTGCACAAACATGTGGCATGAACACTTCAGCTAGTTTGTGTGTTATTTTTTCAATATGAGGGCATTTGAAGAGAAATCCTTTTCAGGGGTTATTTCTACAATGACATTCTTCCAAACTAACAAAGAAAGAATGAGAAAGCTCACAAATTATATTTCAACTTTATCAGAACTCAACCTTCCCTTTAAAACCAAACTGTCATAATTTAATAATAATAATAAATAATAATAATAATAATAATAATAAACTAGAAATTTAATTCGTCACTGAAGACGAATTAGGTGATCTGTCCTAATGATAATATAATGATGTGATGATGATAATCATGATGATGATTGATGGTGATGATAATCATAATGATGACGATGATGGTGGTGATGATAATCATGATAATATAATGATGATGATGATGTGATGATGATAATCATGATGATGACGGTGATAATGATGATTGATGGTAATGATAATCATGAAGATTAAAGTGGTGATGATAATCATGATAATATAATGATGATGATGAGATGATGATAATCATGATGATGATGGTGATAATGATGATGATTGATGGTGATGATGATGGTGGTGATGATAATCATGATGGTGATGATGGTTATGATGATGATGTGATGATGATAATCATGATAATATAATGATGATGATAATCATGATGATCATGGTGATAATGATGATAATGATGATGATGATGATGATGGTTATGATAATCATGATAATATAATGATGAAGTGATGATAACCATGATGATGATGGTGATAATAATGATGATTGATGGTGATGATAATGATGATGATGGCGATGATAATCATCATCATCATGAATATCATCATGACAGTGATGATAATAATGATGTTGATGATAATCATCATTATCATGAATATCATCACAGTGATGATAATGATGTTGATAATCATGATGATAATCATGATGACCATGACTGAAATGACATTGACCTTAGCCATGCCAAATATGAAAGAGAGATGACATTTCGTGAAGAAGATATGATCATAAGTTGATTTTTACAAAATGGCGCCTGGATGACGTCACAATAATCTGATGACCTTGAAAAAGATGCGGGAACTTGACCTTATTAGGACTGATGACTGACAAAAATTTGAAGATAATTGACCTAGCCAATTCTGAGAAATTATGATATCAAACAGGACTATTTGATATTGCAGGATACTTTGGAGATAAACCCCATAGCTCTAATACACGACAGGGAATCACAATTTCCATAGGGTTGTACACAAACTACTGCACACTACTTTCAATTATAGATAACACGCAAAATAAGGCAGTTTATTGCATGATTTGTGATTGTTTATGTTATAATAGTCGAAGAGGATGGTAAAATGACAGGCAAAAAGAAGCAAAAAAAAAAAAAAGTTTTATGGACCCCCGGGAATCGAACCTGGGTCACCGGCGTGGGAGTCAAGTGCTTTGACCAATATACCAAAATATTCCCATAGAGATAACACGTAAACGAAAAACGGGATTCTCAAATCAAATTTTGTAGTTTAAAATTGACAATGATCCCGACATCAGATTGAAAAAACCGAACCCTCATAGAAAGAGTATTAATCAGGCTACAACATATTAAAATCTGGAAGGAAATAGACGAAAAATAACTGAGATACTGCTCAGAGAACAATGTCATGTACATTCATGATTAAAAAAAAAATCATCTTCCATAGACATAACACGCGAATAGGGAAAATTCTGACATGGCATCTTTAATTGAAAATTTCACTGTGATGACGTCATCAAAATGAAAAATGGTGAACACTGATCTTGTAGATAATTGTGTCAGTTATAACATATCAAAATTTGGAAGAAAATTGACCACCTGTTACTGAATTATTATCAAATGAATACAAAAATGATGACGTAATTTTTTCAAAATCATTTTTTTGAGTTCATATGCAAATATGATGACGTCAGAACATGAGATAAGCCACAATTCTGCATGAATTCAAATCTACAACTCACAGGCTTTCAGAATATGTAAAGAAATTGGGGGGTTTCCGTCCATTCTGAGGAGCTATGGCGATTTCTAGATAGGCATGTTTTTACCACTTTTACATTAGAATGCCATTGACGCGCGCACGAATTTTAAAGTTTGACGCACGCGTGTGGTATTATGGAAGGTCGAGAATGACTGTAAATAGTTGAAAATTTTCAAGAATAGTGTCAGGAAGACAAACCATGCGAAAAAACGGCGTTTTTACGTTATGTACGCGCTGCGCGCGCGCATAACGCGCACACGGACGCGCACGGACGGAAAATTTTGAAATGCTTAAAATGTCCTGAACCATACTCTAATTTGACTAAAAAGTGATTTTGAGCATTTTTAAATTTTGACGCGCGCGTACGTGCGCGTCATGATGTGCGCGCGGATTTTGATGACATTTTCTGTTGACCCTTGACCTGAAGTTAATATATGCCAAATATGGTTCATTTTTGATGACTGGTTATGAAGATATTATTGATAATGTCATTTTGCAAAATGGCGCCTGGATGACGTCACGATGACCTAATGACCTTGAAAAATATTTTTCAGCTTGACCTTATATGACCTGATGACTGATAGAAATGTCATGAACATTGACTGAGAAGTTTTTGAGATTTATTGGAAACAAGAAAATGGGAGAAAATAAAAATAAATAATAAATAAATAATAAATAAATAAATAAAGAAAGAAAATTCTGACGAAATTAAAAGGTGATCTGTCATGACAGATCACCTAATAATAATAATAATAATAATATTGGGTATTTTTATAGCACTCATATTCACCACGTATAAGGTGCTCAAGGCGCTCCAATATTACCCCGGCTCTAGCTATGCTACCGAATTCGGTGCTCACAGCATTCAAGGAATTCTTTCCTACCTGGGTGGAAAGTGGCAAATGTAGATTAATGTCTTGCCAAAGAACATTAATGTACATAATGAGTTTAAATTTGACACCAAGGGGAGAACAGCTTGGACCTGCCCTTATTAACTCTTTACATGCTTTAGTCAAACAATGGAACAAACATGGGACTGCCACAGTTGAGTTTTGTCATACGTTCTGTACGTATGATAGAAATAGGGACAAATGACATGGCAGAGGCTGAAAATAGGGATAGGGAAACTAGGGTCGACCTCATAAAAGGATGATATTTTCCTTCCTGGCTGCTGCCCAATTCAGTAATATTAATATTTGTATCATTTTGTTTATGTTACTATGTATTCTGTTGTTATTGTGAATTTTACTGAATGAAATAAAACTGAACTGAACTGAACTGAACTGAACTGAACATTTCTGAGTTTCCTATACATTACTACAGACACAATTTGCAAAACACACACAGTCCAGTGGGCCGCGCCCTCTTTCATAAAACTCTTTATCAATAACAAGTTGCAATAACTGTAATAACCTACTAAAATCCTGGAATCTGATTGGCTGAGAGCAAGTTTCTCGTAGAAATGGGGCAGTTGTTGCTGATAACAAGTTTTATAAAACGGGGCCCAGATCACAAGCTTATTTTTCTTATCTTTCTGTGCTTTTTACTTGGCTCTGAAACACTTTCTAGCTAATTCATTTGGCAAGAATCATTTATGTGTAATATTGAGCTTTCAGTGACGGTTTGTTTTAAATCTATGGCATTTTATTTTCTGTCAATATGAATTGAAAATGATATACTTGACTTACCACCCAAGATTTAGGGGCAATTCTCATAAGGAGAGCTGGGTTTCTGGCCATAGCAAGGGCAGAGGCTGTGGTGGCTGCTATCCCCATTCCAAAATACATGTAGGTTGATCTAACACGATCACGGACGTACTGTGGCCAGATACTGTCATGAATACAAAACATGAAAATAAAAACTCCTTTTTTTAAACCGTAACCTTTTCATACTAAGCCCACCGTGACTCGACGAAACTGTATTTGTCATGCATAAAGTGCAAATCAAATCTTCTTTTATTTGTTTAAAAATAAAATGTCATCATTGTACTGCAGGGATACAGTATTTTGTTGACACTAACAATTTCGTAAAATAATATCCCATTGATGATCTACAATTTGATATTCTTTTATCTAGCAAATCATTCTCCTTTTTTTTTGGGGGGGGGGGGGGGGTGGTAAAACAATATGTCTAATGTTATAATAATCAAAATTTTGCAAAGGTCAATGCATCATTAGAAATCTATGTCATGTTAAGTAACTAAAACTAAAACAGGATATCCAGTGTAGCAAAGAACAGAAGAGGAAAGGCCTTTAAAGATAAATCAGAATTTCAAAACTTACGCTGCCCTCTCAATGGCTCCAACCTCGTTGGAAAGACCCAACCCATAGTAACAGAGAGCACCAATACCAACGGCTGAGGCTCCAATCAATAAACCTTTGCCCATCACATCAGCTGAAAAGAGAACAAATATATTGAATCTTTCAAAATATTCTGATTGTTTTTTATTGTAAAGAATACAACAATTTCAATCATGTCAAAGCATGTACAACTAGCAGGAATTAAACAATAAAACTTGGTATAGATCTATGATTGACAAGTTACAATAACAGTTACAGTGTATAAGCTAATGTAATACTTGCATCTGATTGGCTGAGAGCACACTTGTCATAAATATGTGGCAGTTGTTATTGATTATAAGTTTTATGAAACGGGGGCCCTGGTGGTATAACAACAATGTAGAGGTCAATCTATCAACATTTTATGCAACAGAAATATGTATGATAAACAAGTTACAACAAGATATCTCCAAGAAGATCACAAAAAAGAACAGATTAGCAGATAACTAGATTGTATCAACAACTTTCAATAATCCTTCATCAAAGATTAGAAAGATTGAATATATAGATCTATGCAACATGTTTAGTGTGATAGACAGTCATACTGTATGACTGAATGATTCTGAATTTATAACTGTATGATACAGTTATAAATTCAGAATCATAATATTCAGCACACACATGAGTACGTTGAAGTAATTGGGAAATGGTATACAGTGACATATCATGATTAATAATAATATTCCGTTCTTGTATAGTGCATATCACATTATGATATAACGTCTCTATGCGCTTCCAAAGGACATTGGATATTATTACCCTGGCTTTAGCTCCGGCAACCGTAGCGCTCAGTGCATTCAAGGAATAAATCCTACCAGGTACCCACTTACTACACCCTGGGTTGAGTGTGGCAAATGTAGATTGTCTTGCCAAAGGACGTTGGTGCTACGGCAGGGATTCGAACCCCGTACCTTGTGGTTCATAGTCCGGAGACTTATCCACTAGACCACAACACCTCTACAACACCTTTGATTGGGAAGGTCTCATTATTTCATAACCCAAAAGATGTAAAAGAACTGTGTTTTTAGACAGAATGAATGCGGACAGGTCCACGTTTCTTACCAGAGCCAGTTGCTGGTGACTGGGCTATCTCCTTCAAGGACCTGGTCTTGGCTGCCCTCTTGGCCCCTATCCTGGTCTGGCTGGCATACTGCTGGCATCTCACTGCAAAATTAACTCTAGCTAGGCCAGTAGCCTTGGGATGCACGCTCTTCAAAGATTGGGTGGCAGAAGTGAAGAGAACAACTGGAAGTCTCGCTACCCTGGCTGCAAACATCTTGGACCGATCTCACAAGTCACTGTGATGGAACGTTGTTTCAAGTGGAATTCGATTACACAGGAACTGTATGAATTTAGAACAAATATAGACCTACTGTAGTCAAAGGAAGCATCCAAAAATGATAGAGATGGAGAAAAAAAAATAGAAACAAAATGTTTTCTATTTAAATCAAGATCAATTTCATGCAGACCCCCTAAATGAAAATACAATAGATCTAACATTAGGACATAAACTCATTTTATTATCAGCAAGTTATCTAGACCGAAAATTCTGTCTCTCGTTCGTTAGCCTTTTAATTCGGTAGGGTCGGCTCTTCACTTGAGAGACAAACTTTTCGGTCTACATGCTATCATGATATCAATAAAAAATTGACTGCATCAAAACTCACATACGGTAAGTGTCATTTCTTTGTATTATGGGCTACGGAAGGGTGAGGGGGTTACTTCACTTACTTGGCATGTATGCATTTCAGAAAAGCATCATGAACACTCACACTTATGTGAAGTTATTATAGATGATCATGAAAGGATCTGTGGAAGAAGGGGTGCTTTTCATGATCATGTTAACCTGGCTTGTCCTGGCTGACCTTGGCTTAGTGCACTCATCCAATATACAAGCTTATAACATAACCCCAGTTAACCTTATAACATAACGCTAGTTAACCTCGTACTCCCATACCCATATGGTCATGGTGAAAACACATAACTGCTGCCTTCTATTGCTGTAGATCTACTTCTGCATACAACAATCATTGAACGCTACCTCTTGGATATAGCACTGTAAGCACAGCTCTATGAGAGCAGTTGATGTGGCCGCACAACCAAAACTTGGAGCCTTACATGGCAGTGTGTAAGCACAGACAAAGTGCATAGAAAAACTGAGAATTTAATATTCCACAAAAACAAGTTTCATTGTTATAAAATTGAGAGATTTTATTAAGTGATTTTTAGTCTCCTCCAGAATGTGTTTTATTTGCGAAGCAAAGTGCTTTGTCATTTCGCAAGTAGTATCCCTTAATTTTCTTGTTATTCTCCCTTAGTTTAACCTTTCTCAATCTTTCTCTCTCCATTATAATCCTCTCTTTCTCCTTCATTATAATCCTTCTCTGTGTATGTTTCCTTCCTTTCATTATGAGATTCAACTTAAAGTTCAACTTAAACTACTTTGGTCTAGTTCAACTAACTTCAACTGTCAAAATGCAAGTAGTTCTAGATTCTAGATCTAGACTAGTCTAGTATTGCATTGTTAAACAGGATCTTTTGTATCCCCAGTTTTCATCATCATGAAATCACAGAATCACAGAAATGACAGAATCAATCAAAATAACTTTTATTAGATTTTTCAAAAAGTATCTGTCATAGTATCATGTACGGTGAGTTAGATCTATCGTTACACTTACAGTATGATGGGGAGCCCTATGTCAAGGTTTTGACCTGAAATGAACAAGAATTTCTCCAATACATGTATTCCTCTAATGCTTACATTAATTTTATATTATTCCTGATATTCTAAAGAGTAAGTCTGCAAAAGATTTCATCAAAATTTAGAGCAAGATTCCCAAGAACAATGCCACTTTCACAAAAAACGTTGGCCGTGTCATTTCAGTGTTCAAACAACAATGGTGCCCATGTCTGCGCACTCATTCATTTTACATGCAGTTCGGAAGTTTTTATGTGAACAACATTTTAATTTTTTAAGCTTGTGAATAAAATGTCTGAAATAAGACCTTTTTTCAATATTTTGTCTTTTTGACTTGTTTTTGCCTTTTTTGGCAGGATAACCTATCACTATGATAAAGATGAAAAGTTTGTGTTAGTTCAATAGTTGCATGTCTTGTTTTATTATTAGAATCCCAGTTTACGTGTGTGCGCAGTCTTGGGCACTCTAGCGATACACCTGGGGCCGTATTCTGAAAACGATTTTTTATGTTAGTAAAACGATGTTAATTGTCATAACAAATCAAAATCAGGACAAGTCAATTTTTAATCAATCATTCCGCAAAGATGGTTAATCATTGCGCAAAGATGGCTGAGCTCGCATAAACTAAAGTTAACAGAGACAACTGCGTAAGCACCAATGATTAGTGTTTATTGCGCGCAATTTCAGTGTGTTTAATAAAGACAATTAACATAGTTCTCCTTAACATTAAAAGATAACATAGTTTTCAGAATACCGCCCCAGGTGGTGACCAGGTATAGAGTGCAAGAAAGAAAGTGAGCTCAGCTTCGCGGCCGCCTGCTGCCGGCTGGTGGCGGCGGAACTCGCAGTAGCTGGAGTTATTGCTGGGCCGACGAAGCTCGCGAAGGATGGTTGCATATTTTTGACTTCCGCCGCGGCTCGGCTCCTGCAATGTCCTGGCCTGGAGTGGAGTGCTAAAACTAAAAGCAAAAACAGTAATTATGAGGTGACAAATGCTAAGTTCATATTTACCAATGCAACGTTGCTCACTTCAACAATTTCTAAACAGTTTCGGCTGCCACAGTTTCTCCTAAATTCAGCATAGGTAGATCTACTTGTACTGTGTTGTAATGTCGTCAGACTTTACTTCAGTTTCGACTTTCGTAAGAATCTTTCCAGAAAAAATAATATCGAACATGTAATGCTATGGTGGCTTTGAAACTACAGAAAAAAAACCGCGTAACTTAGAGCCCTTTCACACTCACTTCGTTAGAGCGCTCTAACTATTATTATTATTAAGAACGGTTCCTCTGGAGCAGTTCCCAGGTGAGTGTGAATGCTCAAGTGGTCCAGGAAGCGTACTTCTGGAGCGCTCCAGAAGACCACCTCGCGAGGTGGTCTTGAGGAACGGTTCCTCGTTAGAGCGCTCCAACGTGTCAGTGTGAAAGCAAAGCGATCCTAAAGCGTACTTCAACCGGAAGTGAGTATGTGTGGCGCGGGAAATCAATGGGTGATTTGATACATTGATACGACAGACCGACCGGGCAGCAGCACAGCGCATTATACGGTTTGAAATTCCGCGCGAAAAATTTGAGCCGCTGATCTGAGCTGCCATAGCAACAAGACCACTTTGACTCGTTGAGCGATTCGAGACATAAAAAATGCGGTGAGTGTGAAAGCAAACGAAGCGTTCTTCAAGAACCGTTCCTCTGGAGCGCTCTAACTTGGAGCGGTCCAGAAGTGAGTGTGAAAGGCCTCTTAGCCCACAAGTGTTTTCATCTCATTACTTGATAATTATCCAAAATACATGTTCAACCCATCAGTAAGCACAGGTACAACAGCGCCCCTATGTCTATGCATGAGTTACCTAGGCATGTCCGAAAAAACGGCGCAAAGTATACCGCTCCGTACCGGTAAGATTGCATCTATGAAAGTGCTAGGCAAGCGCTAGTTGGAACTGAGCTGAAGCATGTGGTGTTTTGTTATTTTCTTATTAAGCTTTAAATACAGATGCATATACAGTATTAAATGTTTACTTGATTCTAAATGTAAATTAAAAGAGAGAAGGAGTCAGAAATACTGAATTTGAATTACATGCATAACGTCATTGGCAACAATAGTCAAATTTGACTGATTGCCGATACCATACAACGAAAGAAGAAGAAGAAGAAGTTTTTTTTTTTTCAACGTCATTGAAACATCAAAAAATTATCAGTACATCTAGACCCAGGTGGTGGGAATCTCCTGACCAGGGGCAGGGAAGCTTAACCCTCACTGAACACTGTACTAGACATTTTTTAATATTCAGCCGTCGGACCGTGCCGGGGGGGGGGGGGACCCGGGGGGGGGGGGGGGGGGGGTCACTCGCAGACTGAAGTGGTACCCATGCGTGTCCAAAAAAACGTCGAATAAGGGTCGGATTTCCGACCCAAGGCGTCGACGACGTCTTTTGAAAAAGGGGGTGTTTTTCGGTCTTACATTCGACGTTTTTGAGAAAAAGGGTCTCAATTTAGCTGGTTCTTCGACGTCAATCGACAGGATCGAGAGCGAGCGAATGGATTATACATAGAGAGAATCACGCAGACATTCGACAGACGACAGTTCGGGCTGGTTTCATAAAACTTGTCATCACTAACAACTGTTATAAGCTATGGAAATCCTTGCATCTGATTGGCTGAGAGCAGACTTGTCGGTAAAAATCACTGACAAGACACTTGATGAAACGCTCCCTATGGGAGTAACGGTATCGATATCGGTACCAGTTGCCGTCCGCGGCCCCGGGGCCGGGCGGCTTCGTCAACCCGCGTCAGATATCATGGGCCGAATACGCTTAGCCTGAATGGTGACGCTACAGCTTATATGCAAATGAGGGAAATCCGCGGGTGCTACCTTTCCGTCTATAAGTTTTAATTTGTCTATGGTCAGATATCATGTCAGACCGACCCGTCAACAAGTTGCGATTTTCGTACTGCCTACTGGTTTTCGTAAAAGATAAAATCAAAATGTGAGCAGTTAATATGCAGACATCTCTTGGCCTACATAAAAATTTGACAATCACAATTTTAACTTACAGGTGCTCGTTTCGTAAAATAAAACAAATTTCTAATCATAAATAATCGCCACTTAGCAAAAATTGTATTATTAGTCCCACGTCTGCCTCTCAAGTCTCAGTGTCTGTGTGAGCATGTTGATTTTCTGACAAGTGTATGATTTCAAATATGTCATGCAATTTAATGATGCATGTACAAACTTTGTCCATTTACATCATATAGGGGTCCATTTATACACTGTGCCATACCAATTATGCCACTAAGGGGTATGTTTCACATTGTTCTATGCCATTTCCGTCGATTACGGGTACGCCAATTTATTCACTGTAAAAAAGATGCAAAATGCACATGGAAAATAATCAATGAAGTTTTAAATAAACATGATAGAAAAGACACAGTTTCTAAAATACAAATCGGTGATAAAACTGTTAGCAATTTACAAGAAATCTCAGATCACTTCAATAAATATTTTGTGGAGTTGGGTCCAAATTTAGCTAGCAAGATACCCGACAGTGATAAAAATTTTCTTGATTACTTACAAAACCCTAACCCTAATTCTATGTTTTTTGCTCCTGTAATTGAAGGTGAAATTCTTGATATGGTGAATAACTTCACAAACAAACGTAGTTGCGGGCACGATGGTATTGATAATTTCATTACGAAGAAAATTATTTCATGTATTATTGAACCATTTACTTATATCTGTAATTTGTCTTTGAGAACAGGTGTTTTTCCAAATAGAATGAAATTAGCTAAAATAATACCCATTTTCAAGAAAGGCAATCCTCTTGTACTATCAAATTACAGGCCTATATCTTTATTAACTACATTTTCCAAAATATTAGAAAAAATTGTTTTTTCACGAACAGTAGATTTTCTAAATCAGAATGAAATTTTACACGACTGTCAATTTGGTTTTAGAAAAAGTCATAATACATCACATGCAATCTTGTCTTTCATCAACAAAGTTGCTACCTCTATTGACGATGGTACTCACACAATAGGAATGTTTTTAGATTTTTCTAAAGCGTTTGATACGATAGACCACAGAATTCTTTTACATAAACTGTCCCATTATGGAATTAGAGGCATCGTTTTAGACTGGTTTTGTAACTATTTATATGAACGCCAACAATACGTTTCCATTGAAAATAATATGTCAGACCTAAGAAATATTACTTGTGGTGTACCTCAGGGTTCCATTCTTGGCCCATTGTTATTTATTTTATACATCAACGATTTCCCTAGATCATCGAATTTATTTTCCTTTATCACTTACGCAGATGACACCAATCTTTTCCTTTCACACAAAAACTTAGAAACTCTTTGTCGACTTGTCAATACTGAACTGAATTCAGTTATCACTTGGGTTAAAGCTAATAAATTGTCCTTA
Organism: Heliocidaris erythrogramma; assembly: GCA_025617745.1. Lineage (NCBI taxonomy): Eukaryota > Metazoa > Echinodermata > Echinoidea > Camarodonta > Echinometridae > Heliocidaris > Heliocidaris erythrogramma. The sequence continues at coordinate 5,550,593 of CM046872.1, read as the reverse complement.
AATCTAGAAAAAACAAATTATATGCTATTCAGTAATACATTTAACCATCTACCTTACCCAATCTTAATAGATAACATTCAAATACACCAGGTTACTACAACAACATTTTTAGGAATACTAATTGATGACAAACTTTCATGGAAACATCACATTGATAACATATGTAAGGTTATTTCAAGAAATATTGGCATAATCAACAAACTAAAATGGACATTTCCCCCCAATATTCTTAAATCTTTATACTCCACGTTAGTTCTTCCCTACTTAAATTATGGAATTCTTGCATGGGGGAACAGCGCGGCATGCCTATTAGATAGAATTCTATTACTACAAAAAAAATCTATGCGGATCATAAGTCATGTACATTACAGACACCACTCTGATGGTCTTTTTTATACTAATAATATTCTAAAAATTTACGACATTTATCGATTAAATCTTGCCATACTTATGTATCAGTTTCACAAAGGAGAACTACCCAAAGTTTTTAATAATATATTTCAAGCAAATAATGAAATTCATCACTATCCCACCAGACAAATTAATCTTTATCACCTCCCTAGAACTCGTACAGCACTCGCACAGAATACTTTTATATTTACTGCTCCCAAATTTTGGAACTCCCTTCCACTGAACATGAGAGAGAGCCTAAGCTTAGGCACATTTAAACAAAAACTAAAAAAATCTTTTATTGCTTTTTATACACACTAAAACCAACCCCTCAAAAATCTTTTGGTATTATTCAAACGACAAGTATAATAGTGTTTATTAAAAAATAAACTTACACAACTCGATCTTTAACTTTTCCTACACCCCCCCCCCCCCCATCCGCTCCTGTCACTATGTCCTTTGTTATTGTTTGTTTGTTTTTGTTTTGTGTTTGTGTTTGTGTTGGGTTTTTGGCCTTTATTTTACTTCCTTGTGGATCCTTCATGTATAATTGCTTACAATTGCCTACAGCTGGAAACAATAATACACTTTAAAACCATTTTTTTTTTAATTAAAATTTTGTATGTGCTTAAAAAATAACGTCTTCCCGTATTTATTTTTGTTCAAATATTTCACAATCTAATTATTCCAGGGGCCAGCGTTTTGTACAAGCTCTGCTTCTTTTGCTGGTCTCTTTTTTCATTTCTTTTCTTATTTTAAATCACACACTTGAATAACTATGTACATGTATTTAAATCATATTATTATCTAAATTGATTCTAATGAGTAATATTGTTATTATTCATGTTACCCATACACTATGTTTATGATGATTACTTGTTGATTTGTATTTACATTATTACTGATTTGTATGTTGATTGCTGAAAAGAATTGAAATAAACAATAAATCTAAATCTAAAATCTAAAAAATCTAAATTTTACATTGTCTTACGCCATTTACGCCATTTAGGGGTATATTTTACATTGTCTTACGCCATTTACGCCAATTAGGGGTATATTTTGCATAATTTTACGCCATTTACGACATTAAGGGGTAGATTTAGACACCAAGGATTACTCCATTTAGGGTCCAATTTTGAGGTGCTCGGACGAGCATGGGTGATGTAGCGAGTGACCCCCCGCACCCCCCCCCGGGGGGGGGGGGGGGGAGCGGCGGCAGGATGCCGCGGGATGCTCCCATGCTCCCTTTTCCACCACTCGGTATTTCATGAACTTGAAAAAAAATGACTTTTGCTTTTTTATGGAGAGGAAACGACAAGCTGAAATGGACGACGATGTTTCTAGATTATAAAAATGGGGGACTTAAAACTATGAATGTTGAATCGTTGATTAAAGTTCAAAGAATAATGTGGGTAAAGAGACTATTAGGTGGGGACCAGAAAATAAAATGGAAACATTTTGATTATTGTACTCGCCATATATGGGAGGGATATTAAGTTTCTTCTGTAATTATGGAATTAGACAGCTCAAACTATCTTTACCGCCATTTATGTGGAACTATTATAGAGACATGGTTAGAAGTGGGAGATTTAAGACATATCTGTGTAAAGGTAATGAAGTTATTTTTAATAACAAACATATATGTTTTCGAGGTTTTCCATTTTATCATGTAGATTTAATATCAAAAGGCATAGTCAGAATGGAACATATGGGTAAAGATGGTGAATTGAAAACAAATGTATATTTTACTAGTAGAGATCTTAGTTCATGGAATATATTGCAGGTTAAACACATATTTGAGAAAATTCCCTTTAGTTGGAATGAATATAACAGATGAAAAGAAGAAGGAATAAGATAAGGAAGGAATTTTCTTTTTGCTCGCAGATAAAATTGTCCCCTTTAAGTGAAATTGTTTCGAAGAGATTATATACATCCATTCTCAACAGTAAGTCAGAAGTCCCCCAGTAGTAAATAGATTAAAAGATTATTTGATTTGTCTATTAGAGACATTGAAACATTTTCCTTAGATCAAGGAAATGTACTTTAAATAGTAAACTTGGGGGATTCCAATTCAAAATGTTACACGATGGGATTATCTATACACGAATCATGATTTATAACGGTATATGGACTTGCTCCAAGTAGTTTATGGTCCTTTTTCAAAAGGGAAGAAGAAACATATCGTCACGTATTTCATGAATGTGAACAGATTCAGTTACTATGGGAAATCATGGGTAATGTGCTGAACTTGCCGATTTTAAAAGAATTAAACTGGTCGATAATTTTATTTGGTATGAATTTGGGGGATGTGGGGGGAAACTTTATTTATTGAATCATGCATGTAATATTGTTAATAAAATATTTGATATTTCAATGCATATAGCTCCTAACAGCAAAGAAGTGAGAGAAATATTGGTAGGAAATCAAGTTGAAGAGAAAAGGATAGCACTAGATCAATCGTAACACCCTGCATTAATGGGAAATGGGAAGCTTGTGATTTCGGATGAAGGGAGTAGTCTTTTTGTTATGACATTGGTTGTCTGCAGATTCTAACGCTCATTGAGCGCTCGGGAATTCGGGGAGGGGGCGGGGGAAGCGAGGGGTGGGGGCTGGAAGGGTTGTCGTATTGTGTTGGGATGTGCGGGTGTGTTCGTCTCATGTGTATTATTTCTCTCTCTCTCTCTTTCATATTTCATTTTTCCTTTTTTTAATCTTTTTTATCTTTTATAAAACTTTCTTTCAATGGAAAAAGGGAACAGTTATATTTAAGGTATATTTTCAGTTGTATAAATTCTTTGTTCTTTCATGAATGTATACATTTTTGGTAGGGGTAGGGACGAAAAAAAAAAATTCGCCAAACCTTCAAAAATCGCTTCGTAAGGGGTTATGGGGTCCACTTTTCCTCCATAATTCCCTGACAAGCAAAAAAAAAAAAAAAAAAAAAAAAAAGGTCTTCACTCTAAAAGGGGGGGGGGGCACAATCGCGAAAATGGAGGATCGTCTATGGTAAAAATTCATACTTCTCTTCCAAAAGGGGGGGGGGCACGGGCCGGCTGTGCCCCCCCCCCCTGGATCCGCCAATGCCAGTAACACTACTATAATTATTACTTTGATTTTTAAAGTTACGATATTTGGGCATCCTCCATCTCATATTCGGGCAGCAAATTGTTCGAATGTTAATGTGGGCAGCGAGGTGCCCGAATATTGTATGTAGGCCTACATTTTCACTGCTATACCTAAAATTGCCTCCCTGGATCCACCACTAATGGCTAAATAATTATATTGTAAGAAAGTTTATAGAAACAAATTATTGTTTTCATGCTCTTAAAAAGCTGTGTAAAAAGAATTTCTCGTTTGATTGCTTGAAGCTACCATACAGCTCGCTGTTATGAAAATATGAGGCAGGGGGCACAACCGGCACAGAGAGCCAGAGAAACGGAACTTCGGAAGTGAAAGAAAATACCTCGTAAGATAGATATTTTTTTGTAACTGTACGATTTGTAGTATAGCGTCCAGGTGGAAACATATAATTGTATTTGTAAAAATGTTATGTAGTTGATTATTTGGATATTGTTCGTCAAAATTCCCTGCCGGTGAGCTCCGTCGTTTCGTCTTCGACTTGTCTTCCTACGCTATAGTATACGGTCTGCAGTGTGTAGCGCGCTGTTGACGGTGTAGGGAGCCCCGCCTCCGCCGCGCGGAATGGCTCGCTGGAGCTCAGGCTTGGGCGGCTGGTTGTAAACACTCACAGCTACATTCCTATACTAGATTCCTATGTAGAATCTAGGCAGTCATACGGCTCAACTTTTTCAAACACCACTGCATGACAAGAGGTTACTGCGGCGGGGTCTTCTTTCTGTAATTAGTCAGTCAGACCGCAGGTCGTATGCAAATGAGCAAAAAACGCGCATTTTATTTCCAGTGCCCGAAATGGACTTTCTCCCTGCACACAGCCGGCGGTATCGCATGGTCATCTTAGTTTAAAGTTATGCTCTTCAATAAATATTAATGCTGTGCTAATTACACTTTCTGCAAAAATAAATGAATAGTTTACCAACACAGGGATATTTTGTTTTAGTCAGAATTTTAAAAAGAAAATGTTTAAAATAACTGATGAAATAGTCATACAAAAGCCTTTTTTTCACAAGATTTCAAGTTGTTAAAAGACATATAAAAAGTATATGAGCCGCCATCAAGACACATATGTATGGAAGCGCTGGAATCTCATCTTTTTCATCGTTACATTCAAATCATCCATAAATTTATGACAGAGTCAGGATCCAGCAATATTCAGCCGCAGATCATCCGTTGTCAAGACCATGGTCAAGACCATAGAATCTTAGCCCTCTGATTGGCAAGCGAGCCATCCGTAACCAAGTGCGCGTTGAATGAAACATTGCGCAACCTGTTGCTTCATCCTTGCGCAAACATGCGCATAGCTGTTGCCTGGCTGTGAGAAAACATCTTGCGTGGTGGTAACCAATCAGAATGCTGGAATTGACTTTTTTAAAGACAAAGTGTGTACATCGGTTACATATTGCTGGATCCTGACCCTGTCATGAAGTGCACATTAATGTTATTTCAATCTTTGGAAAGTACAGAAAATGCCCTTTACGCTCATGTCAAATTTGCCCTGGCTCACAATAAAACTATGGTAGATTTGGCCAGATTTATATTGCATTTAATTTCCATTTTGGGTCATAAAAGGAACACCATTTTCTACCAATTTCGTCTTTTATTTTGAACACAATAGAAGCATGTCACAAATCTCTGATCCCTCTTCTTTTATTTGATGTATAATTCATGACAATTGGTGAATGATAAGTAGGCTATTCAATAGTTTGCAAATGAAATGTTCCTGGCTGTTCTTGCTCATTATGTATTCATAGTCAGGCAGAATTGGAAATAAAATAGCGCACTTTTAGGGGACCTGCGGATTGGCTGTAGTCAATTACGGTATCCTCTTACCACACCACGAATAGTGGTCATATTGACCACTATGAATACAAAATGCAAAAATAGTTGATATTTTCTGTCGCGTGTAGTAAAGGTATGGGGGGAAAATAAGATAAATATTTTTAAATACTTGCTTTCAAATTCAGCACTTAAAAATCTCACTCCTACCTCAAATGGCCGTTAGAAAGAACTTTTGATATTTTCAGCAAAATCCAAAGTCAAAATCTTGTCCAAAACCGGAGAAATCCCCGCCGATTTGTTTCGCGATCGCGTGTTGTTTACATACTGCCGATGTCTTAGACTAAAATCGGCCAATAAAATTTTTGTCCACGAAGAAACTCGGGATCGCAAGCGCACATCGATCTTTACGACCGCGCACACAGAAAATCGGGACTTTCCGTGTATGCCACATAGGGACCGAATTTTTAAAGACAAAACTCTTTTGGGGAGATGTCAGCGCCCGCGGCGACCAGGAAATGTACACAATGACTCCGATAACTCGTTTTGCGAGAATCAACAATAAATTACGGATTTGATTTTTGGAAATATCTTTTCCAACATCGGTGAGTTGAATTTATTGTATTTCTTGGATATTTAGTGGTCGGTTTTTGTAAATTAAATGCCGATTTTGAGTGAATGTTTGTGACTTTTGTGCAGTGGTGTTTTAAAAAGTTGAGGTGTATGACTGCCTACATTATACACACGAAGTATAGGAATGTAGCTATGAGTGCCTCTTACCTACAACTCTAGATTCGTACATCGCAAAAGCCTCCTCAAGTTTTCTCAATTTTATAAATTCTAAGATGCCATAACTTAGAAACACATCTTTTCATGTAAACGGGATGTTTGTATCACAGGCATTCATCTTCGTAGACCGAAAGCTTCAGTCTCTGTTCGTTGGCTGTTCCACTGGACTACGTCTTGCTTCACTACACCTCCTTACATAGACTGAAGTGGGTCTCTCACTCTGTGCCAGGGACTAAGGACTAAAAATTATTTTTTCATTTTCCAGTTAATGCTATAATAATTGCCCATTTTCTTGACCAATTTACATTAACAGCGGTAATATAACACGCTTGAATAAATTTCTTACCCAAAATTCCTCGTCTGGTACTCGATTCTATCATTTTAACCATGAAATTTGCACGTCTGTAGCAAGTCGCTGACAGCCATCTTGGTTATAATCACATGACCCGGAAGTAGGCCTAGTCGGAAAGCGTATAGGAGTTTGTGTAGTAAAGCAGCGAATTATACTCATTGAGTCAGTCAGTGCCAACTATTTTACAGTAATGTAGCCATGAGTGGTTGTAAACAATAAATCACTGATGCTGAAAGGGGGGGGGGGGGAATGTTGTCATGAATATGTTAACCTAGACCTATTCTGACTTGAAATTTGAATAGGCTATATTGTGGAATAAGTCTCCGCTCATTCAGTGTGTGTACGCACACCATGGCATGCACACACTTGCGTGTGAAGTGGGAGTGAAAATATGCTGTCAGTGTCACCAGCACTGACAAAATAAACCGCAGTGAATGGACTGGTGACAGATTTCACGATAATGCCTTTGAATATTTTGAGGAAAAACGGATAAAGAATAAAAAAGTTCTAAAAACCTAAAATCGCTAAAATTATGCTAACCTAATGAGATGCTATATCTATTATTAAATAAGAAAATTATCAGACATCAACTTTAGTTTTAACAAAGAAAATTGAATTATCAACATTGTGCTTGAAAAATATCGTGAGGAATAAATTTATGAACACCACCTATAATAAAGAAATCAAATTTTCAAAGATATATTCAAGGAAAGTGGATTTTTACAAAATCATTTGTATACTACATTGTATAGGCAATTAATTGGAAAGTATAGCACATTTACATCACAGCATCTCATACATGTAAGCATAATGAGGACATTGCTAATTTCAGATCTCCATTTATTATAACGATTTTAGGATTTCAAATATGACTTTTTTATTAGTTGTCTGTTTTTCCTCATCCTTTCACTGATATATGCTTCTTTGATTTTCTGCTTCTATTAAAATTCATTCTCCTTTAAACAAGTAGCGCGTCCAACGAAACGGCATCGTTTCATCAAACCAGAGCATCGTTTCATCAAACCGTCATAGTACAAGTTCGCCGACATCCCATTAAAACACATGTTAATTTTAATACACGCGTTTCAATGGGATGTCGGCAAACTTGTACTTATCACCGTTTGATGAAACGCTGCCCTGATTCACGTGTGCTTACAAATTGGGGGTCATTTCAGGGTCATTTGTACCTTGTACTAATTACGAACTGGCTTATTTCTGCTCCCTCTAAGTTATGCATTGCAGCTGTGACGTCTTTTGAATGTTGGCTGTTTTGTAAATTGAATATTTGAAGATTTACTCTGAATTGGAATTTTAAACTCATACTTGTAGGTACCAGATGCCTTCTAGGTATTTGTGAGGTGTCTGAGGGCATCATGCTGCAGAGGAACCTCACAATATACAGGAAACTCCTGTTGCAGGAGTCTAGCATAATATCAGGATTACACCAAAACAGTGCACAGAGAAAACTTCAGTCACGGATCTTACCTCCCCAAATCAGTCACGGATGGAGTCTTACGGGTCGATCCCTGAACACAACATTTTCAAGATGTAGTTCGTCTGGGCGTGGGGTCAACTGGGACAACTTCGGCATATGGGACAACAGAATTGAAGAGCCAATCCTCCTACAGCAAAGCATTAAGCATGGCATCCCGATACCAAAGATATCTGTAGGGCGCATCGGAAAGGACTCCCTCACCGGACGCAGGGCAGAGAATGAAGACAGGATATGCATAAAGGAACTCCGTCCAAACCTCCTCTGTGTGGGTATCTTTGATGGACATGCAGGGTCCATGGCAGTGGATTATGTTCATCATAACTTAGAGTTTCATCTCAACTTCTGGTTGGAGAGAGAACACAATTTGCAGGTTGTACTGAGGAATGCATTTGAGGATCTGAACAACAAATTGACCCGTTACCTCTATTTTCATTACCCAGGTACAAGTATATTTTACTCTGGATTTTATCACAAATGATGAATACATTTAAGTCATGGGTGTTTGGGGTGTGAATAGACTATTCTGATTACACTGGTATTTTAAAGTGATTTGATATTTCTTATAAGATGAAGTAATATAAGCCCAGTATACACATACATGAATATTATATTGTTTGTGATTATCTTGAAAAATGTTTCAAGATCATTTAAAGGGGAATTAACCTCAAAATATAAATGTGCTTATATTCAAAGATGTAATCTATTCCTTCTTGCTGTCCTACGTAATTTTGCATTAAAATATACGAGATGGGTATAAATCAAGGTTTTCTCAGCAAGATTTATCGTCTGCTAGCGATATCCGGGGGCTGCCATTTTCATGATGTGTACATAAAGATATTTTTAATCCGAATGCAAAATTGTCTTTCTTCCTGATACAAAATTCCATTTGAGATTTTAAATATTTAACAGATATATCCATATATTCTAAAAACGAAAATGTGTTTTATATTTCTTTGAAAATTATGATTTTACTAAATATAAATCTATTTTCTTGATACTATGAGCGAATTAATTCAAATTTATGGATGATGACTTTCCCAAGCGTCAATAGTTACAAACTATGCATTTACCTGCTTTGAGATAATGGACTTCAAAAGTCAGAATGCGCGTTGTATAAATTATGTTCTGCTCTGCTAGGCAAGACCAAGAAATCGATTACTAGTTAGTAAAACCAGAGAATTTAAAAAGAAATCTATTAATTTCAAATTTTAAAATATATGTATACAGCTGTTATGTATATTCCATCATATATGGGGATTTTTTTATAATGAAGAGAGGCAATTTAGCTCGTGGATTAAAAATATCTTCCTGACCAGAACGGTTTCCAATGGTTCATGTACAACTCCATGTCATCAAGAAAATGGCAGCCCCCATGAAGTGTTAGCAGATGATACCATGAGCTAGAATGTCTTGATTTAAACCCTTTTCTGATATTTTATTTCTAAAGTGATACAGGTCAATGATTAAGAATATATTACACCTTGAACATAAGTACATTTATATTCTAGTGTTAATTCTCCTTTAAAGTGATCAATATTTGTATACTGCAATCTCTGTAGAAATCATCTGTATAAAGTACTTATTTACCTTACATGAGGATCATTGTTGAGAAAATCAGATTTATAATCTCTTCAACAGAGCCCGAGTATGAACACACCGGCTCAACCGCTACTGTGTCGCTACTTCGCAATGGAAACGAGCTGGTCTTGGCCAACTTGGGTGATAGTCGTGCCATTCTCTGTCGCAATGGGGACGCAGTAAGACTGACGAATGATCATGATCCAGAATACAACACCAAAGAAAAAGAGAGAATTAAAGCTGCTGGAGGATACATCACGTAAGATTAAAAAATGAAAATGAAATATCTCAATGTGTTGCATGGAGATTAGAGTTTGGTAATAGAATTGTAGCTTGTTAATGTTCGGTTTCAGTACATGTTAGCTCAGTCTTTGCCAGGGGTTTTATTTTGACAAAGAAAGTTAGGGCTTAAGTTGGGTTTAGGGTCAGCAGTTGGGTTTGGATTAATATTGTTGGTTCCAGATGTTTGGGATTTCATGAGTGCTGACCGTGGAGGTATTGTAGCTGAAGCATTGTACAGTCTGCTTCTTGGCAAGACTGCATCAATACCGACAATTGTCATGGTAAATCCTACTTTATTTCCTCATTTAGTATAGGAAGGTGCTTTAAGATTTAGAATGTTAAAGAATATTATAGGAGGCATGATGGCTCAGTGGTAGAGCAGTGGTCTTGTAAGTGGCAAGACCTGGGTTCAAAACCAAGTGGATGCGCTAGTGCCCTTTGGTAAGGCATTAATCCTTATTAAAAAAGACTAAGAGATGAATAAAGCCATCGGTCCCTTGGTTGCGGAATTACAAGCATACATAAATGCTTTCTTAGCAGTCTGGTAAAATAAATTGTCAAACCTTAATTTTTTCAATATTCAACTGGAACTTCTATATTCTTCCCCCCTCCCCCCACTCTCCCTCTTTCTCTTTTTTTTCTCTTTCCTCTTCCTCTTTTTCTCTCTATCTTCTCCCCCTCTCTCCTCTTTTGTTTCTCACTCTGTCTTTCTGTCTCTCACTTCTTCATCTTTAATTGCCTCCTCTTCTTCTTTCCTTTTCTCAACTTTTTGTTAATATACTATGAAGGGGTCTGTCTATTCATATAATTGTTTTCTATTTTTGTTACATATTGTGTGTTGTGCAGCTGGAACAGTGTGGGGAAGCCCCTCGTGAACAGTGTCTTGACAATGACCAGAAGCTTTGGTGATGTCACCCTCAAGAGATACGGAGTGATCGCAACCCCAGAAACGAGGTCACTGGAAGTGAGTTTATAATTTATCATGACACTACCAGAATGGACAAATTCATATTGTTATGTCAAAAATATCAGATTTGTAATGTGAAATATACATTTATTCAAAATTGCCTCTTACAGAACATTTCAGTTTGGGAAAAAATGATTTCCCCCATTTCAAGTAGAAATTTTCATTTAATCAAGTTGATTGAAATAATTACATGCTTCTTTTTTACTTTTGTATGTGAGTATAGTTAACTATCAACTGAGTTCTCCTTTCACTTTTTCCTTAGGTAGTTTAGCGAAACATTGTGGTGCTTAAAAACGTGGGAAAGACGCATATGACAGAATTATTAAAAATCAAAATTTCATTCTATAAAGGAAGATTAAAAATATTAGGATGAAGAATAAGTATTTACCTCTTTGAACACTTTTAAAGGTTGACTATAAATTAAAGAGAAAAATTGTGCTGTTTCCATGTATTTTTGCCTTCCAATCACGAATCTGGCAACTGATTGTCCAAATTATGTCTCGTTTTGGTGAAAAAGGGGGAACAGTAGAGGTTTTTGGACCGTTCCTTAAAACTCGTGAGCTGATTGGCTAATTGACATCACACCCCCAAGTGACGTATAAAGAGTAAGAGGCACAAGATCTGCAGGCTGCAGCATATAACATTGTACACACAATGTGGTATTTGATGACATAAATGGTACCCAGGGGTACCAAATAAAAATCGGCCATTTTTTTTAATTATTTAATTTTTTTTTTAGGGCTGTACCCTGGGTTACCAAAAAGTGGGAAATTATTTTGTTGTGATTTTTTCAACATTCAATTGTGTCCATGGGCACCAATCCTCACAGGAATTCTATTCAAGTGGGGGGGGGGGGGGGGACACACCTGGATGCAACAATGGGGTGTCCCCCCCCCCCCCACTTGAATAGAATTCCTGTGAGGATTGGCGCCCATGATTGTGTCATGTATTTTTCTCAAATTCATTGTTGTTGTGAGTAATTATTCTATTATTGATTTCTATTTCTTCGATTTGAGAGAGGGCTTGGGTCAGCAGGGTCATAATAACACCATCAGCCTGCTCCTTGTCTCCCTTGTCACTCGCCTTCCTAAACACCGCTACCATGTAGACAGATCAGCGGCCTGCTCGTCCCCCAACTTCTGTATTGCACGATATCGTGCTCTTTGAACTTTCTCGGTCCTTGAAATCTTCCGTCTTTTACGTCCTTTCCCTTACAGTAAATTTCTGTATCCACCATCACCTTCCACCATTGTCTAAGTTTGAAAGATTGACAGCTAAAATACAGTAACATTGATGTGATGTTTTTTAGGAAGAAGTGAAATAAAATCAAGTTCTAAAGCCGTGGGAGCTAGCTAGCGCTATAACCACTGCGCTTGTACGTGAGGGCCCGGGCTAGCTAGCTAGCGCTATAGCCACTGCGCTTGTACGTGAGGGCTAGCTAGCACGAGCGCTAGCAGTATTACAATGCATGCACACAGTACACGCACTGTGCACTGGATTCATAACTCTGGGGTTGTACTTGAGTGGACGTGAGATGGCGCTACACAACGTGGTACCCCGGGGTACAACGCTACCCCGGGGTACCGCGTGGTGCATCATTTGACCCCTCTGTTCAACGAACAATAATTAATGAAAAAAGGAAATTAATCAATATAGTCTTAGGAGTGAATAATCATTATCAATATATTTTCTACAAGATCAGCGAATACTTTTGCCCAAATGTACAGCTCTTGTTTTGTTTTTTAAACTTTTTTTGAACAATGTTCTCATCCATCTGAGCTTGCCGAGCGAAAATTTTGCATTGGTCTTAAACGCGTGCACAGCCGTTTTATGCGTCTGTACAATGTACTACACATCTTTAGTACAGCAACTATGTTCCCCTCGTACTTAGCGACTGGTGAACGATTTTGTTTTGTTTATTTCTCTTTCGGCTTTACATACTACGGTAGAGCTGACTTAGATTTTGGCTGAATTCGAGTAACTTATATATAGAGAGATGAAAAGTGCCGCGATTCCGAGTTGGAGGACTTTTTTGAGCCAGATACGAACTCTGATTTATCAGATGATTTATCAGATCCCGAAGGCAAAGAAGCTCAAGTGGCAAGGGGAATTCGACCATATTATGTTTGAACCCCTCGGTGAAGGGGCCGCGGGTGACATAACTCCCTGGAGTTAACTCCGGGTGAAGCTGCTGCAGCTGCTGGAGATGATGTCGTTGAAAAAAGATTGGAAGACTTGACTGCAAGTCTGATCGTTGGAGTAGCTGAATCTTTTAGCTTGCTTCTCCTTTTCTTCATGCCAAATTCGGAATACAGGCCAGGATCCTCAAAGTCATCTTCGGCAACTTGATCACTGCAAATTGTACTCCAGTCACTTGGCTTGCCTAGTACCTCCTTGCTTGGCCGGTCCTTGCCACTCTGCCCGCGTGAGCTTTACCGTTGCGACCCACAATTTCCGTAGATTTTCATCTTTAGGAAAATGATGTAGGCTTACATCATCTTTAGGGGTCTTGCTACAGCCCGCAACTATACACCGATTTGGCATTATTGATGAAACTGTGTCCCCAAATCAACGTTATTGTGAGGAATTAAACACGAAAATATGCAATGCAAATGGTCGATAAGGTGAATATCATCCTCGCACCCGGCACCGTACCGGGCTGGGCCGCCTGCCAGGCCTGCGGGCCGCCGCTGCACGGTATATAGGTGGCTGCGGGTGGGTGGAATATTTTCCTCTACTGCTTCGATGTTTTTTTTTTAGGGGCGGGGCCTATGACTGTAAATCAGCAAAAATGTACTTTTCAAATGATTATGAAATACGACTGAATGCATAAAAAAAATGTGTGATAGATATTTTTTAGCTCCTGATGACTCCTTCCAACGAAAAATGGGCAAATAATTTTCTATTTTAGTCACGCTTTAAGCAAAATAATATAACTTTTATTCAAATATGTCTGATTCTAAGTTTAGAAGTACAGACAAAACTGGCAAGTTTCCTCTTTGCATCTTTCACGCTTCTTTATGCGCCATTGCGTATCACTAAGCTCCCTTGTTTTATATTGTTTGATTTTGTTTTGTTTTTTTCAGTCTAGCATTTTACTCAGATGAGTGCAAGAAGAAAAACTTCATTCATCTGTATTTAAAGTTTTTCTGAAATTGTTTTGTTAAACTGTATACCCATATTGTATTAAATTAAGACTTTGAAAGAAAATGTCCATCAGTGTTGTACTCGCCAGGCCTAGTTCAGGCAAATAGATGGTAATTAATTGGCTAAATTCTCGCTGAATTACTGGACTGTCAGTCAAGTTTAGGTTTTGCCTGCTCTCACAGCATTAAAGATCCAAGTATTCACATTGTTTCCTTCAATTGTTTCTTAGGTGAAGCACGGACGGGACAGCTTCCTCGTCTTCTGCACAGACGGAGTGCATTTTGTGATGAATGACCAAGAGATGTGCGATTCAATCAGCCTGTGTCACAATGCCCAGGAGGCTGCCAGCTTCATCTGTGACCAAGCCCTGCAGTTTGGCAGTGAGGACAATGCTAGTGTGATTGTTGTTCCCCTTGCCCAGTGGGGACGCAACAATGGACCTACCCTTATACATAGTCTGCGGTGGCAGGGGCGGTCGAGAGCTTGATGTTAAAAAGAATGTTAAAGCTATCACCTCTAAGGATGCTGTAAGTTTGATCCAGTGGTTCAGTCTACCAGTGGGAACAATGATAGCGTGATTGTTGTTCCCCTTGCCCAGTGGGGACGCGACAGTGGACCTACTCATGTACACAGTTTGCAATGGCGAGGAAACTTGAAAGCTTGAAAGACTGATAAAGATTTGTTCCTCTAGTTACCACCCCTACTGATGCTCTTAGTTTAATTCACGGCTTCAATCTGGCAGCGGGGACATTGCTAATGCAGTTATTGTTCCCCTAGCCCAGTGGGGATGAAACAACAGACCTTTCCTCATACATTGTCTGCTGCTATGGTTGGGAAGGTCCAGAGTTTGATGTTAAAAGACTCTGACACTCTTACACTGTTGCCCGCTGGGGATGCATCGATGGATCCACATTCATGCACACTCTGCAGTGGCATGATTAGTCGCGACCTTGATGCTGAGAGATGGGTAGATGCCTAATAAATCTTCAGAAGCTTTGAAAGTATTCATCCTTTCTGCATTCGCCCAGTCATTTGATTATGATCTAGGAGTGAGTTGTAGTACTCTCAAATATGTTTGGATGCTGATGACAAATTTTTGTTAACCCAAATTTGCTTCCAATATAAAATATTACCGAAAGCCTTCAATAGTGAATATGAGATATGTTGGAAATGCATTAATATATTATCAGTTTGCTAATAATGCATTACTCTAGGTGCTTTGTGATATATAGTTTATTTCTTGTTAAATTTGAAGGTGAAAGCAGTTGATTAGACAGAGTGGTACTTCAAGTAACTATCATTTTATCTTTATTATCTATGATTTTCATAGATGAATGCTGTTAATTCGCAAGTGGTAAATATAAGCAAAAGTTTAATGTCGCAAATTGATGGCATTACAACATAGAGATTTACCTTTCCGAGGTTTTTGCCGCAAGTGTGCCATCGTTAAAGGGCAATCCAACCTTAGTAATAAGATGATTTGTGTGAAAGCAGAAATATAAGAAAAACAAGATGGTGAAGGTTTGAAAGAAATCTGAGAAGGAATACAAAAGTTATGAATGTTTGAAAAATGAGATCAATACATCTATGCGAGTCGATTGTGACATACTGGCGGTCAACTCTCCCGTCGAACAATAAAATATCATTAATTTGCAGTTTCTCTTAAACACCTTTTCCCTCGGGGTAGTACTCATAGTATATTGTTGATAGCATATTGTTACAGGTCCTCATAAAAGAAACCGGTCTTACTGTAACTGAGTAATACATTAAAAAAAAAATGAAATTTTAGTCATTTCATGTGTTGGAGCAAATCAGGAGTTGTCCGTCACTACATCACAGTAGCGTTACTGACTTGGCCAATTTGAAATTCCCCTATATGTATAGTGATTAGAACTGTCCAAAGTTCTAATCAGCTTCTCTGACTTTTCCTCTTTCTTTCAGAACAACTTGCCATTAAGGTTGGATTTCCCTTTAATAACTCACCATAGTTTCTGATTTTGCAGTACGTGTAGATGGTCATTACCAGAGCTATCCATACAGAGAGTCCTGACATTGGAGGTCGCTTCTGATTGCTCAGTCATTTCATGGAGCTTCTTCCCTCTCATAGAGAATGTATGTGAAAGGGAACTATTGGGAGCTCCATGATCCACCATGTTTAAAAAAAATGACCGCGTACGCGCAGGCTTATTATGCTTGCACACAACTCTCTCTATCAACGCACTCTGGTCATTACCATTACTGAAATGTTGTCATACTGACGTTGATGTGTATGTCGAATATTTAGATTAGAGTAATTCTAGACTCCAACTCTTCAAGAGAAGTTTAGGTTCAAAATAGTGAAGTGTCTTTTCTCAGCTAAGTTGTCTATAGTACCAGAAACTTTAGATATAAGATTTGGACGCTGTTTTTGAAACATCAAATCAATTTCAAGTCTGACACTTTATTGAACATAAACTCTTTGTAGGTGTAGGCAGTCTAGGACTCTAGGTTCACTAGCATTACAGAAGAGTGAAGATAACCTATTACATGTATTTGAACTCCATTTTTCCCACCATCTTGCAACATTTCTATTCGAGTGTGATGAGTAAGTCCATTCTAAATAGGAAGAATTTGACTGTCAGTTGTTGCCCCCAAAACAGACATTGTGGACGTCCATATTGTAACTATAAAGGGACTGTGCCAGGTACCTAGGTAACTTTGTAAAGCTCCTTCTGGTGACAAAGTGCAATAGCGTGATGTAGGTCATTTTCCTGGAAAGAATTTGAATAAAAAATACAGATATTAATGTTTTTGTGGTGGCATAATCAAAGGATGTTTCATTCAAACTCTCGCATGAAGGATTGTAGCATCTGTGATTATATATGGACTGTTTCTTGTGCTCATTAAATCGTCAGGGAACAGAGATTGTACACAACTAGTTCGGGTGACAATTTTGTATTTATGTCACCTATTGGACATTGCCACGCATTGCCCTAAATGTGTTATTAGTTCAAAGACCATAAATATAATTTAACTGAAATATATATTTCATGTTTATTGTTTTTAATTTAGAAAGTGGCACAAATCAACACTAGCTTTATGATGTTATTAATTTTTGTTTTAAATGCATAATTTTCTGAAATCTGTATGCTGTTTGATGTGCTTTGGGTGTGTGAGTTCTTGATTTAAAATTCTCATGCCTAAGTTGGTGTGCTCGGCGTGTGCATACGTGCGTGTGGGTGTATGTGTGTGTAATTGAGTTTTTTACAGATGTGTATATCAATCAGATATGATTATTCACATCTGGGGGCCGCCTTTTAACATCACCATACAAAAGAGGCGACTCTTTCGAACCGGCGTCCGTCTGAGTCAGTTTTTAGGTGAAGACAGAGCTGACCGAGTGAACATACCGCTTAACCAACTCACAAGTTCCTTGGTATTACTGCTTACTTCTCATTTCCTCTGATTAGCCTTTTGACAAGGCCCTCATGACTTGGCTATTTTTCTCGGCAAGTAAGCTAGTAGTGGCTGCATAACAAGACTAGCCGCCCAGCCCGGTGAATGCGCGATCGAGCGACGCGACTAAAGTCGCTCGATCGCGCGTTCACCAGGGCCGTGTTGATTCTTTTCGTCGCCAGCTAGTCTCATCTCAGGCACAGTATGATGAGGAAAATAGCCAAGTCACGAGGCCTTGTCAAAAGGCTACCCTCTGATAGGACTAGGGTTTATGGTTAATCATTATTGCTTTTAACGTCAGCAGTCATCGAAATACGAAATATGTAACTTCTTGTGATGTATGCTACTTTATTATGATTTGAATATTTTGACACATTTTTAAAAACTGTAGAAATGTAGAATTATCAAATTTGGCTTAATATGTGCCTCAAATTTATAGTATCTAAGGCAATGAATCGCACTTTTCTGTGTTGAAAACAATTAAGAACAGACATCGATCAGTGGCTAAAAAGTTGGATATGCAAAGCAGTTCTGTTGAGTTTGAAGATTGGAGTTCTTTGCGTGTGCTTGAAAGTATTAATAATAATAATAATAATAGTGGCTACTTGTATAGCGCGCAGGTCCGCTTTTCGACGCTCATGGCGCTGTATAGATAGGTATATATTATTACCCCCAGTCATTGGATTCTGGCACGCCCGCACACAGTGTATGCACATTCTCCACTCCCTGGGGAGCATTCCAGCCAGGCGTCTGTAAAGCGCACACATGCTAAGCAAAGGACATTACCTTTCGCCATCCTACCGGGTACCCATTTAACACCTGGTTGGAGAGTGGCAAATGTAGATTAACGTCTTGCCAAAGGACGCTAGTGCTGCGGTGGGATTCGAACCCCGGACCTCGTGGTTCACAGTCCGGGGACTTATCCACTGATCCACAACACCTCTACAATAATACAGAAATTGTTCATATTGACGATAGTGGCGATCAGGTGTTAGTAGATGATGATGATAATTGATGGTGATGTTCATATTGATGATGAAGCAAATAGTGGAAAATATGATGATGATGATGATGGTGATGATGGCAGTGGTGGTGATGATGATGATGTTAATGATGGTGATGATGGTGGTGATGATGGTGGTGGTGATGGTGTATATATATATATACAAGATTTATATTTAAAAAATAGAATAAAGGAAAAAGGAAAAAAGAAACAGAGAGAGAGAGGGAAAAGGAAAAAACCCAGCAATAGTGCATGCTACTGACTATAGTACCATTAAAAAAAAATTGTACAGTTGGAGTAAATGTATGGAGTAATGTTTTAATGGTAGTGATGAAGTAAATACTGACGATCATAATGGTGATGACGATGATGATGAAACTAACGGTCGTCAAATTAATCTACAATGAAGTCCGTCTTTTGGTCAATCAATAATTAATCAACCAACCAATAAAGTCATCAACCTAGCAACCGATAAATAACAATTCAAGTTAATGGACTGACTAATCATTTGTGTTTTGTGTTCTAAGAAATGAACATAAACTTAATCGAATGAAATTCACATTTAGTTTCTTCACACGTTAGGACCGGCTCACACGAGGCGTCATTTCGACTGCGTCACTATACCTGCCCTAATCGAGCCTGTGAAGCCAAGTAACCCATACGCCAGTTATTAATAGAATTGTTTGCACTCTTCATTTCGCAATCACTCTTTCATGATGCGCCAAAGACCGTACAAGACAGTCATTAGGGACTTTTCGATTTGCACGTTCACTAGTCGACTGCTACGTGCGGTAATTCAATGGACTGCTTTGTGTTAATGGTATACAAAGTCAGTGAAGCGAGGCACCACGCTTTGTGCAAGAACGGCTCACTCGTCCACTGCCCTGTGGACGTACGCGTTTTGGGTGGAAATCCTGGTCGTCCTCAAGGCAGTGGACGTGTGAGCCGCTCTTGCACAAAGCGTGGTGCCTCGCTTCACCGGCTTTGTATACCATTAACACAAAGCAGCCCATTAACACAAAGCAGTCCATTGAATTACCGCACGTAGCAGTCGACAAGTGAACGTGCAAATCGAAAGGTCCCTTCTGACGCGGTTCTAAGTACGTCAGCGAATGACGCCTCCTGTGAGCTGGGATTTGAATTATTTACAGTACTTCGAGAATGCAATCAAAACATTTCAAAGAATCATCTTATAATTTGGGCTTTTCATATACATCGTCACATTTGGCTAGCTTTCTACGCCCCCCTGCACATCTTAGATGACTTTAGATGATATTACCGAATATCAAAACTCAGAGTACCAGCGATGTACTGTCAGAAACGTCAATTTTTAACGAAATTCTTCACAAATTGATTTCACTGTGCCTTTGGGTTCTCCCCTCCACTGAAATATATATGAGAAACGGGGAAATAAGCCATTTCGGAGATGCAATCTGAGCATGAGCAGATAAAGGTTATCTGTACAAAATTCTAAAACCCACTGACACTAATATTCGATATGTGCTCATGAATGTCATGTAATCATTATTCAATTATGCACTAATGGTGCATTCCATGACATCCAGGTGGAAGTATTCTTTTTAAAGGGGGAAACAAAAGCTATTCATGAGGCACCTCTATCACTCCCAGAGTTATTTTTCTGAAGTGCACATAAAGGGACCCTCCATGTCTAAAATATCTGTGGATATTTGGGGTCATTTGTACCATGCGCTAACCCCGAACTGGCTTATTACTTTCGCTTCGAATTCATATTTACAAAGAACATGCACTATGAACACATGACAAAGAGCTATGGATAGCTCCTCATTGCACCCTCCACAATAGACCGCTTCTGTAATGTATACAAATTTATGCGCATATATTCTCTGAGCAACTAGTGACGAGCTATTCCACGAACATGCTTTTTATAAATTATAAATGAGCCTCAATGCTTGGAATCCAGTGTGCATACATTATTTGTTGCTATGCCCGGCAAGCTTTCAGGTCTATTGAGAAAGAATGATTTAAAGTAGATATTCAAAGAAAATCACAAATATGGCAATTAATGTATCACTAGAAACTGGGAAGCTTACAGATGGCAATCGTATAAGTTTTATGTCAACTGCGTATCTGATGATTATAAAAACAACACAAATAAAAGCTCTTCTCAGCATCTGGAAAATCCGAGGATTCGCCAGAAATATAGCGATGTTTTGATGTCGTCACACTCGGGATCGATCCTGCTTAAGCAGACGACGTCCTATAATGAATGAACGTAATTGCAATGCAATTATTTATCAAATTATAAAGAGTTTGATGTATTTAAACATGACCTTATTTCACACCATTATAAAGGGAAAGTGAAACGGATTCTGATAGCTAAAACCGTTTGATTGTAAATACACAGGAGAAGGGTCAATGATCAATGAAATAAACCCCACTTTCAAATTGAAAAGCCCTCCGAATAATAGCAGGATGGTATTCGTTCCCTCTTGAAACGCCGAACATGTCCCGATGCAAGCAGCTGAAAATACAATGGAGTCTTATTTTGTTTACAAGTGACTGATTCCTTTATTTTTTTAACGCTGCATTTTTCATCAAAATAATACCATGCACGAAGTTAAGAGTGAGGCAACAGACTAACATTAAGACTGACGCTAGTGAAGGAAGAGAAATAAGTGAAGAGGAGATGACAAAATAGGCTCTGAAAAATGTGTAAGATGCTATGGGACATCGTCTGCTTAGACAGGACTGGTCCATGGTGTGTCGTCACATATCTCAGCAGCGTTCGAGGAGCTCTTCAGCTGCTATATCGGGGGCTGTATTTTACCGTTTTATAATTGATAATAATCATTACTTCAAATGTTTCCAAGCGTTGAATTTGGATAACCTTGTTTAATTTATGCCATCTATGCAATAATAAGTATTAAGCCAATATTTAAAATCATCAGAGTTCTACTTTAACTGTTGTTGTTGTTGTTGTTGTATTATGGCACCTTTGACACAAAAAGGTCCTGTGTGCCAGTCACTGTAAAAACAGACGTCACATTGGTCGTAAGGTGTGGTCATATTAAGATAGTCCTTTATGAACCTATGTATATTTAAAGTCTTTAAAACCACAAAAAGAGATTGAAGTTACTAACAACTTTCTGATATAATAACAATATTTACAAATTCTGGTAATTATTTACAATTATTTCCTACTGATTAATTTCCTACTGATTAAGTATGATATTATATGTAAAAGATTGGTTTATCTTTAAATATATTTGTAAGTATCATCTGTTCTGCTGTAAATTTTAATCTATTCAAAAATACTCCTACTGTTCTTATATTTACACTCGAAAGGGTTCCCTGAAGATCAATGACAAAGTTGTTGTTTAAGGAAAAGGCACTTATGACCTAATAAAAACACATGTGTTTAATATAAAAGTATTTTCCATATTTCATATTTAAAGAAGGCGATATGTTATAAACATTCCCGAGTTACTGAGTTACTAGCCAACTGGGTGAGAGCTAGAACCTAGCCACTCCCAATGACTAGCCGAGAAGGACCAGACACCAACCACAGACCATCGTGATGAAAAATATACCACCACGTACATGATCTGTTGTGAGAGGAGTGAGAGTCCAACCGATGACCTACAGCAGATAAATATCCACCATAGGCCCCAGCGCCCGGTTCATTTATGTATAACATTTTCCTTTGTAAAGCAGAGTGCATGTTTTGTGTTTTAATTTGTAATAGTTTAATATCCATAGTACATAAAATTCCATGCGTAGAATTACTTTAAGACAACTTAAAAACGAATGATATTTCTGTATGCAGTTGACCTTCTTTTTGATGTTTTGGACGAACTTTCTGTTGGGTAGATGGTACGGATCTCCTAACCCATCTAAGGTGCCATCTTATCAGCTCTTACAAGGTATGTTATGTATATAGCTAATCAGGGACTTAAGGCCCCCTAAGATAACTCAGGCACGGACCAAAGGTCGTCCATTCTACCCAACATACTTGATCGTTGTCTTAAGGAAGACATTCACTTTTTTTTTTAAATACTCCAAATGACGTGTCTCAAATTTATAGTAACAATTTGAAATATCATAAGTTTTCCTAGTACAGAGTACTCATGAATAATATTACCATGTTAAAAATATCACATAATGTGAATGTATTGGGTTGCATAGCCCTTTTCCAAAAAAAAAAAAAAAACTACCAGGTAAAGTTTAATCTCTTTAAGATATACATATTTTCCTTCCTATAACTTAATGCCACAATCATACATAAAGCGTATTACATGTGACAAATTAGCTTTATCGTTAAGTATTTTTTAAGTGTCATCTGTTGTGTTGTGTAATTTAGACGTCTTTGCAAACTGTTCCTACTATCTTCATACTTTTTACAAATTAACAAGAAATTATTAACATCGTCGTACACAAGACAAACGTCACATAGACCATCTTTTTATTTACCAATTTTATGGCGATAACTTTTAAGATTGGATAAAGAACCAAGTCGAAGCCTATTAATTATTATTTCTCGCCATCTTGGTATATTCCAAGACTTATACTGGAAGGAAACAATATTCTTTATATTATTAATACCAGTGTTTTTTGATAGATTCCATTGCATTTGCCATTCATGTTTAACTTCTTCCTTTAAAGAATGTTTAATTTCAGTAATGGATAGAGAAAGTGTGACATCAATATTTTCCTTGGTAGTAGCACGTTTAGCGAGCATGTCAGCCATTTCATTACCCTGAATACCACAATGGCCTGGTATCCATTCAAATATAACATTACAGGCTAGGTTACGGATGTTCAAAAGAGTATGACGAATGTCGCAGATTAATTTATTTTCAGGGTTATATTGCGAAATTGCTTGTAAAGCACTAAAACAATCCATAAAAATACACACATGCAGCGGCCGGAACTCCTCAACCCATTCTAAGGCCAGAAAAATGGCAAAGAGTTCTGCTGTGTAAATAGATACATTATCATTTAGTCTAACGTATTTAGAGTATTTAAAGTGTGGGATATAAAAACTACATCCTACTTTTTGAGTTGTAGGATTTAGTGAACCATCAGTATATATGTGAAGGAAATGTTTCCATTTAGTATGAATTATTTCTTAAGAGATTAGTTGCTTTTAATTTATATCTTCAATACACTTAATGGAATTGTATATTTCAATAGAGGTATAAGGTTCATTATATAGCCAGTAAGGAAAATGGTTATGAAGAGGGAAAGGAGAAGTTGGGTGGCTCCATCTTCCTTCAAAAGGCGTGTGATGATAACTTTTCCCCCATTTGCAAAGTAGTACTTCTGCCAACAGTCTTGTTGCATTTGTTTATTAGGATGTGATGTATGCGTATTTATTTTAATGCTATATAACTGACACAAGAAATTACGGCGCATTTGAAGTGGGGGATCCCCACATTCAACCTGAAGAGAATTTAAGGCTGTTAGAGTAGCGGTAAAGGCCCCCAAAAAAGGTGCACCCCTACCGGAGGTATAACAAGCTGGGAATGGTCTCAATTTATTCGTATGGATCTCTAGTTTTTGAAAACTGATGTTGTAGTTGCAGCAACTCTGTACAAGAAAGTATTTTAACCCTTTGCTTACTGACACCTAAAAAAACAGATATTTCAATTATTGCCTAATTAGTTGAATTGGTCATGTTAATGTTTCGCACAGTTGGTTATTACTACGAATTTCATTTAAATAGACATGTATCCAGTGGCGTAGCCAGAGGGGGTGGGGGCATGCCCCCCCCAAAAAAATATTGAGTGCCGTCGGTGAAAACGGCCGCCCGTCGGTAAAAACGGCTTCCCGTCGGTAAAAATGCGTCTTTTGGGGGCTTTTTGTCGGTGAATCACCCATCTTGTTGTTAAAATAGATGTATTTCGGCCAAAACAAAATTTAAATCTCCTTTTTCTTTTGGTGATCACCTTTTTTTCGTTGGCTTGTCGGCTTAAAATGAGCGCATACAATGCAGAAATCAGACAAATTACACTTTTTGTGGTCAGTAAAATCGTGACATTTTTGTCGGTGAAAAATCACAAACAAAAAATTCAACCCTGGCTACGTATGGGGTTAAAGCAGAAAGCGGTTCATTGGGAGAAAATATCGGTGCACATTGTGCTATTTTAGGCAATTTTGACCAAAATTAAGCACATTACATTGCATGTAACCAATAAAACATGGTATAACAGTGTTATACCTATTGTAGTCTATTAACCTTTTGTATGGTGAAACTTATTATTTGCTTCTAGTAGTTATTTTTATAAAATCAGCCCTGTTTTACCACTAATTTTATGACTGGTGTTATTCAAATAGGCCTACATATCGGTAGCAATATAGATATAAAAGTACATGTCATTTATATTTTAAGTACTATATCAAACATAATAATGTATGGACTTGATGCTTTCCCTTTACGCTGGTTGTTGGTAAAGGGGCCAAAAATGGCAAAAAAATATACCAAATATTTGGTATAACTTTGTCCCAGACGTGATGTTTTTGTTGAACACCCTGGATGTATAATTGAACTAAAATGTTGTTAATCATGCGGAAATGAGTACATCATGGTCCACTTACCCACCGTTTATGACGGCGCTTATACCACGGGTTCAAACAAAGTGGATTAAAAAACTGAAGAGCTGATGGTGTACTATTATTTTGTCCTTTATCATGTTTATGATAATTTCAGATACCAACTTTTTGAGGCACAGAGTTGAAGTGAGGCATGTCAGACACCGTTTTCACCGATTTATGTGATAAAACATCCACGTTTCGGACTTATAGGTTTTTGAAAACACGGAGTATATATTCTGTTAACACTTATGTTTGGTCAAAATACTGCAAACCTGTATAACATAAATCAAATGATTTGGGATCACTACTCCTTTCTTAGCATATTCAAGGGCGTTAGTTTCTACTAAACAAACACAATGAAGCGTTGCTTCATGATAAACCCACAATTAAAAAGTACCTTGGTGCGATTCAAATCGGTAAAATGGTTTATATCGTATGTCATGATTACACGTACTTCAAAAAGTTGCAAATAGATTTGTCTGAAATGTTAACCAAGGAAGGACAGATATTAAGTACACATATATCTTGTTTTTACTTTTATCTGCCACCCTTTTGTTGACTCCGTTATTTTGGGACACACGGTAGAACTGGGCTCATATCACACCTAATAACATGTAACTATCTATATGTCCTCCTCTATTTCTTCATCTTCGGGTTTCTTAATCTGATTTTCACAGTTTGTACATGAAACATTGATTGTGTTACAACGAATTTCCAATTATAAATACTTAATTTTGGTCGAACTTACCCAAAAGAGCACAATACTGCATTTATGTTACCCCATTTAATCTCCTATCAGCTTAAACCTCATGTAATATTTCCTACAATGTCAATTTTTCTATAAAATGCATAGTTATAACCAATAGAGTTAAATTTTAACAGGGCTGATTCCTTTAATTAGGCAATAATTGAAATTATCAGGTTATTTGAAGTGTCAGCAGTTAAAGGGTTAATACACCATCTTGTACAGAGTTGCTGCAACTACAACATAACTTTTCAAAAACTAGAGATCCAGACGGTTAAAATAAAACCATTCCCAGCTTGTTATACCTCCGGTAGGGGTATCTCCTAAATTAGAGCCCTTTTTCAGGTTCGGCCGCTACACTATGTACCGTACAGGGCTCCTGTATATGTTCTCATCAAGGCTTGGTATTGGATACTATCAAGCTTTTGTTTATAAGTTATAGATGCAGAGTTAAATGCTTCACAGCCATATTCCAGCACTGGTTTAATAAGCGCTTTATAAATACGTAACAATGTGCAAGTATCTGATCCCCAATCCAGGCCACTGATGCACTTTAGTAAGTTGATTTTCTTTTTACATCGTGATACGATATAATTAATATGTTCATGCCAATCTAGTTTATGATCGAAGATTACTCCAAGGAATTTGGCAGAGGTACGGAGGTCAATTACTTTATTATGGATCTTAAGTTTAACTTCTTTAGTTCTCTTATTGGTGAAGAGAACTGCTATCGTTTTGTTTGCAGGTATTTTGAAACCCCATGCATTCATTACAATCATTAATAAGGTCCAGATTGTGCTGGATCTTTGTATTAATATATTTAATGTTCCTATTTGATTTCCATATCGCAATATCATCTGCATATTGTGATAGGCTTACGCCCGAAATAGCTGCACCTAAATCATTAACAGCTAAATTAAACAGAGTAGGACTAAATACGCTACCCTGTGGTATACAATTATCAGTTTCTTTCAGACTGGAGAAACTATCATTTAACTTCACCTGAATCTTTCGGTGATGGAGAAAATTATGAATCCATCTGACAATACGTCCTTGTATACCTAAACGTTCTAATTTAAAAATGACTCCAGTGGGCCACAGCATGTCATACGCTTTTTCTAAGTCTAAGAAGACAACCAAGGTACTTTCCTTATTTGCAAAAGCTTTATTAATACTAGATTCCAATTGAACTATATGGTCTTTTGTGCTCCTTCCTTTCCGAAAGCCACACTGGTGGTCACTAAGTAATCCATGTTTTTCTAGATGCCAGACTAGTCTATTATTAACCATCCGCTCCATTAATTTACATGTGGTTGATGTGAGAGCTATTGGCCGGTATGATTTAGGATCAGATGGGTCCTTTCCTGGTTTGAGAACCGGAAGAAGAACTGCTTCCTTCCAAGAATTAGGACAGAGTGAGGAGTGCCATATCATATTAATAATGACAAGTAAATATTTTCTTGCTTTTGAGGGGAGTTGTTTTATAAAGGCATTACTTATTCCATCCTTGCCAGGAGTGGTACATTTTGATAATGAAATTGCATATTGTAATTCAACTAAACTAAAAGCATCATTAATTAGGGAATCATTTTCACCCCTAATATCGAGTTTCTCTTCAATTTCAATTTTCTTCTTACAAAATTCGGTTCTACAATTTTTATTACTACTTACACTGGCAAAGTGATTAACCAAGTGATTAGCCTTATCTATGTCCGTTATTAAATCTTCATTGCCATCTTTTAGAACAGGTATATTAACTTTCTTTTGAGTCTTATTAATACGTTTAATCTTTTCCCAGATCTGCTTAGAAGAAATGTGGCTATTTATTGTATTACAAAATTGTTTCCAATCTTCTCTCTTTGCTTGTTTAATGGTTTTCCGAGCTACGGCACATGCCTTTTTATAGGCTATTTAATCTTTAGGGTGACATGATTTTTTCAAAGTTTTAAGAGCTTTATTCCTATCTTTTATAGCCTGTTCACACTCATCATTCCACCAAGAGGTTGGAATTTTCTTATGTTTATTATCTACAAATTTAGGGAAGGACGAGTCAATTGCCTGTGTTAACTGTTCAATGAAGGTATTATATGCATCATTACAATTTCCACTGGAATCTGGTTCCAGAATAAACTCATCACATGCAATTTGAAATTTATCCCAATTACCCTTTTTCATGGACCAATTCTATCAAAACAGGGTGGTGGTCACTACCCCAGGTATCGGGGACTATAGACCAGTTACAGTTAGTACCTAAAGCATGAGAGGCTAAGGTTATGTCAATACACGACATAGTACCTTGTGATACATTTACTCTAGTACCATCACCATTATTCAAACAAACAAGATTAAACTTATCCATAAAATCTTCTACAAGCCGTCCATTTTTGTCGGTTGTTTTACTACCCCAAAGGGTATTATGGCTATTAAAATCACCACAAATCAAAGTCTTATTATTTAAGTGAGACTCTATTTCTGTCAAATGAGAGTCAGTTAAATTAAGGCATGGATTATATACATTAATAACGTTCAATTTTTTAAAATCCGAGCAATAAACTTCAAGTATTTGGTATTGGACCGAAATGTCTTTAACATAATTCACAGCAATACCTTTCTTCACAAAAATAGCACATCCTCCCCCACCACTCTTGGAGGGGCCCAAAATCCTATCACTTCTAAACATATTATAACCAACGAGACTAAAATTCCTGTCATCTTTAAGCCATGTCTCCTGAATACAAATAATATCTGGCTTTGTTTCCCATTTACTTAAGGCATGTTTAAATTCATTGCCATGTGCAACTAAAGACTATGGTTTTTATTTTGCAATGGAGCGCACAAATAAAATAAACATCATTCTTTCCATATCATATCTTTGGAAGAATGCTTAGTCTGTGAATGTTTAGTTTTTTCCTCTCTGTCCTTAGTGCGTGAGAGAGAGGGAAACAGACGTTCAATGTAAAGTATTATTTCTTGCTCTCTCTCCTTGCCGGATTTAGATTCCCAGATCTGTAATGTACCAATGAGAAGTTTAATAAAAGATTGATCTATTTGGAGAAAAGTAGTCGGCAGTTCAGTTTGGCATTCAACTTCATTAACTGTTTGGGTTGCTGCATCCTTCAATACAACTTTATTTTTAGACTTGGGAGAGACATGCGGTCGAGACTCTTGACCGTCTGTGTGTTGATATTCATGTAAATGTGTATTTTCTATTACTGATACGTTATTGTGTGCCTGCACCGTGGAATGATTAACAGTAGACGTACATTAGGTGTGGATTCATTAGATTTAACATTATCACTATTATTAGCTTTTCCTGTAGCAGGGCGAACAGCTTTTGCTGCTTCGGAATACGAAACTTTAAGCGTGACCCTGATTTCCTGAATTTTCTTTTCTTCTTTTACAGTGCTACAACCTGCATAAGCAGCAGAATGATTACCACCACACCGACTACAGTGAACCTGGGAAGCGTTTCATGAAAGGAAGTTGTCGGATTATAAGCTACTGAAATCCTTGCATCTGATTGGCCGAGAGAAAATTTGTCGGATAAAATATCTGACAAGTCCTTTCATGAAACGCCCCCCCGATTTTTGTAGGTTTTTGAAGGTTTTGCGAAAAAATTTTTTGTCCCTACCACCCCCCTTCCCCCCCCCCCCCCCCCGGCTATGCCCGGCAAGCTTTCAGGTCTTTTGAGAAAGAATAATTTAACTGTTGTTCAAGGTCCCCAGAAATCCAAATGCAAGTTGATTTTCTGTTGGTGTGCGGGGATGCATCATCTGTCAATCATGCATCATCTGTCAATCATTAGTGAGCTAAGGAGAGAAAGTGGTATGTAGCTTTGCCAGAGATAACCATCTGTTCTAATAGACCATACAATGCCCTTTCAAAATTTGTCGAATGTCCGTCCGTGACTAACCGATCAGGCTTAGAGTTCAATATTTTGAGTCAAGGAAAGCTAACTTCAGAGCGTCTGAATTTATATGAAAAAGATCAATTCCACATAAAGGTACGTAATAAACCAAATAATCAATCAATCAATCAATCAGTCCATTAATCAATCAGTCAATCAATCAATGAATCCATCACTTGAACTGCAAGAGTCATTCTAGAAGATTTCAGATTTAAAATTAACATTTATTTTCTCCACACTCTACAGTTTATTAGGGTTTACATAGTTTTGAATGCAAGCAAAAGGTATCTTATGAGAAGGGTGCGAAACACCATGAATACTACGTGTGTATGAGATGATAGTATTTATGAGAACGACATCATATATTTGATCACACTGTTCAATTTGGAATATTGTTCATCAGTATGGGATCCCCATACCAATGATCTCAAATCGCAAGTGGAGGCAGTACAGAGAATTAGGGCTGCCAGATTTGTAAAGAATGACTACGGCAGGCAAAGCTGTGTCACTTCAATGATAAAATAACTTGGTTGGAATACACTTGCAGAAAGAAGATAGATAGCAAGACTCACCACCTTTAAAACACTTCCCGATTGGAATTCGTTACCGGTAACAGTAGTAAACACACAAGATCCGAAATTGTTCAAAGTTAAACCTCAGCAGCATTATCAATAGTATTATTTTATTATTTCTGCGCACACCCACCCGACTCGTTTTACTCCACAGGAGTGTTGAGTCGTACTTATCAATATCAATTTACGAATATTATATCCATACCTTCAAAAAATACCCATCAATATATATCAACCACTATCCAAGAATCTTAAGAATCTATTATTATTCATAGCATAAATAAAAATGGGGAAATCTGAATCATTGGTATGAGTTTATGAATAAAGTAAGTGAATAATATTATAGCGTACTTTTGTATAAGTCTAACAGTTTAATATCTTGATAGGCATGAGTAATTACGAAAGAGAGGAAATGTTCTATAATTCATCACAATTTCCTAATAATCACGAAACGGGGAAACCTTCCAGCCTCATCCAATCCAGATTTCTCTGGTCTTGGAAAATCTCATAAAATTTCTTTCAAAACTGAGGAAAGAAATGTACAACATATTTTAACAAAGATCAAACTAATGTTTTTCGACTGTAAACCCCTTCCCAAACCTAATGTCTTTCGTTATTACGGTATTTAATATCAATATTCCTGTCAATGTAGAAACATCTTGATTAGATACTGCTCTTGATTTTGCAATATAATACATTATAACAAAACATATACATATACATAATATAACAATAGAATAAACAAAAAATATAATTCTGATTATACAGGACATAGTGATAAGATGTTTACAGCAAAACAATATTTTTCCATCTGTTATCAAATGATATAAAGTTGTTATTTTTAATACAAATGTAATGTTCAATAGAGCGATAATATCTTAACATGCTTTGATTGATAATACGTTATTTTTGCATTTGCTGGAAAATATATAGTATTTGGCATATAAAATAATGAAATTAAATTGAATTCCAGCACTTCCATAAAATCCAAACAAGAGGTTGATTTTACTCAAGGTAACTTTGTCGTCCAAAATGAAATGTTGGACGTCGAGTGGTTTAAACACTTGACTGGAGAGAGAAAGGTCGTGGGTTCGAACCCCGGCGCGGCACTACTGTTCTTTGGCAAGACATTAATCTACATTTGCCACTCTCCACCCAGGTGTTAAATGGGTACCGGCAGGAATTAATTCCTTGAATGCTGTGAGCACCGAAATCGGTAGCCTAGCTAGAGCCGGGGTAATATTGGAGCGCCTTGAGCACCATTCATGGTGGATATGAGCGCTATATAAATATCCAATATTATTATTATTATAATAAACCTTCTGGTGATTGAGCAATCCCAAAATAAATGTGCTATACTTTCCTCAGCTCTGTAACAAAATGACCATAAATCTGATTTCGTGATATTTAATGTTTTAAGATACTTGTTTACACCAAGTATGCGATGAATTAACTTAAATTGGAAATAACGGATATGTGTAGATAAACATGCCCTGATAGGAACTAAGCAGATTTTTGCCTAGTCTAAGTTTGATGTATTTAACAAAGAATTCCATATATATATCGATTTAGGGGGTTAAAAATTTGTTTAACACTAAACTTATAAATGTACGGATTATTTTATGATTATTTTATGATTTCAACTTCAGCATACTCCAATCCCACACTTGGCCCCTTATGTGTAAGTGGTGTACTGTCTTCACTATCAAGTCGAAAGTGAGGCCATATAATATTTTTGTGAATCCGGCAGTACAAACTTACAAAATGTAGAGCTTCTGTTATGACATTTTACAAGTCCAATATCTACATGGATTTCTTTTATGGTGTACTCATTACTCCCACCAACCTCATGTAGTCATGACATTGGATTAAGAAAAAAAAACAGCTCGGAGTTATCAATATCAGTAACGTTATTTAAAAAAATTCTCTGTCAACATGCAGTGAGTAAATGCGTATCGAATCATCAAACTTTACGGAGCAAGGTCGATATTATTAAATTACTATGGGAAACTTTGTCGGGGATGACCCCTTAAAACGAAAACAAGTCAATTGTCTTTATGTCCCCCCCCCCCCCCCCATTTGATGGACTGATGTCCTGAAACTGCATTACTAGCGCTTAGAGGAAATATTGCCATTCTTACTGACTCAGCGTCCTTATTTTTCCTTTTCTCATTACACATTACCTTATTTTAATTATTACTCTCAGCGTAGAGTAAAAAACGATTATTTATGATTTCAACTTCAGCATACCCTAATCCCACACCTGGCCCTTTCTGTGAATGTGGTGTCCTGTCTCCACTATCAAGTCAAAAGTGAGGACATATAACATTTTGTGATTCAAAATCTCAATATCTGGCAGTAGAAACTTACAGCCAGCTCCTGCTATGACATTTTACATTTCCAATATCTATGGATTTAAATATACTTTAGCATTTACAGATGTATACTTCACAATTGCAATCTCTGCTCAAACAGTGGCAGATGCTTAAACACAGTGACGTAGCGACAGGGATCACGGGAGTACGCGTCCCAGTTGAATGGCCAAAAAGAAGGGGGAAAACGAGAGAACAAATTAGAGTGAAAGAGAGAGAGAGAGAGAGAGAGGGGGGGGGGGGGGGGGGAGAGATAACAGAACTCTACTCCCACGCCCTCGTATTCATTAACCGAGTATTAAGACCAATGCCGCCCCCCCCCCGTGATCCCAATGCTCCCTCAATGGTTGGATTTACGCTACGCCATTGCTACAAAATTTAAACGATGAATATTTGCATAATTTAACCATATTCACACAATTCAATTCAATTCAATTTCAAAACATTTATTTCCAACTTTTCAATATAAGTGTACAAAGTAATAATGTTTTTTAACAAAAAAATACGACTTAATACACATTCATATGGTACATACATAGTTGGAGGACACACCTCTAAAAGCAAAAGCTTGTGGCGAGGGTGCCCTTAGTAACATAATACATAATATTACATAATAAATATATAAAAAGACAATAACTACATACAAAAAAAAGATAACATTCCTTAACCGCTGAGCTTAATTGGAGGGAAAAAAAGATAAAAGGAAAGAGAGAGAAAAAAGAGGGAAAAGGGGGAAGGATGAAGGTGCAACATACAATGAGTACGGATAAGAGATGTATTCACAAAGAAGCAGAGAGAGGAGAAGGAGAAAATGGACCCAATGAAGGGTTAGGAAGAATCTTAAACCATATTATTTGTAAGATGAAGTTAAATGTTTTTTTATCCTTCTTGAGAAGCTGGCGAGAGATGCGGAGAATTTTATTGTGTCAGGGATAGCATTCCACAGCTTAGGTCCCGAGTACCGGATGTTATGTTGGAATAATAAGGTTCTGTGCTTGGGTAGATGGATGTGATTTGCGTGTCTGGTTTCGTATTTATGAATAGTAGAATTTAATTGAAAGATGTTACAAAATTCGTCAGGAAATAAATTGTTTGTACATCTGTACATAAAAATGCTTTGTTGATGTTTATTTATATCGGTAAATTTTAGTATGTTAAATTGTTTGAACAAATGGTCAACGTGACACCGGGGGCAGTACCTGTAGTTATACGAATTATTTTCTTTTGTAGGGTGATTAATTTGTGTAATTTGGATATTGTAGAGTTCCCCCAGGCTAAGTTGCAATATGATAGATATGGTAGGATGAGAGAATTGTAAAGCATACGGAGGATGTTGTTTGGTAAAATGTGCCGCAGTCTAGCAATAATGCCAATGTTTTTAGAGACTTTGCTTTCTGTTTCAAGGATATGTTTCTTCCAAGACATAGAACTATCAATGTGTACACCTAAAAATTTTGTGTTTTCAACTCTAGGTAGTAGTACGTTGTCGAGATATATGGAAATGCTGTCTAAATCAGTGTTTTTATTGTTGTGAAAGATCATATAGTTACATTTTTTTAAATTGACAGACAATTTGTTAGCCTTAAACCACTCGCATACAAAGGTTAACTGTTGATTAACATTACTGCATAGTGAGGTAAGATTAGATCCGCTACATAAAATATTCGTGTCGTCGGCATAAAGAACAAAAGTTAATGTTGCTGTTGATTTGAAAATGTCATTTCTATAAAGAATAAAAAGCAACGGACCAAGCAACGAACCTTGAGGTACACCACATGTGATATTACTCATGTTAGAGACGACCGAGTCAAATTTAGTGCACTGGAGGCGATTGCTAAGATAACTGGCAAACCAATCGTGCGCTATGCCACGGATTCCATACATATAACATTTTTTTAATAAAATTGAGTGATTTATGGTATCGAAGGCTTTCGATAAGTCTATAAAAATTCCAATTGAATATTGATTGTTTTCAAAGGAGTCAATTATATCGTTTGTTAGTTTAGATAATGCCATAGCTGTAGAAAAAATTTGGCGGAATCCAAATTGGTTTTTGTAAATAATGTCGTGTTTAACAAGAAATTCGTAAGTCCTGGTGTATACAATGCCTTCAAGAATTTTAGAAAAAAACCGATAGAACAGATATTGGTCTATAGTTGGTAAGCTGTCTTTTGTCACCAGTCTTAAATATGGGTGTGACTCTAGCGATTTTCAGTAGGTCTGGAAAAATCCCTTTATTAAGTGATAAATTGAAAATATGACATAGCGGTTTAGATATATACCGAATCGCACTTTTAATTACCCTGGGACTGAATTCGTCTAAACCTGCAGATTTATTATTTTCAAACGAGTTGACAATATTATTTATTTCATTTTCATCTGTAGGATATAAAAATAGAGAATCATCAGGCGGAATGTTCATGTATGTTCGAAAGTCAGTATTACACCGTGGTATTTTATTAGCAAGAGTCGGACCAATGTTTATAAAGAAATCGTTAAATGAGTTACTTATGGTTAAAGGATCAGTCACAATTTTATCATCAATACTGAAGGCAGTTTCTGGGCTTTCATGAACTTTCTTTTTTATAAGGCTGTTTATGGTATCCCATGTAGTTTAATATTTGATTTATTACGCATGAATTTGTGTGAAAAATATGTGATCTTTCTCTCCCTGAGGAGTGTCGTCAGTTTATTTCGATATTGTTTAAATTGCAACTCGTTTTGACGAGTCGGATTTTTTAAGAACCACTTGTATAGCTTGTTTTATGTTTTATAGATTGTAATAAACCGTTTGTCATCCAACATTGTATTTTTTGCCTTTGTTTCTCTTTTGTATTAGGGGAAAATTTAGATCATACAGTCTACGTATTTTTGTTGAGAATGTGTTATATGCTAAATTAGGATCTTCATCCATTATGACGTCACTCCAATCTATATCCTGGATATCTTTATTAAAATTCTCGATGTTTTCTTGGTTTACAACACGGTAGAAACTATCTTGATTTTTTTTTCATTCTTGCACTAGATGAATTCATGTTAGATACTTGAAATACGGGGAAGTGGTCAGAGACATTACAAAAGAATAACCCCGTGTCGGATGGTTCGATTTGATTAGTTATGATGTTATCGATAAGTGTTGCAGTTGATTTTGTAATACGCGATGGTTTATTGATTAACGGATAGCATGAGTTACTGTAGAGGACATTTAAAAATTTCTTAGATGAGTTTGTACTGTGTTGCAGGAGGTCAATATTGAAATCGCCCATTATGTAAAGTTTCTTATTTTCTCTTGATAAACAAGTTAGGAGTTTATCTATGGCATCAGAAAAATCGTCTGGATGTATAGAGGGTGGTTTGTAAATTGTCCCAACTATGGTGTGCTTTTCATCTTCATCATGTAATTCCACAAATATTGAGTCACAAAGCGCGTCATCTATACAGATGTCATCTCTTCGAACAAAATTATGATGGTTACGGATATACATTCCAACTCCGCCACCGCGTTTTGCTTGTCTATGTTTTGAAATAAATGAGTAACCCTCCATGTTTATTAGAGGGTTATTGTCCTTTAACCATGTTTCAGAAAGGCCGATGATATTGAACGAAAAATTTAAAAGGTTAAGGAAGGTTTCAAAGGAATCAAAATTTCTTAAAATGCTCCGTACATTAAGGTGCATAGTGGAAAAAAAATCATCATTGCCAGTGTATTTTTGAGCAAATTCTTCGATTTGATAGTATTTAGATGTTGTATATGGATAGTCATTAAAAAAATTGTTGTCCGGGTCTATGTTGGCGTTTCCAATTTGCGTATCTCCTATTTGTGTATCAAATGGGTCAAAGTTAAGATTTCTCACAAGCGCTGGAATATCTAGCTGACTTGTAAGAGTTGTATCTAAGTCTTCAACGGACTGAAAAGGAAATGTGTGTCCATAACAATTAGAGCAGATTGATAAACGTTCGTTCCAGTTGTTAAGTAGCGCGTTATTATTGCACATACTACAGTGAAGCAATTGATTACGTAACGGAGTGGAATTCATGACAGTTGCGAGACTATTCATAAATATACGTGTAGGAAAGGTCGTTAGCCAGGCGGTTTGGACGTAGGTTAAGTTTTGGAGTGAGATGACTAAAAGTATTATGCACAAAAAATGAACATCCGGTACGTTGCAATCTGTAAGAAAAGTAGCAGAGGGATGTAAAGTAGAAAGAAAAGTAGAAAGAAAAGTAGGAAGAAAAGTAGGAAGAAAAGTAGGAAGAAAAAGACAGAAAGAAAAATGTTGCGAGGTGCACCTGCAATAAGAAGGGAAGATAAAGGAAAGTTAAGGAGTTTAAGGATAAGCTCGGCGGTGTAAAAGACAAGACGTAATTTGTAATGAAAAATTCAAAATACATAATATAACATGACTGTGTCGCCAAATGGAGACATAGAATCGTTGACTAAATACTAAATACCATTATTGTAGTATACAACTTTGGTTTGGGTAAATGAAAAGGAAAAGAAAAAAGAAAAAAAAAATGGCTTGACGAACTTTTGGCCTTCATCCTCCACGTTACTTAAAATTGAGCAAGTGAAAGTTGCATAAGATTAAAAAGATTTAAAAATCTGCCTTTGAAGAGGCATTTTATACCCATGTGTGCGCGCTCTCGGTCGTCCCGCAAGCAGGTCACTCTCTTGACCACCACGCGTTGCCGCGCTTCAGTAGGCAGAGCCTGGTGGGGCAAAAAAAAAAAGTCGACGCAGGACGTTACAACCTGTGACCCGAACCCACCGAACCACAAAGGACCAGATGATAAAGCAGCAAGTAGAGCGACCCGCTGCCCATGGTAACAGGGAAGGCACACACATATATATATGGTATGCATTGTGAATACAGTCAAGAAGACCAACATAATTATATTCGATGCCTTTGACTTTTTTTTTTCTTTTATTATATGTATTAACAAAATTTACTTAATTACAGTTTCAGTCTTACTAAATCATAATTTACATTTACGAGAAGGCAAGCAAAATAATCATAACTACGGACGGTTTTCAAGATTGTTTAAGAAGTTGGATTAATGATTCTCAACAGAAAAAGCATCGCCTGCACTCGAGCAAATATTTCTGTTTAAGCATAATCATCCAGAGTAAACGGCTAGTTATTTGGGTGTGTCTTCCCTTGTGAAATTCACATATGTATTTATTTATTTATTCTAATTGTTTTTGTTTTTTTTTGTTTTTGTTTTTTTACTATTATGTTTTTTTTCTGCTAGGTTTTTAATTTTATAGCGTTTTCTCTCTAGTCGTAGACACACAGTCGTAGACATAAGGTGACATTATTATTTACATAATTTTATATAATTTTGGATCATTAACATCTCTGCAAAACACGCCTCGGTATACTCTAGGAGGCACAAGTCATTTCCATAAATATATTTTTCACACATTATATTTAACATTTGTAAATATTATGCGACAATATTATTATCTGACGTATATGAAAATATGTACAAGATAATTGCTCTGACGTTGAAAATTTCAAGACTTTTAAAATAGCTAAATGATTTAATGTATGAAACCAGTAGCGAAAAAACAGCTCTTGTAATTTATATCAACCTTTTAATTTGACCACATGTCGAAATGCAGCTGAACTTACACAAGGTAACTTAACCACTAGGGATGAAAATGGTAAAACTTTTAAGGTGGAAAATATTTCATGATTTAATGGCACTTGAATAAAAGTAATTAAATTGGAAGAAATCCACCCCAAACATGTGAATCGAAT
This sequence comes from Heliocidaris erythrogramma, assembly GCA_025617745.1. Lineage (NCBI taxonomy): Eukaryota > Metazoa > Echinodermata > Echinoidea > Camarodonta > Echinometridae > Heliocidaris > Heliocidaris erythrogramma. The sequence goes on along the minus strand of CM046872.1, from coordinate 5,512,304 downwards.
AAAATATATACGTATATGTAAATGTATATAGTACGATAAAGAGTGAAACGCAAACGTTATCTATCTGTCCTTCCATATCTTAAATGAGGTTGTCTTGATGAAAAAAACAAATTCAGATCGGTCCATAATAATTGCACCCTTTGGATGGTGAGAAGTAGCTCGAACCAACATTCTCTCTGATTTCTTCATTCAGCTCACACACCCCATCTTTGTAATTAAACGACTTGCACCCAGCAACGCCATTGCACATCATGGTGCATTTTATCAGGCTTACCTTTCCCACTGTCTCCATCACGTGGTCAGTGAGACAGTAGCCAATCAGGGAACGTCCCTCGTTGTCCTTGGCCAGGGAGAAGATGCTCGACTTGAAACGGGGTTTGGGTCGTTGAAAGGTCTGAGTGGTCGGGGACTGGGTGGTAGATTGTGGAGGAGTCTGAGTGGTCGGGGACTGGGTGGTAGATTGTGGAGGAGTCTGAGTGGTCGGGGACTGGGTGGTAGATTGTGGAGGAATCTGAGTGGTCGGGGACTGGGTGGTAGATTGTGGAGGAGTCTGAGTGATCGGGGACTGGGTGGTAGATTGTGGAGGGGTATGCGTGATCGGGGACTGGGTGGTAGATTGTGGAGGAGTGTGAATGGTTGAGGACTGGGTAGTATCAACATCAGATATGGACTCAACTGTATGGAAGAAAATGACATTCGTTATTTCTTTTCCTGGTCAAATTCTTTAGATTTTATCAGAACTTCTCGTTTCAAGTGAATTTGATTAGTAATAATAATAAGCAACATTTCATCGACTAAAACGTGCAGTCAATATCATTTTGTATTTATAAGTATACAGCGATCATGCATCATTAAGTTGTACAGAAACAGCTTTAAAATCTTGAAAACTATAGCTATAAATTCATGAATATTGCAGATCATTTTTCGGGGAAACGAACATTCCAACCCACATTAAGGCAGTAAAAATCAAGGTACATTCCGATAATCCGTTTGCTAATTCCAAAACGGAAAAATGGAAAAACAAAATATTGAGTAAATAAACGTTTCTATTTTCGTTATTACAAAGAGACAAACGGTCATTTTTTAATAATATGTGACAGGAACAAAACTTGCAGAGAGAAAATACTGAAAAACGAACTTTTTTGTTTTGTTTTTGCTGTTTTCTTGAAATTGTTTTTTTTTTCTCCAAAACGAAAAATTAAGTAACTTTTATATTTCCTTTTTCTTTTCTTTTTCTCATGCAAATTGAGATATCAAACACGTTTTTTTTGTGTGTTTGTTTTTGTTTTTCCATTTTTGTCTAAGAAATTGAAAATTAATCATCTTTTCTGATTTCGTTTCCATGTTTTGCGCTTTGCAAATTAAGGATAGAACACTTTTCTAATTTTTGATTCTGCTTTTTTCGTTCTTGTTTCTAAATTTAAAAACTGAACAACTTTTTTATTTCGTTTTTTTTTTCTCTTTATTTATTTTTTTAAATTATTTTTTGCTTTGCAAATTGAAAATTGAATACCTATTCTGATTTCGTTTTTCTGTTTTTGCTTTTGCTAAGCCGTATGAACATCAAATGAGGATTACATCTATGGCAACCTTACTAAAATTACCTTCGCAAAGTGTGTAGCCACAACAATAATAACAACAGTTATCACGCAAAGCATTGGCAGGATTGTTATTAAGATAACTTAAAACGCACTGCTGATCGCTACCTCCAGCACCAGAGCTGTCTGGTTCACCAGGATACCACCAATCTGTAGGGAAGAAAAATCGTGTACAAGGTAAACATTGTAAATGAAGGAGAAAAACAGACGGTTGGAAAGAAAAATCTAAATTCTATCTTTATACATGTATGATTCTGAAACTATAGGCGTTCACAATATTCTCTCAGAACAAACGATGAAATATTCTATTTTTAAATGAACTACAAAAATTGGCTTAAACTTATCACCATATCACTATGATATAAATTGTGTAATCGATGTAAATAGTATAAGGTCCAAGCGAAAATTATATTAGTTAGATCAGCGTTTTTCAACAGGGGTGCCGTGGGAGAAATTAAGTTGTATTAAAAATATATTTTGGAATAACGTCATACATGTATATAATAATGAGATAATATCCTGCCACCCCCCCCCCCCCCCCCAACAACAAAGAACTCAGTTAGCGTTTTTATTTTCTATGAACTGAATATGAAATATCTTGTACGATTGTCATGTTGCTTACCACTGTTGATATCTATCTGTGTGCCATCGTTACACTCGAAGGTTCCCTCTACCACCTCGTCCGTACACCCTACCCAGAAACGCTTGCCATCTACATAGCTTGAATTGCCTACTAGCAACTCCTCGTTGCTATTAGGAACAAAGACTTTGCCACCAATTGAGTTGCAAGATGAAACAGCATCCGAATATGTCATCCGTGTTTTACCGGATGCAGTAGACGAGAAATTGTAGCATCCGGGTCCTATGCTCTGCCATCCGTTGGGACACGCCCCATCTTTGGAGAAGAAGGCATGATAGTAGACTTTCATATGACACTTAGAAAATGTGTATCGCTTTAGTAAAAAAAACATTGATGATAACTACTGACAAGGAAATAATTCATTTGGGAAAAGTTGTTTTGTCTTGACTGAAATGAATAAGCATGAATAATGTTACTTCTCAGATAGATAATCAGAAAGGATATAATAGAATAGAGACAAAATTACGATTAAGTAGAAATAAGTAAATCACGACTAAGATTAAAACGGTAACACCCTTATATCAGGGGATTATGAACAAGGTGAAACACAGAAGATGGAGATGAATAACAAATCGATCAGTCCGCAACAAGTCCTAATGATAAACTGAATCGGTTGAATGTCAACCCCGCGGAACGATCTCGAAAGTGATGATTGTGGTGATGTAAAGCGGGGGGGGGGGGGGGGGGGGGAGGGGGGGGGGGGGCTTTGCTTTATTGTTATAATCCAGCAACTCTGATGGATGCTCATCGCGGTTAGCAGGGGTGTGGTTTCTAGGCTCTGACGTCGACTTGTTTGGGGGCACACGGATCTCATTTAACCATTTTTATGGTACACTCCTCCCGTCATACACCTTCTTTATCGTTCTTTCTCTCTTTCTTTCTCTCTCTATCCTTTGTCTTTTTTATCTCTCTGTCTTCTGTCTATTCTCTCTCTCCCTCCCTCATCTCTCTTTCTCTCCTCCTCTTCCCCTTTCTCTCTCCTTTCTCTCTCTCTCTCACATCTCTCTTTCGTTTTCCTCTCGCCTCTTCTTTCCATCTCTCATCTTTTACACACACACACACACACACACAGGTTTACATGGCTTTACTTCCGAGGACAAGTATTGTTCCTCTATTGTTCCTCGTCATCGGACAGTCGACGGAATAAAGCACAAATTCATTGTTCGACGTTCGAGGACTATTGTCCGGCTTCCGAGGACCATTGTTCTCATGATTTTTTTTTGTTCTCTGTCCGAAAATGTCCTCGGACATACTGCTAAACAGACCCACACACACACACACGCACACACACACATACACACCCTCTTCTCCTTTCCCCCACCTCTGATGTAGAATGAGTGTGTGTTTGTGTTTGTGTTGGGGATTGTGCGTACCCTTTGAGCCCCCCTTTTGTAAGCTCTCAGTTGAAGAACATACTTCCTTTTGCCATCAACCATTTTCTTGACTTTCTTTCTTTCTTTAACAGGGGCGTGGTTTCTAGGCATTGGCGTCGACCCATGGGGTTGTGCGGTCATTATCATAATTTCCCCTTCCTACTTGTTTTAAGTAATTTTTCTCTTTTGAGAATTAAAAAAAAATCATGAAGATATATTCCTTTTTTAAAAAATAGGACAGAATTTTCTCTTAATAACATTGTCACTCTATCAGTCATGTCAGTAAGAGACCTTTGTAGTATGACCATGAAGCTACAAGCTCCATGGTATGACCGGTAAAATGCCGGTTGTAAGCGATTAACGGTCCTTTTCGTTTAAAAGTTGTTGAATAGAACAGTCCTCTCGTCATAAGAAACTATAAATGCACATTGTTTATCATTCTCTCTCTCTCTCTCCTTCTTTCTCTCCTCTTCCCATTTTCTCTCTTCTCTCTCTCTCTCTCTCTTTCTCTCTCTCTTTCTCTCTCTTCTCTCTTTTTTCCCTCTCTTATATCTCTCTTTCTCTCCTCTTCCCCTTTCTCTCTCCTCTCTCTCTCTATTCTGTCCTTTCCCTCCCTCTCTCATTTCTCTTCTCTCTTCCTCTTCCCCTTTCTCTCTCGCCTCTCTCTCTCTTTCTTTCTCTCTTCTGTTTTTGTTCTTTCTCTCTCCCTCATCTCTCTCTCATCTCTCTTTCATCTTTCTTTCGCCTCTTTTTTCTGTCTCATTTTCTCACATCTTTTTACATACACACACACACGTACCCACGTTTACATGGCTTTACTTCCGAGGACAACTATTGTTCCTCTATTGTTACTCGTCCTCGGACAGTCGACGGAATAAGGCATAAATTCATTGTTCGACGTTCGAGGACTATTGTCCGCCTTCCGAGGACCATTGTTGTCATGATTTTTTTTTGTTCTCTGTCCGAAAATGTCCTCGGACATAATGCTAAACAAACGCACGCACACGTTTACATGGCTTTACTTCCGAGGACAACTATTGTTCCTCTATTGTTACTCGTCCTCGGACAGTCGACGGAATAAGGCATAAATTCATTGTTCGACGTTCGAGGACTATTGTCCGGCTTCCGAGGACCATTGTTGTCATGATTTTTTTTTTGTTCTCTGTCCGAAAATGTCCTCGGACATAATGCTAAACAAACGCAGACACACAGACACACAGACACACAGACACACAGACACACAGACGCACGTTTACATGGCTTTACTTCCGAGGACAACTATTGTTCCTCTATTGTTACTCGTCCTCGGACAGTCGACGGAATAAGGCATAAATTCATTGTTCGACGTTCGAGGACTATTGTCCGGCTTCCGAGGACCATTGTTGTCATGATTTTTTTTTTGTTCTCTGTCCGAAAATGTCCTCGGACATAATGCTAAACAAACGCACACACACACACACACACACACACGTTTACATGGCTTTACTTCCGAGGACAACGATTGTTCCTCTATTGTTACTCGTCCTCGGACAGTCGACGGAATAAGGCATAAATTCATTGTTCGACGTTCGAGGACTATTGTCCGGCTTCCGAGGACCATTGTTGTCATGATTTTTTTTTTGTTCTCTGTCCGAAAATGTCCTCGGACATAATGCTAAACAAACGCACAGACACACACACACACAGACACACAGACACACAGACACACAGACACAGACACACACACACACACACACACACACACACACATGCACGTTTACATGGCTTTACTTCCGAGGACAACTATTGTTCCTCTATTGTTACTCGTCCTCGGACAGTCGACGGAATAAGGCATAAATTCATTGTTCGACGTTCGAGGACTATTGTCCGCCTTCCGAGGACCATTGTTGTCATGATTTTTTTTTTGTTCTCTGTCCGAAAATGTCCTCGGACATAATGCTAAACAAACGCACACACACACACACACGTTTACATGGCTTTACTTCCGAGGACAACTATTGTTCCTCTATTGTTACTCGTCCTCGGACAGTCGACGGAATAAAGCACAAATTCATTGTTCGACGTTCGAGGACTATTGTCCGGCTTCCGAGGACCATTGTTGTCATGATTTTTTTTTTGTTCTCTGTCCGAAAATGTCCTCGGACATAATGCTAAACAAACGCACACACACACCCTCACAAACACATCCACATTCTACATCAGAGGAGGGGAAAAGAGAAGTGTCTGGGCGTGTTGAGCCGTATGTGTGGGTGTGTGTGTGTGTGTGGGGGGGGTGTACGTGAGGGTGGGCGTGTTTAGCCGTATGTCCGAGGACATTTTCGGACAGAGAACAAAAAAAGAATCATGAGAACAACGGTCCTCGGAAGCCGGACAATAGTCCTCGAACGTCGAACAATGAATTTGTGCTTTATTCCGTCGACTGTCCGAGGATGGAGGAACAATAAAGGAACAATACTTGTCCTCGGAAGTAAAGCAATGCAAGACCGTGTGTGAGGGTGTGTGTGTGTGTGTGTGAGCTCCTTTTCTGCAGGCTCTCAACTGCCATCAACTATTTTCCTTTCCAAAGAATGGACGATGTTGATATACCTCTTCCCTCATCTCTATTCCTCCCTATTTTAATAAATACACGTGTTTAAAAAGGTAAAGTCTAAAAGATTAGGCCCACTCACTGCAACAGTGTAAGGCTTTAAATTTCTAACAGGTGAAATGACTTTTTGGTAGACAGCATACTAATAGTAGCCTGCAAGGTTATCTGCAAAATAGAATATTAAACATTTATGAGTATCACACCCGACAATAATTATCATAATAACAATAATAATAAGATTAATTTATATAGCACAGCTACTTTTTGAATATACTCTACTGCTTATATTATATGAATAGAACTAATCTACTTAAAAAGCTCTGAAAACAGGTGGGTTTCAATAGAGATAAAAATGGGGACGGATTGTGCTTTCCTTATTACAAGAGCAACGTGGTTCCAGAGTTTTGGAGCAGCACAACTAAATGCACAATCTCCAAGAGTTGCTTTTGTTTTGGCATGAGGCTGTTTTAGAAGCAGATTGTCTTGTGAACTTCTTAAGTTATGTGTTTGTGAATGCAATTTAAAAGATGATAATTCAGGCAAATAATTTGGGGCTTGACCATTCAAAGCTTTGTGAAGAAGCAGAAGTATCTTGAATGTAATTCTGTGCTTTATTGGCAAGCAATGTTACTTCATCAAAAGAGGGGTGGTGTGGGAAAATTTTTAGGAATTGGTCACAAGTCTTGCACAGGCATTCTGAACACATTGCAACTTCACGGTTTGTGAATCTGACAAGCCAAACATCAATTACAATAATCAAGTTTACTACTAATAAAAACATGGACAAGGCTTTCAGTTTTTTTCTGATCTAAGTATGTACGGATGTGACGCAAATTATATAACATATAAAAAGCAAATTTGCACGTGTTGGATATTTGTGTCTCCATGTTTAAACGAGAATCTAGCCATACACCAAGATTTCTCACGGTACTTGTCGGTTTCACTTCTGCATCTCCAACTGTTACATGATTAATATTCAGTTTTTTGTTCCATAATGATAATGAAATTTTGTTGTTCCTTCCGAAGTATTATATGTAAGCTCTGGTTGGCGCAATTATCGCCCAATTCATGACACTGTCAAGAGTTAATGTGGGGAAAACGATCAGCGATATAATGACTACCTACAAGTACCTTTGAAATGTCATTGTGCGTTTGAAAGATAGGTCTTGCTGTTCTTGCAGATCAAATATAATGTACAATAATGATCAAGGTCGATTTACATCCCACGACATATTTAGCAATATTTCAATATCAAGGACTATCTACCCGGTCTAGTTTCTTCTAGAGTGTAGATTGTGGTATATGAGACATATTTATTGTATCAACAAGGTCACATACAGAGAACAGGGAGGGGTCCCCAGGGGCGTATCCAAGATTTTCTAGGGGATCAAATTCCCAACGAAACTCTGCCAAGGAAAAAGGTCATTTTTTGGTTACCATGCTTGTATTTATAAGAACGGCATCAAATATATGAGTACACTGTTCAAATTAACAAAAATATGCATACTTCAAGTTACCTCAATAAAAGAAATATCAACCACTATCTAAGAATCTTAGGAAACTATCATCATTCATAGTTCTTACTTTAGTAAAAGTGGTACAATTTTCAAGATTTGATGATAACTATATACAAGGTCATAAATTCGTTTGAGAAAGTTGTTTTTCTCTAATGATAAACAAAATGAATTAATTAAGCATGAAAGGTGTTCCTTCCCACATCTTTATAAAAGTATAAATAGATTAGAGAAAAAAGTAAGATATAGTAGAAATAACTAACTTACATGTAAGTTGCATCGCTGAGAAAATCATGACTAATATCAAAACAGGTAACATCTTTTTTATCACGGGATTATGAACAAGGTGAAACACAGAAGATGGAGATGAATAACAAATCGATCAGTCCGCAACAAGTCCTAATGATAAACTGAATCGGCTGAATGTCAACTCCAGCTTCCGCGGAACGATCTCAAAAGTGATGATTGTGCTGATGGAAGGGGGCTTTGCTTAATTGTTATAATCCAGCAACTCTGATGGATGCTCATCGCGGTTAGCAGGGGCTTGGTTTCTAGGCTCTAGCGTCGACCTGTTTGGGGGGAGGGGGGCTGTGGGCACACGGATCTCATTTAACCATTTTTATGGTACACTCTTCCCGTCATAAGAAACTATATATACACCTTGTTTATCTTTGTTTCTCTCCCTCTATCTTCCTCTTTCTATCCTTTGTCTTTTTCTATCTCTCTGTCTTCTGTCTTTTCTCTCTCTCTCTCTCTTTCTCTTCTGTTTTTTTTTCTCTCTTATCTCTCTCTTTCTTTCTCTCTTGTCTTTGTTCGCTCTCCCTCATCGCTCTCTCATCTCTCATCTTCCTTTCGCCTCTTTTTTCGGTCTCCTTTTCGCACAAGCTTGTATACATAAGAACGGCATAAAATATTTGAGTACACTGTTCTACTTGAAAGTACATGTATTAACAAAAATATGCATACCTCAAAATATTTGTCAACACATATCAACCACTATCTCCTCTGATGTAGACCGAGTGTGTGTTTGTGTGTGAGGCGGGGGGGGGGGGGGTGCTCGTACCCTTTGAGCCTCTTTTCTGCAGGCTCTCAAGTGAAGAACCTGCTTCTCAACTATTTTCTTAAATGTCTTCCTTTCCAAAGAAGGGACGATGTTGACCCCTTGCCTCATCTCTATTGCTCCTTATTTTAATGAATATAAGTGTTTGAAAATGTATAGTCTATAAGATTACTCATTGCAAGTGTGTAAGGCTTTACCATTCTAACAGGTAAAAATGACTTTTTCTGCAGACAACATACCATTCCCTGAAGTTGCATACACCCTTTTCTGGTAGAACACCTTGCTGCCTTAATTGTGGATGCTAAACATTTTCTTTTTCATAATTATTGATAATTCAAGTGTATTGGATATCAAACACGCATACACACTCGGCCGTATTTATCATCATTAATTTTCTGTTTAATTATAATAATGATCTTTTGTTGTTCCCATATACGCCTGTATTATGTATGTTCAATTAGGCACAATAATAGCCCAATTCATTGCGCCATCAAGAATTAATGTGAGGGAAACGATCAGCCATATAAAAGCTACTGATACCTACAAGTACCCCTGGAAAGCCATCATGCGTTCGCACTCATCAAATATAATGTACAATAATGCTCAAGGTCGATTTAAAACATCAAACATCATGTTTAACAGTATCTCATTAACATGGACTATCTACTTTTAGTTTCTGCAGACCTTAGGAGCAGGGTGTAGGGTGTGGTATATGAGACAATTTATTGTATCACAATGGTCATATTTAGAGAATAAAGTTTTATAAGGGCGGGGGTCCAATTCCCAACAAAACTCTGCCAAGGAGAGGGGGGGGGGGGGAGTCATCATCTTATGGTCTTGATAATACCAAACAATCTCTGATTAACACCAAAGAACAAACAAAACAAGGACACAATAACTACCCCCCCCCCCCTTGAAGTCAGCCAAATATATAATCGACAGATTCTAGGACAATAATCCATGGTTTAGACTTTAGACCATGGTTTAGGTTTACACCACCTTCGTGAATTCGGTTCGATATGATATGATAACTACAAGGACATCGACCCCGCACAAAGACGCCCTACACGAATTGCCGAAGGGCGATTTAGAGTATTCATAAGTGTAATCTTCCCCGTGTGTAATTTTATTTAAAATCTAGGATTGGGGGGGGGGGGGGGGGGTGTCTAATGGGTGTTAGAAGGGAAGGTACTGATTTTAGCCCCAATGGTTTTTTGTAGTGAGATAGTTGTATTATATCAAATCAAATGAATGCGATGTGAGATGGTCGAGCGGTACGGTCAGTTCTCTGTCTTTTTTCGACTGATGGACCTATGTTTCATGATGTTCGAAACCAATGCCCGTTGCACACAAGGCGTCATTTCGAATGCCTTATTACCTGCACTAATCAAAAGGGTGAAGGGCGGTTACTAAAAACTTGTCTGCCCTTTTTACTTTGCAATAACTTTTTGTTCGATTTCACTCTCGCAAGATGCGTCAAAGACCGCGCCAGTCACTGACGTCGTCCAACGTCAGGCAAATTAATAACGCCTCATGTGCAACGAGTTTTTAGTACAGTTTTCCGGATTGTGACATTTTAATAGAGAACAGCATGTGGTTCCTAAGACAGTTCATCATATTACACTCAGAGAGAAGTGTATTTTTATCGACAGAATCACTCTTTAACCAATTCCATATATTCCACAAGGTACTTTCCCGATTTTCCACAGCAACCAGTCCTGAGGATTGCATACTGTTGTAATGTTTGGCGCCATCTGGTGTTCACTATTTTGGAAGATTCTCTCGTTTGTTTTTCATTGAAAACAGTTTGAACATTTATTGGCATTCTAAATCCATGCAAAATGAGATCTAATTTTCTTTTCTTGTCCAAATGAAACAAAATGATTTCGTGTTTAATATTAACATCTTACCATCTTACCATTAACATCTTATCATACTAATGATGACCATTAATAACACCATTTTCACCACAAAAAAGTCGCTCGTGGGCTTTCCGAAGCCTACGCCAAACCTTCTAATATGACTGGGGCAAATAATCTGAGGAGATTGAAGAGCGCCATCATAATGAAGAACCAACCAATCAACCTCGTTTGCTTTCATTGAAAACGGTCTGTCTAAAACCATGCAAAATGATATCTAATTTTCTTTTCTTGTCCAAAGGAAACAAAATGATTTCAAGTTCGCCTCTTTTTTAATTTTGCTGCTCTGACTGGAATTTCAATGACGCCTCAAAATGTATTCATTTTTGTTTGCAGGCATAGCGATAGAGAAATAGAGTGAGGGATATAGAGAGAGAGAGAGAGAGAGAGAGAGAGAGAGGGAGGTAGAGAGAGAGGGAGAGAGGGAGAGAGAGAGAGAGAGAGAGAGAGAGAGAGGGTAATTCTATCTTTTACATTATTGAAACTTTGTATATTAGATTATTCGATATTCATATAAGTAATCAAAATCCTAGCAAATGATATAAACAACTATAAAATTGAACAGATCTTTAGTGCAAAACTTGAGAGCATTTACAGTCATGATATATAGTGTTAAATTATTAGACCGGGAATACTGAAGTCTTGATTCTGTAAACACATTGGCAAATCTCTATAGGCCATTTTCGTAATGTATTGAAATTTAATGTCTACATTTTTGCTACGTTCCTAATGACTAATTATTTCATTCTCAAATATTTAAATAATGAGAATGCAAATTGCATTACATGTTGTTAAGTCAGGCAAGCCATCATATTAATCCAACTTAGCAACAATTAATATATGCAATTTGCATTCCGGCTATTGAAATACAATACTTTGTAAAGGTGAATATGACATTTCGTTACTACACAAGCTTGTATAAATCTGTCTGCATTTATATGAAAAAGATCAATTCCACATGAAGGTACGTAATCAACTAATTAATCAATCAATCAATCTATTAAGCAATCAGTCAATCAATCAATGAATCCATCACTTGAACTGCATGAGTCATTCTAGAAGATTTCAGATTTAAAATTAACATTTATTTTCTCCACACTCTACAGTTTATAAGAGTTTACGTAGTTTCGAATGCAAGCAAAAGGTATCTTATGAGAAGGTTGCGAAACACTATGAGGACTATGTGTGTATGAGATGCTAGTATTTATGAGAACGACATCATATATTTGATCACACTGTTCAATTTGGAATATTGTTCATCAGTATTGGATCCCCATACCAATGATCTCAAATCACAAGTGGAGGCAGTACAGAGAAGGGCTGCCAGATTTGTAAAGAATGACTACGTACGGTAGGCAAAGTAGTGTCACTTCAATGATAAAAGAACTTGGTTGGAATACACTTGCAGAAAGAAGAAAGATAGCAAGACCCAAGATCCCAAATTGTTCAAAGTTAAAGTACAACAGCATTAACAATAGTATTATTTTATTATTTCTGCGCACACCCACCCGACTCGTTTTACTCATGAGTGTTGAGTCGTACTTATCAATATCAATTTACGAATATTATCTCCATACCTTCAAAAAATACCCATCAATATATATCAACCACTATCCAAGAATCTTAAGAATCTATTATTATTCATAACATAAATAAAAATGGGGAAATCTAAATCATTGGTATGAGTTTATGAATAAACTAAGTATAAGTCTAAGAGTTTAATATCTTGATAGGCATGAGGAAAATTTTACGAAAGCGAGGAAATGTTCTATAATTCATCACAATTTCCTAATAATCACGAAACGGGGAACCTTCCAGTCTCATCCAAAAGATCCAATCCAGATTTCTCTGGTCTTGGAAAATCTCATAAAATTTCTTTCAAAACTGAGGAAAGAAATGTACAACGTATTTCAGCAAAGATCAAAATAATTTTTTTCGACTGTGGAAACCCCTTCGAAAACCTAATGTATTTCGTTATAACGGTATTCAATTTCAATATTCCTGTCAATGTAGAGTAAAAAAATGGTTATTTTATGATTTCAACTTCAGCATACTCCAATCCCACACCTAGCCCCTTATGCGTAAGTAGTGTCCTGTCTTCACTGTCAAGTCGAAAGTGAGGCCATATAATATTTTGTGAATCTGGCAGTACAAACTTACAAAATGTAGGGCTTCTGTTATGACATTTTACAAGTCCAATATCTACATGGATTTAAATGGGGTTCGTTTCTTTTATGGTCTACTCATTACTCCCACCAACATCATGTAGTCATGACATTGGATTAAGAAAAAAAAAACAGCTCGGAGGTATCAATATCAGTAACGCTATTAAAAAAATTCTCTGTCAACATGCAGTGAGTAAATGCGTATCAAATCATCAAACTTTACGGAGCAAGGTCGATATTATTAAATTACTATGGGAGACTTTGTCGGTGATGACCCCTTAAAAAGAAAACAAGTCAATTGTCATTCATTAACCCCCCGATTTGATGGACTGATGTCCTGAAACTGCATTACTAGCGCTTAAAGGAAATATTTCTATTCTTACTGACTCAGCAACCTTATTTTTCCTTTTCTCATTACACATTACCTTATTTTAATTATTACTCTCAACGTAGAGTAAAAAACGATTGCTTATGATTTCAACTTCAGCATCCCCTAATCCCACACCTTGGCCCCTTTTGTGAATGTGGTGTCCTGTCTTCACTATCAAGTCAAAAGTGAAGACATATAATATTTTGTGGTTCAAAATCTCAGTATCTGGCAGTAGAAACTTACAAAATATACAGCTCCTGCTATGACATTTTATATTTCCAATATATGGATTTAAATATACTTTAGCATTTACAGATGCATACTTCACAATTGCAATCTCTGCTCAAACAACGGCAGATGCTTAAAAGCAGTGATGTAGCAACAGTGATCACCTTCCAGATCCTGCCCTCCCCCCTTCCCCCCCCCCCTTGTCACTTTGTCCTTCTGTGTTCTGTCTTTTGTAAAGTTACTCCTTTCAATTGTTACTATTCCCAGCTTTTTGTGTTTACAATATTTTCAAGTGCTTTCTCTCTTCGATGGAAAGTGTGCTATGCCTATGATTTGTTTGCTGTCGATGGCCATGTATCTGTCTTCTTCTTTTCCCCTTTTATTGGGCATATTATGCATGACTGCCCAGTCTAATTTTTTTATGTACTGTATTTATGATTTATCTTTTGCCAGGGACCAGCGCTTCTACAAGCTATGCTTCTATGCTGGTCTCTGTTTTCATTCTCATTTTCATAAAATCAATCTAACATAGTCTTCGTTACTGTTCCTTTTTTTTCTTACTGGTTGGATTCACGCTACGCCACTGCTACAAAGTTTAAACGATGAATATTTGCATAATTTAACCATATTCACACAGTCGTAGACATAAGGTGACATTATTATTTACATAATTTTATATAATTTTGGAGCATTAACATCACTGCAAAACACGCCTCGGTATACTCTAGGAGGCACAAGTCATTCCCATAAATATATTTTTGACACACATATTTCACATTTGTAAATATTATGCGACAATATACATGCTGATTTATGTTATCTGACGTATATGGAAATATGTAAAAGATAATTGCTCTGACGTTGAAAGTTTCAAGACTTTTAAATTAGCCAAAAATGATTTAATGTATGAAACCAGTATCGAAAAAAAAGCTCTTTTAATTTCTACCAACTGTTTAATTTGACCACATGTCGAAAAGCACCTGAACTTACACAAGGTAACTTAACCACTAGGGATGAAAATGGTAAAACTTTTAAGGTGGAAAATATTTCATGATTTAATGGCACTTGAATAAAAGTAATTAAATTGGAAGAAATCCACCCCAAACATGTGAATCGAATAAAATATATACGTATAGGTAAATGTATATAGTACGATAAAGAGTGAAACGCAAACGTTATCTATCTGTCCTTCCATATCTTAAATGAGATTGTCTTGATGAAAAATCAAATTCAGATCGGTCCATAATAATTGCACCCTTTGGATGGTGAGAAGTAGCTCGAACCAACATTCTCTCTGATTTCTCCATTCAGCTCACACACCCCATCTTTGTAATTAAACGACTTGCACCCAGCAACGCCATTGCACATCATGGTGCATTTTATCAGGCTTACCTTTCCCACTGTCTCCATCACGTGGTCAGTGAGACAGTAGCCAATCAGAGAACGTCCCTCGTTGTCCTTGGCCAGGGAGAAAAGGCTCGACTTGAAACGGGGTTTGGGTCGTTGACAGGTCTGAGTGGTCGGGGACTGGGTGGTAGATTGTGGAGGAGTCTGAGTGGTTGGGGACTGGGTGGTAGACTGTGGAGTAGTCTGAGTAACTGAGGAGAGGGTGGTAGATTGTGGTGGAATCTGAGTGGTTGAGGACTGGGTGGTAGATTGTGGAGGAATCTGAGTGGTCGGGGACTGGGTGGTATCAATATCAGGTATGGGCTCAACTGTATGGAGGAAAATGACATTCGTTATTTCTTTTCCTGGTCAATTTTTTTGAAATTTTATCAGAACCTCTTGTTTCCAAATGAATTTGATTAGTAATAATAAGCTGTATTCCATGGGCTAAAACGTGCATTCAAGATCATTTTGTCTTTATAAGTATACAGCGATCATGCATCATTAAGTTGTAGAGAAAGAAATCTTGAAAACTATAGCAATAAATTGAATTCCATGAAAGTATCGGACGGCGAACCTTTGAAAACTTGAGATCATTTCTCAGGGAAACGAACATTCCAGCCCACATTTGGAAACCATCTTTATCCAAATTAAAACTAACCAACTCATTAATTACTGAGTTAGATAAGGTATAGGTTTGTAAATCTTCGTTTCTCTGTTTCTAAAACGGAAAAAGGAAAAACAGAATATTGAGTAAAAAAAGTTTCCATTTTCGTCATTACAAACAGAAAAACGGTGTTTTTTTTTAATAATTTGTGTCACAAATCAGAATTGAAGAAAGAAAATACAGGTAATAAAAAAACGAACTTTTTTGTTTTGTTTTACTGTTTTCTTGAAATTGCTTCTTTTTTTTTTAGTCTTTTTCCCGCAAATTCAAAAAATAAGTAACTTTTATATTTTTTTTTTCGTTTTTTAAAATGCAAATTGAGATATTAAATAACTTTTCTGATATTTGTTTTTGTTTTTCCATTTTTTATTTCGTTTCCCTGTTTTGCGCTTGCAAATTAAGATGTTTGATATTGTCTTTTCGTTCGTTTCTAATATTAAAAACTGAACAACTTTTTTATTTCGTATTTTCTTTTTTCTTTCTTTGTTTCCTTTTTTTTTTGGCTTTGCAAATTGAAAATTGAACAGCTTTTCTGATTGTTTTTCCGTTTTTGCTTTGCGTTTGCTAACCCGTATAAACACCAAATGAGGTTTATAGAGCTATGGGAACCTTACTAAAATTACCTTCGCAAAGTGTGTAGAAATAATCACTTTCACAATCTTTTTCAAACAAAGTAATGACAGGATTGTTAACAGGAAAACAAGCTACGCAGTCAAAATCGCGACCTCCAAGACCAGAGCTCTGTGGTTCACCAGCAGCCCACCAATCTGTATGGAAAAAAAAACCGTGTACAAGGTAAACATTGTAAATGAAGGAGAAAAACAGACGGTTGGAAAGAAGAATCTAAATTCTATCTTTATACATGTATGATTCTGGAACTAGGCGTTCACAATATTCTCTCAGAACAAACAATGAAATATTCCATTTTTACATGAACCACACAAATTGCTTTAAACTTATCACCATATCGCTATGATATAAATGGTCTAATCGCTGTAAATATTATAAGGTCCAAGCGAAAATGATATCGGTTAGACTATGAGATAATATCCTGCTACCCCCCACCCCCCTCCCAACAAAGAACTCAATTAGCGTTCTTATTTTTCTATCAGCTTAATATGAATTATCTTGTACGATTGTCATGTTGCTTACCACTGTTGATATCTAGCTGTGTGCCATCGTTACACTGGAAGGTTCCCTCTACCGCCTCGTCCGTACACCCTACCCAGAAACCCCAGTACTGTTGATCATAACCTGAATAGCTCACTAACAACAACTCCTCGTTGCTAATAGGAACGAAGACTTTGCCACCAATTGAGTTGCAAGATGAAACAGCATCCGAATATGTCATCCGTGTTTGGACGAATGCAGTAGACGTGAAACTGTAGCATCTGGGCCCTATACTCTCCCATCCGTTGGGACACGCCCCATCTTTGGAGAAGGCATAATAGCAAAACTTTGTCATAACAAATTGAAATTGCGCGCAATAAACACTAGGCCTTAATCATTGGTGCTTGCACAGATGTCTCTGTTAACTTAGCGCGAGCACAGCCATCTTTGCGCAATCATTAACCAATGACTTGTCCTGATTTTGATTTACGATGTTATCTTTTATGTTAGTAAAACGATGTTAATTGTCATAACAAATCAAAATCAGGACAAGTCATTGGTTAATGATTGCGCAAAGATGGCTGTGCTCGTGTAAAGTTAACAGAGACATCTACGCAAGCACCAATGATTAGTGTTTATTGCGCGCAATTTCAATTTGTTATGACAATTAACGCAGTTTTCCTTAACACAAAAGATAACACAGTTTTCAGAATACCGCCCCAGGGTTTTACCGGATGCAGTAGACGTGAAATTGTAGCATCCGGGTCCTATGCTCTCCCATCCGTTGGGACATGCCCAATCTTTTCAGATAACGTAGAAAATATAGATCACTTTATAGTAAAAAAAAACATTGATGATAACCAATGACAAGGACAAAGGACATAATTCATTTAGAAAAGCTGTTTGTCTTAGCTTGAATAATGTTACTTCTTACATAGGTGATTTTAAAAGGATCAAGTAGAAATAAGTAATTTACCTGTATTTTGCATCGCTGAGAAAATCATGACTAAGATTAAACACCCTTATATCACGGGATTATGAACAAGGTGAAAATTACTCTTTTGTATATACACTCTTAAAAAAAGTTACCCCATTGGTGTTAAAAAATAACACCAAAATGTGTTAAAAGGGAACATGGTCGTCTGTGGTGTAAACCATTACACACCATGAGTGGTTAGATTTTGCTTGATACATGTGTTATGTTTTACACATCTAATGTGTAAAATGTTAACACCAAAGGGTGGGGTAACATCTTACCCCAAAACGACCATGTTTTTACCCCATGCTGTGCAACTTTTAACCACTACCAGCCTGTGTAACAATTCACCCCGCAGCTGTGTTATTATTTTACCCCTTAAGTGGTACAGAATTTACCCCATACTTTTTACCACACCTCAATGTGTCACTTTTTACACTAAATGTCTACACCAGGATGAGTTGAGAATGCACAATGAAAATTATGTTTTGTTAAACTTGCATTTTAATAAGCATGGAAAAAGTTCCAAAAAAAGTTAACAGATTTTAAACTACAGTATTTAAATATGATCAGAAAGGTTGAATTATTTACATATAATTTACATATAATTATACTCTAAATGCTGGAATGTGGATCAATCACAATAAAAGTAACAATATACAAGCTTCTTTTTTTTTACAATTTGGTCAATTTTCCAAAAGAAAAGGGCGAAAACCTGGATGTATGTTTCTTGTTTTGTGAATTTGTTGGAAAAAACACTAACTTCAAACATTTTGATATAGTTTTGACAAACGCATTTCCTCTTAAAACTTGCATCTCAATAATGGAAAACAAAACAAACTACAAAACAATGTTACAACAGTCTTTCCAACTATATAACATGATCTGAAAGGTTAATTTTCACAAATGATTTACATATAATTTAGACATAATTATATTATAATGGTGGCGTCACACTATAGATACTTAGGAATAAATCTGGACAAAAATTGAGCTAACTGCATGGCATTTTTGGCTGGCTATGAAAGTATTGGTGCACACGTGTAAATCGGAAGTTCCGCCCGGGGCTCCTCCGCCGGCCTTCGCGGCGGAACGCAACATCAAACATCCACTTCCAATGTGCTCTGGGTCTATAACATAGCTTGTGATGCAATAATAAAATTAATATAATGAAAATGTGAATGTTTTACAATTAAATGAAGAGATGACATCGGCTGGCATCCCCACGATCTCAGCAACGACTCCATGATGCATGGGCGCCAATCCTCACAGGAATTCTATTCAAGTGGGGGACACCCCATTGTTGCATCCAGGTGTGTCCCCCCCCCCTACTTGAATAGAATTCCTGTGAGGATTGGCGCTCATGCCATGATGACGATGAACTGTAGTGTAGCTTCACCACTGCACTGCATGCGATCGTACCCGGCCGCGTTTCCCGCCTATACATGATGATTATATACACACACTAGAACTATGAACATGGCAAACAAAGAAGCGGACAAAATATACAGCTCCTCATTGTACCTTCCACACTGGTTCTGGTAGACAAAGAACATCCCTTCATTGCTAATGCTATTATGTAAAAAAATGTAGAACAGGTGTCACATGCATATTCACGGTTCTACTTATTTTACATAATAGCAATGAAGGGATGTTCTTCTACCAGAACAATAGACCTGTTTACTAAGTGATTCAAATTTATGGATGTTTCTTTCCTGGGGACCTAGTAACGAGGTATTCCATTAACCTGTTATTAATGAATGAACTACAATACTTGGAATCCAGTTTGCATACATTACTTGTTGCTCTGTCTGACAAGCCTCTGGCAAGCTTTCAGGTTGTCAAGAACAACCTTTGTTTCAAAAGTATGCATAAAATTTGAATCACTTACAGGTATATTGTGGAGGGTACAATGAGGAGCTGTATATTTTGCCCACCCTCTTTTGTCATCGTGTCCAAGTGTGTTGATGATTACCACAAATGGGGTAACATTTTGACATGTGGACGAAGTTTGACCAGAATCGGGTTTCTTTTTTACCGCGGTGCAGGTGTAAACGTTTAACTCGCATGCTGTGTACCCTTGTTTCATGCTTCTACACAGATATGTGTACATTTTGACACATATTCTTACCACAACTGTTTAACCACATGTCTTTACCACCTGTTCTAAGAGTGTAGCATACTATCATATCATTCCCTGAAGTTGCTCACATCCTCTTCTGATAGAACACCTTGCTACCTTAATTGACGTTGCTAATAATTGTCTTTTTCATAATCACTGAAAACAAAACTCTGCCAAGGAAAAAGTTAATGTTTTGGTCACCATGCTTGTATTTATAAGAACGGCATCAAATATATTTTGAGTACAAATATTAACAAAATATGCTTCCCTCAATTTTTTTCCAATACATATCAACCACTATCTAAGAATCTAAGGAATCTATTATCATTCATAGCTCTTACCAGTAAAAGTGATACAATTCTTCAAAAGATTTGATGATAATTATATTTACAAGGACATAAATTCGTTCGGGAAAGTTGTTTTGCTCTAAAAATAAACAAAATGACATAAATAAGCATGAAAAATGTTCCTTCTCACATCTTTATAAAAGTATAAATCAGATTAGAGAAAAAAAGTAAGATTAAGTAGAAATAAGAAACTTACATGTAAGTTGCATCGCGGAGAAAATCATGACTAATATTAAAACAGGTAACATCTTTATGAACAAGGTGAAACACAGAAGATGGAGATGAATAACAAATCGATCAGTCCGCAACAAGTCCTAATGATAAACTGAATCGGTTGAAAGTCAACTCCAGGTTCCGCGGAACGATCTCGAAAGTGATGATTGTGGTTATGGAAAGGGGGAGGGGGGTTGCTTCATTGTTATAATCCAACAACTCTGATGGATGCTCATCGCGATTATATAGCAGGGGCGTGATTTCTAGTCATTGGCGTCGACCTGTTGGGAGGGGAGGGGGTAGGGGCACATGGACCTCCTTTAACCATTTTTGTGGAGTTGTGTATATCCATCGTCATGCTTTTAAACCAAAAGATATATTGAATAGGACATTCCTCTCGTCATAAGAAAATATAAATACACCTTATTTATCCTTCTCTCTCTCTCTCCCTCCTTTGTCTCTCTCCATTTCTCCCTCTCCCCTCTCCCCAACTCTCTTGTTCTCTCCTCCTCTTCCCATTTCTCTCACCCCCTCTCTCTCTTGCTCTCTCTCTCTCTCATCTCTCTTTTGTCTTCCTCTCGTCTCTTCCTTTCCATATCATTATCTCTCATCTTTTTACACACACTCCCCCCCCCCCCCCCCCCGATGTAGAATGAGTGTGTGTTTGTGTGTGTGTGTGTGTGGCGGGGGGGGGGGGGAGTGCTCGCACCCTTTGAGCCCCATTCTGCAGGCTCTCAATTGAAGAACCTGCTTCCTTTTGCCATAAACTATTTTCTTTAATGTCTCCCAGCGAATGGGACGATGTTGATAATACCTCTTCCCTGAGAGTCATCACGTGTTTGTGCAGTCCCATGCATTATATACCCATTTCTGTGTGCAGTGCATGTGCTTTTCAGTGAGATTGTGCCAATTGCTTACCATTTTGATGATTCAAAAACCTCACAGAATACGCCAGTTTTTATGGAGACATGATTAACCTTTCCCAATTGCTTTAATTGAGACAGTTTTATTTCATAATGTAATCACATGACCAGAACTCAACTTTATCTTTAAACTACATAGTTATTTTGGTTTATAAGCGCAGATCATCATGCAAGCTTCAAAAACTAAACATTCCCTCTTTCTTTTTATTTTTTCCCCTCAATTCTTCGTTCCCCTCTTCCTTTACATTTTATTTCTTCTTTCTTCATTAGTTCTCCTCAATTATCATTGTGAAATCGCAGCCAACATAAGATGAATTGGAAAGATATTGATTCCAAATTTACAGCAGTTCGATTTTTTTGTATAATACGCCTTTGTTTAGTTGTCGGTTGCCTGTGAATTAACAAAATATAATTTTGATCCGTATCACTGAATAGAAAAATAGTTTCATATACAGTATACAGAGTTATAATTGGAAGAATCCCTTACATTAACAAGTAGACATCACATAACAACAGAAATCACCTTCACAAAGTGTGAAGCGTACAGAATCACATGGATAATTTTGCAACCCAAGTTGGGATATAATGGTAACACACGCAGTCTTCAGGGTAATCGCTGAGTGGATAATATGGAGACCACCAACCAAGTGGTAGGAAGAGAACAATTATATATGAAGGAGAAAAACACACAAAAAATAACGCTTTTCAAATTGAATGGATGATATGAAATCATTCTTTCAATTTGAAAAGCATTATGTAATCCTTCATATTTGGGCTAAGAAGTAAACCATCAAACATATTTTGCAAATCAGGACAACAAACAATGACATATTTCTGATGACGTCAAGAAATAAAACATGCAGCATCAAGTGAAATTTTCCTAGCAACAAGAATAAAATTTGAATACCGCATTTTGCCATGTTGTTTTGTAACGAATCAAACCAATCGTTTGATTTGACAAGAGAATGCGTTGAAATGCGATAAGCTAATATAAAGCTCAGAAACTAAATCAATTTCCTTTTGTCATTCTATCTTCGATGACTCGTCAATTCGAAATGATCTGGCTGAATCAATGACTGTAAAGCCTACTTCTCATTGTCAGAAAATATGAATTTTAAATTGTCATCTGTTAAAAGGTGGGACAAGTTGGTGTCCCTCTTGCAACTGTGTCCCTCAGTTAATGGATAATGTTCCATCTTTTAAAAGGGTGAAGAATACAATATGTAGGCCTATCATTGTATACTTATGGGTCGTGTACTTTTAATTAAGGAATATTTTATTAATGGTAAAGCGAAGTGGTGTATAGTCAGGCCTATATAGGTGTCAGTGTAGTGGGGTGGGGTAGACATGCGGGTTTAAAGCACCTGGGACCTGTGAACGTTTTCTAAACTGGGGAAGACGTTGTCAAAAAGGCATACTTGTAGGAGAGGAAATAATAATAATGATAATAATATCGAATATTTAGGAGCGCTAAAAACAGAAAGTACTGAAGCGCTTACAAAATTACAGATTTGAAGATTGAAGTTCAGCAAAAAAGCTGACTCAAAAAAAAAAAATAAAAGATCACATTAGAACATTAGATTGCTGGGGAAAAGAAATATGTTTTGGGAATCTTTTAAAAGTGACAGGTTATTTTTCTGATGCAGAGTGGGATAGTGTTCTACGTTTCTGATGCGGCGGCCACTGATAAAAGTTTTTCAGTTGATGAGAGTCTGGATTTGGGAATAATGAGCTCATACATTTTTAAGTTAGTCAGCGAAGATTGCGAGACGTATAAAGGCACCTCAAAAGGCTTTTGACAATAATGTAGAGGGTGTCTTGGTCTAGTGGATAATAGAGTACCTTTATATAGAAGAGTAACGACAACCTGTGATTTGAACGCCATTTTGTGTCCACTATCACGTAACATTTCTATTCAATTCCGATGAGCACCTGGGTGTTCTCAATAGAAAGAATTCGAACGCCATTTTGTGTCCAGAAAAGTCAGACGTCCATGTCGCTACTCTTCTATATAACGGTACTCTAGTGGATAAGTCAACGGACTCTGTATGGATCACATGGTAATTTGGCTCCAAACCTTCACACAGCACTAACGTCTGTGTTCCAGACAATATATATTAATCTACATTTGCCACTCTCGACCCAGATGAGAATGAAGAAATTCCTTGAATACATTGTAATGGAAGCCGGTCTTAAATGACTAATATTTTCACCGATTTTCTAGTGCATTTTCTGTACACGCATGTCTTCAGAAACAATGACCAGATGATAATAGGAATATCAGATCTGATTTTTGTTGGTTAATATTTGCTGGTTTGGAACATCTCTAAAAGGTAAATTCAACCACCCACCTTGCCCCCTTCAAAGTTTCGTACACATCACCCAGCTAATTTCCCCTGGAATGTTGGATGCTATTGCTACTCATCTGTACCATAGCATTAAGTGTACTGCATTGGCAAATACATTGGAAATCAGACATGACTTGTACCAAATACTGGGTGACTGTATTCAATTTTCTGTTCCATTAGCATGATTATCTTTTTGTTCATGTTTCCTTGTATTATCCATGTGATTTTCTAGATGCAATGTAATAATTACCAAATTGATTCCATTACCATGACATCATAAAGGGAACTTGAATGCCATGACCAAGGTTTTCACCTTGCTCAAAAAATGAAACTGCCACAATTCTCTGCTCAAATCAATCACATGATGATAAACAACTTTTTTTTTCCGCCCCATATTCTTTACTACAGTTTGGTGTTCTTGTTTGTTTATTTGTGCTTATTTTATTTTGTTTTGTTCTTGTTTTTTTCAGCATTGTTTAGTGCGTCAGGTGATTTGGGCTATTTGCATAATTTTATGGTTTTTAAGCAGGCAACTGTCACACCAGTTGGGACGTCAGCGTGGGTGTGGTATTGTCGGTTTATTGTCATTTGGTCCAATGCCACTTGGTCCGATTCCGATATACCCAGTTCGTCTTACATCATTAAGTCTAAACCGAGTTTAGATAATGGACAAACTGGATATTAGATAAAGTGGGTATAGACCAAATAGCAAGTGGACCAAACGGTTGGTTCTTGGCCTTGGACGCAGCGGCAGATGGGGGGGGGGGGGGGGGGTGGCAACGTCTGGCCCGTACCCCAACCCAAGTGGAATACTTTAAGTACACAACTCCCAGTTTGTATGCTTGTCAGGAATTTTCTGACGATAATGTGCCCCTCTGTTACACAATCCTGGTTCCGTGCTGTTAGTATATTTTAAATCCAGTTGCTTATCTAGGAATTATGGCACCCGGGCCAAACAATGAATTTGCGCCACTACTCCTTCCCCCAACTTATCCACGCCATTGTACCAAGAAGGGAGACATATAAATCATATGCAACCGTTTTTTATTGATGTAACAATTCATTAAATTTTTATTAATATAAAAATTGTAAAAATTAAGAAGGTTGACTTTCGTTGATTCCTCGTAAAAATATACATGCATATCAAGGGGAAAAGGAAAATATGTCAAACTAATCTGTATGTTGCATCGCAGAAAAGACCAGAATTAAGATTAAACAGGAAACATTCTTGGATCGTGTGAGTATAAACTGACAAGACACAAAATATGTTTGTTCAATAAATACTATGATATTTTATACTTCAAATTTCTACATGGATGATTTAGATGGGATTTCTTGTGTTTATTATTCCCATAAAAACCCAAAACGAAATACATGGTTCATAACCCCGAAGATAAAATCCATTGTTTTAGTTATTTAGTATAAGCAATGCTCGTCCCTTAAATTCTGAAGTGAGAAAATGAGTATCAAAATACCAAATCTTATACGGAGCAAAGATCAACTACAGTTTTCATATGGGTCATTTTGTCGGGTGCCGGCTCCCCCAAGTAACCACCCCCCCCCCCCCCCGATGCCCACATAACTGCGTTACTCCGCGTAAGAAAAAAGTTTCACTCCAACTGGCTCAGCCCCTCAATTTTGTTTTGTTCATTACGCCCCTTGAGAGGGGTTGTACAATATGGCCCGTGTTCTGAACTCCGGTTTAACTTACTCCAGTCTAAGTCAACCAGAGCTTTAATTAAAACTGACTTAAACCACAAGTCCAGTCTAAATTTCTGTCCAAATTTAACCCACACTAGACTGGAGTTTATGTTAAACTGGAATTCAGAATGTGATTTTCTAAAACTCTGGATTAAAGGGCAGGTTTAGACTTGGTTTAATCTACACGTAGACCGCGGTTTCCGATCAGTCATAAAATTATAAAGGCTACTGATACCTACAAGTACCCTTGGAAAGCCATCATGCGTTCGCACAAATCAAATATAATGTACAATAATGCTCAAGGTCGATTTAAAACATCCAACAGCATGTTCAGTATCTCAATGAATTGGACTATCTACTTCTAGTTTCTGCAGACCTTAGGAGCAGGGTGTGGTATATGAGACAATTTATTGTATCACAATGGTCAGATTTAGAGAATAAAGTTTCATAATGGGGGGGGGGGGGGCGGGGGTCCAATTCCCAACAAAACTCTGCCAAGGGGGGAAAAAGTCATCATCTTATGGTCTTTGTTAATACCAAACAATCTCTGATTAACACCAAAGAACAAACAAAACAAGAACACCACAATAACTAGCCTCCCCCTTGAAGTCCGCCAAATATATAATCGACAGATTCTAGGACAATAATCGATGATTTAGACATTAGACCATGGTTTAGGTTTACACCACATTCGTGAATTCAGGTCGATATTATTATGTTAACTACAAGGACATCGACCCCTGTACAACGACGCCCTACACGAATTGCCAAAGGGCGATTTAGAGTATTCATAAGTGTAATCTTCCCCGTGTGTAATTTTATTTAAAATTTAGGTGGGGAGGGGTGGGGGGGGGGGTATTAGCAGGGAAGGTACTGATTTCAGCCCCAATGTGTTTTTGTAGTGAGATAGTTGTACTATATCAAATTAAATGAATGCGATGTGAGATGGTCGAGCGGTACGGTCAGTTCTGTCTTTGTCGACTGATGGACCTATGTTCTGATGTTCGAAACCAATGCCCGTTGCACACATGCAAGGCGTCATTTCGAATGCTTTATTACCTGCACTAATCAAAAGGGTGAAGGGCGGTTACTAAAAATTTTGTCTGCACTTTTCACTTTGCAATCACTTTTTGTACAATTTCACTCTCGCAAGACGCGTCAAAGACCGCGACAGTCACTGACGTCGTCTAACGTCAGGCAAATAACGCCTCATGTGCAACGAGTTTTTAGTAAAGTTTTTCGGATTGTGACATTTTAATAGAGAACAACATGTTGTACCTAAGACAGTTCATTTCACTGTCTATTGACATATTGAAGTTTTGATTCTGTAAACACGTTGGCAAATCTCTAATAGGCCATTTTGGTAATGTATTGAAATTTAATGTCTACATATTTGCTCCTTTCCTAATGACAAATTATTTCATTCTCAAATATGAATAATTTTATTTAAATAATACAAATTGCACTCTGTATGGATCACATGGTAATTTGGCTCCAAACCTTCACACAGCACTAACGTCTGTGTTCCAGACAATATATATTAATCTACATTTGCCACTCTCGACCCAGATGAAAATGAAGAAATTCCTTGAATACATTGTAATGGAAGCCGGTCTTAAATGACTAATATTTTCACCGATTTTCTAGTGCATTTTCTGTACACGCATGTCTTCAGAAACAATGACCAGATGATAATAGGAATATCAGATCTGATTTTTGTTGGTTAATATTTGCTGGTTTGGAACATCTCTAAAAGGTAAATTCAACCACCCACCTTGCCCCCTTCAAAGTTTCGTACACATCACCCAGCTAATTTCCCCTGGAATGTTGGATGCTATTGCTACTCATCTGTACCATAGCATTAAGTGTACTGCATTGGCAAATGCATTGGAAATCAGACATGACTTGTACCAAATACTGGGTGACTGTATTCAATTTTCTGTTCCATTAGCATGATTATCTTTTTGTTCATGTTTCCTTGTATTATCCATGTGATTTTCTAGATGCAATGTAATAATTACCAAATTGATTCCATTACCATGACATCATAAAGGGAACTTGAATGCCATGACCAAGGTTTTCACCTTGCTCAAAAAATGAAACTGCCACAATTCTCTGCTCAAATCAATCACATGATGATAAACAACTTTTTTTTTCCGCCCCATATTCTTTACTACATTTTGGTGTTCTTGTTTGATTATTTGTGCTTATTTTATTTTGTTTTGTTCTTGTTTTTTTCAGCATTGTTTAGTGCGTCAGGTGATTTGGGCTATTTGCATAATTTTATGGTTTTTAAGCAGGCAACTGTCACACCAGTTGGGACGTCAGCGTGGGTGTGGTATTGTCGGTTTATTGTCATTTGGTCCAATGCCACTTGGTCCGATTCCGATATACCCAGTTCGTCTTACATCATTAAGTCTAAACCGAGTTTAGATAATGGACAAACTGGATATTAGATAAAGTGGGTATAGACCAAATAGCAAGTGGACCAAACGGTTGGTTCTTGGCCTTGGACGCAGCGGCAGATGGGGGGGGGGGGGGGGGGGTGGCAACGTCTGGCCCGTACCCCAACCCAAGTGGAATACTTTAAGTACACAACTCCCAGTTTGTATGCTTGTCAGGAATTTTCTGACGATAATGTGCCCCTCTGTTACACAATCCTGGTTCCGTGCTGTTAGTATATTTTAAATCCAGTTGCTTATCTAGGAATTATGGCACCCGGGCCAAACAATGAATTTGCGCCACTACTCCTTCCCCCAACTTATCCACGCCATTGTACCAAGAAGGGAGACATATAAATCATATGCAACCGTTTTTTATTGATGTAACAATTCATTAAATTTTTATTAATATAAAAATTGTAAAAATTAAGAAGGTTGACTTTCGTTGATTCCTCGTAAAAATATACATGCATATCAAGGGGAAAAGGAAAATATGTCAAACTAATCTGTATGTTGCATCGCAGAAAAGACCAGAATTAAGATTAAACAGGAAACATTCTTGGATCGTGTGAGTATAAACTGACAAGACACAAAATATGTTTGTTCAATAAATACTATGATATTTTATACTTCAAATTTCTACATGGATGATTTAGATGGGATTTCTTGTGTTTATTATTCCCATAAAAACCCAAAACGAAATACATGGTTCATAACCCCGAAGATAAAATCCATTGTTTTAGTTATTTAGTATAAGCAATGCTCAGTCCCTTAAATTCTGAAGTGAGAAAATGAGTATCAAAATACCAAATCTTATACGGAGCAAAGATCAACTACAGTTTTCATATGGGTCATTTTGTCGGGTGCCGGCTCCCCCAAGTAACCACCCCCCCCCCGATGCCCACATAACTGCGTTACTCCGCGTAAGAAAAAAGTTTCACTCCAACTGGCTCAGCCCCTCAATTTTGTTTTGTTCATTACGCCCCTTGAGAGGGGTTGTACAATATGGCCCGTGTTCTGAACTCCGGTTTTACTTAAACTCCAGTCTAAGTCAACCAGAGCTTTAATTAAAACTGACTTAAACCACAAGTCCAGTCTAAATTTCTGTCCAAATTTAACCCACACTAGACTGGAGTTTATGTTAAACTGGAATTCAGAATGTGATTTTCTAAAACTCTGGATTAAAGGGCAGGTTTAGACTTGGTTTAATCTACACGTAGACCGCGGTTTCCGATCAGTCATAAAATTATAAAGGCTACTGATACCTACAAGTACCCTTGGAAAGCCATCATGCGTTCGCACAAATCAAATATAATGTACAATAATGCTCAAGGTCGATTTAAGACATCCAACAGCATGTTCAGTATCTCAATGAATTGGACTATCTACTTCTAGTTTCTGCAGACCTTAGGAGCAGGGTGTGGTATATGAGACAATTTATTGTATCACAATGGTCAGATTTAGAGAATAAAGTTTCATAATGGGGGGGGGGGGGCGGGGGTCCAATTCCCAACAAAACTCTGCCAAGGGGGGAAAAAGTCATCATCTTATGGTCTTTGTTAATACCAAACAATCTCTGATTAACACCAAAGAACAAACAAAACAAGAACACCACAATAACTAGCCTCCCCCTTGAAGTCCGCCAAATATATAATCGACAGATTCTAGGACAATAATCGATGATTTAGACATTAGACCATGGTTTAGGTTTACACCACATTCGTGAATTCAGGTCGATATTATTATGTTAACTACAAGGACATCGACCCCTGTACAACGACGCCCTATACGAATTGCCAAAGGGCGATTTAGAGTATTCATAAGTGTAATCTTCCCCGTGTGTAATTTTATTTAAAATTTAGGTGGGGAGGGGTGGGGGGGGGGGGGTATTAGCAGGGAAGGTACTGATTTCAGCCCCAATGTGTTTTTGTAGTGAGATAGTTGTACTATATCAAATTAAATGAATGCGATGTGAGATGGTCGAGCGGTACGGTCAGTTCTGTCTTTGTCGACTGATGGACCTATGTTCTGATGTTCGAAACCAATGCCCGTTGCACACATGCAAGGCGTCATTTCGAATGCTTTATTACCTGCACTAATCAAAAGGGTGAAGGGCGGTTACTAAAAATTTTGTCTGCACTTTTCACTTTGCAATCACTTTTTGTACAATTTCACTCTCGCAAGACGCGTCAAAGACCGCGACAGTCACTGACGTCGTCTAACGTCAGGCAAATTAATAACGCCTCATGTGCAACGAGTTTTTAGTAAAGTTTTTCGGATTGTGACATTTTAATAGAGAACAACATGTTGTACCTAAGACAGTTCATTTCACTGTCTATTGACATATTGAAGTTTTGATTCTGTAAACACGTTGGCAAATCTCTAATAGGCCATTTTGGTAATGTATTGAAATTTAATGTCTACATATTTGCTCCTTTCCTAATGACAAATTATTTCATTCTCAAATATGAATAATTTTATTTAAATAATACAAATTGCATACATTACATGTTGTTAAGTCACGCAAGCCATAATATTAATCCGCCTTAGCAACAATTAATGTATGCAATTTGCATTCCGGCTATTGAAATACAATACTTTGTAAACTTAAGGTGAATATGACATTTCGTTACTACACATGCTTGTATAAATCTGTCTGCATTCATAATTTTTTGATGAAAAATATCAAGTCCACATAAAGGTATGTAATCAACCAATTTATCAGTCTATTAATCAATCAGTCAAGCAACCAATGAATCCATTACTTGAACTGCATGAGTCATTCTAGAAGATTTCACATTTAAAATTAACATTTATTTTCTCCACACTCTATACAGTTTATTAGGGTTTACATAGTTTCGAATGCAAGCAAAAGGTATCTTATGAGAAGGATGCGAAACAGCATGAAGACTACGTGTGTATGAGATGCTAGTATTTATGAGAACGACATCATATATTTGATCACACTGTTCAATTTGGAATATTGTTCATCAGTATTGGATCCCATACCAGTGATCTCAAATCGCAAGTGGAGGCAGTACAGAGAATTAGGGCTGCCAGATTTGTAAAGAATGACTACGGCAGGCAAAGCTGTGTCACTTCAATGATAAAATAACTTGGTTGGAATACACTTGCAGAAAGAAGATAGATAGCAAGACTCACCACCTTTAAAACACTTCCCGATTGGAATTCGTTACCGGTAACAGTAGTAAACACACAAGATCCGAAATTGTTCAAAGTTAAACCTCAGCAGCATTATCAATAGTATTATTTTATTATTTCTGCGCACACCCACCCGACTCGTTTTACTCCACAGGAGTGTTGAGTCGTACTTATCAATATCAATTTACGAATATTATATCCATACCTTCAAGAAATACCCATCAATATATATCAACCACTATCCAAGAATCTTAAGAATCTATTATTATTCATATAACTTAAATAAAAATGGGGAAATCAAAATCATTGGTATGAGTTCATTAATAAACTAAGTGGATGATATTATGCTGTCTAAAAGTATAAGAGTTTAATATCTTGAGAGGCATGAGTAATTACGAAAGCGAGGAAATGTTCTATAATTCATCACAATTTTCTAAAAATCACGAAACGGGAAGCGATCTATTCTCATCTTATCCACTTTACAAGGATGTAATAGACTAGAAACAAAATTACGATTGATAAGTAGAAATAAGTAATTTACTTGTATGTTACATCGCTGACAAAATCACGACTAAGATTAAAACAGGTAACGCCCTTATATCAGGGGATTATGAATAAGGTGATAAACAGAAGATAGGGATGAATACAAATCGATCAGCCTGCGACATGATAAACTGATTCGGTTGAATGTCAACTCCAGGTTCCGCGGAACGATCTCGACAGTGATACTTGTGGTGATGGAAGGGGGGGGGGGGGGGGGGGGGGGGGCTTTGCTTCATTGTTATAATCC
Organism: Heliocidaris erythrogramma; assembly: GCA_025617745.1. Taxonomy (NCBI): domain Eukaryota; kingdom Metazoa; phylum Echinodermata; class Echinoidea; order Camarodonta; family Echinometridae; genus Heliocidaris; species Heliocidaris erythrogramma. Next base: position 5,480,664 of record CM046872.1, on the reverse strand, counting down.
AACAACTGCGATGGATGCTCATCGCGGTTAGCAGGGGCGTGGTTTCTAGGCATTAGCGTTGACCCATGGGGGGGGGGGGGCAGAGGCACATGGACCTCTTTTAGCAATTTTCAAGGGGTTGTGCGGTCATTATCATAATTTCCCCGTCCTACTTGTTGTAAGTAATTTTTCTCTTTTGAGAATTAAAAAAAAAATCATGAAGATATGATATTCCTTTTTTTTTTAAATAGCACAGCATTTGTGACCCGCCGCCTCAAAACCTACAATAAGTCGCACGGACCACAACCTAGCAAACAGCCAAAAATAGTAAATTTGCTTGGATCAGTCGATTTTCTGTTTTTGATAGAAGTGGGTAGTTTCATTATCATTCTATCATGCCTCAAGTTTTGTGAGTCGTAATTCGACTTAAAAATATGTTTTTGGGGAATTTTAAAATGACTCCTTTATTTCACCTGTCGAGCTAATGAATGATTGGATAGCTTTTGTAATACTTTCATTCAATGCCAAATTACTACTTTACCTCTCAAGGTATTGAATTGATTTTTGGAGTGAGTAATGAATAGGTCCTCCTGGAGCAGCGTGCCAAAATTCAGCCTATTCTGATAATCCCTTCATACCGGTTACTATGGCCATTTGAATACCCAGTTTTACTTGGGTGCACGCAGAGAACGAAGGTTTAGCACTCTTTTGTTCCGAACTTAAATGGCCATTTTCTCTGAATAGGAGTTTATATTGATTGCTGGTTACATACTGATTCTAAATGTGATATTGAGTAAACTAGGCAAGTGATATACCATTGGAAAGCTGAGAATCTCTACTTTCAGTTTCAGAAAATGTATAAAACAAAAAAAAATAATTTTGGCGACTTATTGTAGGTTTTGAGGCGTCGGGTCACATTTGCGCTTAATAACATTGTCACTCTATCAGTAAGAGACCATTTGTAGTATGACCATGAAGCTACAAACTACATGGTATGACCGGTAAAATGCCGGTGGTAATCGATTAAAGGTTCTTTTCGTTTAAAAGTTGTTGAAAAGAACAGTCCTCTCGTCATAAGAAACTATAAATGCACCTTGTTTATAATTCTCCCTCTCTCTCTCTCCCTCTCCTTCTTTCTCTCCTCTTCTCATTTTCTCTCTCTCTTTCTCGCTCTTCTCTCTTTTTTCCTCTCTCTTATATCTCTCTTTCTCTCCTCTTTCCCTTTCTCTCTCCTCTCTATCTTTCTCTCTCTCTTCTCTGTCTTTTCTCCCCTCTCTCATTTCTCTTCTCTCTTCCTCTTCCCCTTTCTCTCTCGCCCCTCTCTCTCTCTCTTCTGTTTTTGTTCTTTCTCTCTCCCTCATCTCTCTCTCATTTCTCTTTCATCTTTCTGTCGTCTCTTTTTTCTGTCTCCTTTTCTCAAACCTTTTTACACACACACACACACACACACACACACACAGTCTTGTATTGCTTTACTTCCGAGGACAAGTATTGTTCCTCTATTGTTCCTCCGTCCTCGGACAGTCGACGGAATAAGGCACAAATTCATTGTTCGACGTTCGAGGACTATTGTCCGGCCTCCGAGGACCATTGTTCTCATGATTTTTTTTTGGTTCTCTGTCCGAAAATGTCCTCGGACATACGGCTAAACACGCCCACACACACATACACACACACACACACTCATTCTACATCAGAGGAGGGGGAAAAGAAAAGTGTGTGTGGGTGCGTTTGTTTAGCATTATGTCCGAGGACATTTTCGGACAGAGACAAAAAAAAAATCATGACAACAATGGTCCTCGGAAGGCGGACAATAGTCCTCGAACGTCGAACAATGAATTTATGCCTTATTCCGTCGACTGTCCGAGGACGAGTAACAATAGAGGAACAATGGACGATGTTGATATACCTCTTCCCTCATCTCTATTCCTCCCTATTTTAATGAATACACGTGTTTAAAAAGGTAAAGTCTAAAAGATTAGGCCCACTCACTGCAACAGTGTAAGGCTTTACATTTCTAACAGGTGAAATGACTTTTTTGGTAGACAGCATACTATAGTAGCCTGCAAGGTTATCTGCAAATGTATTGAATATTAATCATGTATGAGTTTCATACCCGACAATAACTATCATAATAACAATAATAATGATAAGATTAATTTATATAGCACAGCTACTTTTTGAATATACTCTACTGCTTATATTATATGAATAGAACTAATCTACTTAAAAGGCTCTGAAAACAGGTGGGTCTTCAACAGAGATTTAAAAATGGGGACTGGTTGTGCTTTCCTTATTACAAGAGCAAGGTGGTTCCAGAGTTTGGGAGCAGCACAACTAAATGCACAATCTCCAAGAGTTGCTTTTGTTTTGGCATGAGGCTGTTTTAGAAGCAGATTGTCTTGTGAACTTCTTAAGTTATGTGTTTGTGGGTGCAATTTAAAAGATGATAATTCAGGCAAATAATTTGGGGCTTGACCATTCAAAGCTTTGTAAACAAGCAAAAGTATCTTGAATGTAATTCTGTGCTTTATTGGCAAGCAATGTAGCTTCATCAAAAGAGTGGTGGTGTGTGAAAATTTTTAGGAATTGGTCACAAGTCTTGCACAGGCATTCTGAACACGTTGCAACTTCACGGTATGTGAATCTGACAAGCCAAACATCAATTACAATAATCAAGTTTACTACTAATAAAAACATGGACAAGGCTTTCAGTTTTTTTCTGATCTAAGTATGTACGGATGTGACGCAAATTATATAACTTATAAAAAGCAAATTTGCACATGTTGGATATTTGTGTCTCCATGTTTAAACGAGAATCTAGCCATACACCAAGATTTCTCACGGTACTTGTCGGTTTCACTTCTGCATCTCCAACTGTTACATGATTAATATTCAGTTTTTTGTTCCATAATGATAATGAAATTTTGTTGTTCCTTCCGAAGTATTATATGTACGCTCTGGTTGGCGCAATTATCGCCCAATTCATGACACTGTCAAGAGTTAATGTGGGGAAAACGATCAGCGATATAATGACTACCTACAAGTACCCTTGAAATGTCATTGTGCGTTTGAAAGATAGGTCTTGCTGTTCTTGCAGATCAAATATAATGTACAATAATGATCGAGGTCGATTTACATCCCACGACATATTTAGCAATATTTCAATATCAAGGACTATCTACCCGGTCTAGTTTCTTCTAGAGTGTAGATTGTGGTATATGAGACAATAATATTTATTGTATCAACAAGGTCACATACAGAGAACAGGGAGGGGTCCCCAGGGGCGTATCCAAGATTTTCTAGGGGATCAAATTCCCAACGAAACTCTGCCAAGGAAAAAGGTCATCATTTTTTGGTTACCATGCTTGTATTTATAAGAACGGCATCAAATATTTGAGTACACTGTTCAACTTACACTTATTAACATATGCATACCTCAATTTACCTCAATAAAAGAAATATCAACCACTATCTAAGAATCTTAGGAAACTATCATCATCATAGTTCTTACTTTAGTAAAAGTGGTACAATTTTCAAGATTTGATGATAACTATATACAAGGTCATAAATTCGTTTGAGAAAGTTGTTTTTCTCTAATGATAAACAAAATGAATTAATTAAGCATGAAAGGTGTTCCTTCCCACATCTTTATAAAAGTATAAATAGATTAGAGAAAAAAGTAAGATAAAGTAGAAATAACTAACTTACATGTAAGTAGCATCGCTGAGAAAATCATGACTAATATTAAAACAGGTAACATCTTTATATCACGGGATTATGAACAAGGTGAAACACAGAAGATGGAGATGATTAACAAATCGATCAGTCCGCAACAAGTCCTAATGATAAACTGAATCGGCTGTATGTCAACTCCAGCTTCCGCGGAACGATCTCAAAAGTGATGATTGTGCTGATGGAAGGGGGCTTTGCTTAATTGTTATAATCCAGCAACTCTGATGGATGCTCATCGCGGTTAGCAGGGGCGTCGTTTCTAGGCTCTGGCGTCGACCCGTTTGGGGGGAGGGGGGCTGTGGGCACACGGATCTCATTTAACCATTTTAATGGTACACTCTTCCCGTCATAAGAAACTATATATACTCCTTGTTTATCTTTGTTTCTCTCCCTCTATCTTCCTCTTTCTATCCTTTGTCTTTTTCTATCTCTCTGTCTTCTGTCTTTTCTCTCTCTCTCTCTTTCTCTTCTGTTTTTTTCTCTCTTATCTCTCTCTTTCTCTCTCTCTTGTCTTTGTTCGCTCTCCCTCATCGCTCTCTCATCTCTCTCTCATCTTCCTTTCGCCTCTTTTTTCGGTCTCCTTTTCGCACATACTTATATACATAAGAACGGCATAAAATATTTGAGTACACTGTTCTACTTGAAAGTACATGTATTAACAAAAATATGCATACCTCAAAATATTTGTCAACACATATCAACCACTATCTCCTCTGATGTAGACCGAGTGTGTGTTTGTGTGTGAGGCGGGGGGGGGGGGGGGTGCGCGTACCCTTTGAGCCTCTTTTCTGCAGGCTCTCAATTGAAGAACCTGCTTCTCAACTATTTTCTTAAATGTCTTCCTTTCCAAAGAAGGGACGATGTTGACCTCTTGCCTCATCTCTATTGCTCCCTATTTTAATGAATATAAGTGTTTGAAAATGTATAGTCTATAAGATTACTCATTGCAAGTGTGTAAGGCTTTACCATTCTAACAGGTAAAAATGACTTTTTCTGCAGACAACATACCATTCCCTGAAGTTGCATACACCCTTTTCTGGTAGAACACCTTGCTGCCTTAATTGTGGATGCTAAACATTTTCTTTTTCATAATTATTGATAATTCAAGTGTATTGGATATCAAACACGCATACACACTCGGCCGTATTTATCATTATTAATTTTCTGTTTAATTATAATAATGATCTTTTGTTGTTCCCATATACGCCTGTATTATGTATGTTCAATTAGGCACAATAATAGCCCAATTCATTGCACCATCAAGAATTAATGTGAGCGAAACGATCAGCAATATAAAAGTTACTGATTCCTACAAGTACCCCTGGAAAGCCATCATGCGTTCGCACTCATCAAATATAATGTACAATAATGCTCAAGGTCGATTTACAACATCAAACATCATGTTTAACAGTATCTCATTAACATGGACTATCTACTTTTAGTTTCTGCAGACCTTAGGAGCAGGGTGTAGGGTGTGGTATATGAGACAATTTATTGTATCACAATGGTCATATTTAGAGAATAAAGTTTTATAAGGGCGGGGGTCCAATTCCCAACAAAACTCTGCCAAGGAGGGGGGGGGGGGGTAGTCATCATCTTATGGTCTTTGTTAATACCAAACAGTCTCTGATTAACATCAAAGAACAAACAAAACAAGGACACAATAACTACCCCCCCCCCCTTGAAGTCAGCCAAATATATAATCGACAGATTCTAGGACAATAATCCATGGTTTAGACTTTAGACCATGGTTTAGGTTTACACCACCTTCGTGAATTCGGGTCGATATGATATGATAACTACAAGGACATCGACCCCGTACAACGACGCCCTACACGAATTGCCGAAGGGCGATTTAGAGTATTCATAAGTGTAATCTTCCCCGTGTGTAATTTTATTTAAAATCTAGGATGGGGGGGGGGGGGGGGGTGTCTAAGGGGTGTTAGAAGGGAAGGTACTGATTTTAGCCCCAATGGTTTTTTGTAGTGAGATAGTTGTACTTATATCAAATCAAATGAATGCGATGTGAGATGGTCGAGCGGTACGGTCAGTTCTCTGTCTTTGTCGACTGATGGACCTATGTTTCATGATGTTCGAAACCAATGCCCGTTGCACACAAGGCGTCATTTCGAATGCCTTATTACCTGCACTAATCAAAAGGGTGAAGGGCGGTTACTAAAAACTTTGTCTGCCCTTTTCACTTTGCAATAACTTTTTGTACGATTTCACTCTCGCAAGATGCGTCAAAGACCGCGCCAGTCACTGACGTCGTCCAACGTCAGGCAAATTAATAACGCCTCATGTGCAACGAGTTTTTAGTACAGTTTTCCGGATTGTGACATTTTAATAGAGAACAGCATGTGGTACCTAAGACAGTTCATCATATTACACTCAGAGAGAAGTGTATTTTTATCGACAGAATCACTCTTTAACCAATTCCATATATTCCACAAGGTACTTTCCCGATTTTCCACAGCAACCAGTCCTGAGGATTGCATACTGTTGTAATGTTTGGCGCCATCTGGTGTTCACTATTTTGGAAGATTCTCTCGTTTGTTTTTCATTGAAAACAGTTTGAACATTTATTGGCATTCTAAATCCATGCAAAATGAGATCTAATTTTCTTTTCTTGTCCAAATGAAACAAAATGATTTCGTGTTTAATATTAACATCTTACCATCTTACCATTAACATCTTATCATACTAATGATGACCATTAATAACACCATTTTCACCACAAAAAAGTCGCTCGTGGGCTTTCCGAAGCCTACGCCAAACCTTCTAATATGACTGGGGCAAATAATCTGAGGAGATTGAAGAGCGCCATCATAATGAAGAACCAACCAATCAACCTCGTTTGCTTTCATTGAAAACAGTGTGATATCATTTATTGTCTGTCTAAAACCATGCAAAATGATATCTAATTTTCTTTTCTTGTCCAAAGGAAACAAAATGATTTCAAGTTCGCCTCTTTTTTAATTTTGCTGCTCTGACTGGAATTTCAATGACGCCTCAAAATGTATTCATTTTTGTTTGCAGGCATAGCGATAGAGAAATAGAGATAGGGATATAGAGAGAGAGAGAGAGAGGGAGGTAGAGAGAGAGGGAGAGAGGGAGGGAGAGAGGAGAGAGAGGGAGGGAGAGAGAGAGAGAGAGAGAGAGAGAGAGAGAGAGTAATTCTATCTTTTACATTATTGAAACTTTGCATAGTAGATTATTCGATATTCATATAAGTAATCAAAATCCTAGCAAATGATATAAACAACTATAAAATTGAACAGATCTTTAGTGCAAAACTTGAGAGCATTTACAGTCATGACATATAGTGTTAAATTATTAGACCGGGAATACTGAAGTCTTGATTCTGTAAACACATTGGCAAATCTCTATAGGCCATTTTCGTAATGTATTGAAATTTAATGTCTACATTTTTGCTACGTTCCTAATGACTAATTATTTCATTCTCAAATATTTAAATAATCAGAATGCAAATTGCATACACTACATGTTGTTAAGTCAGGCAAGCCATCATATTAATCCAACTTAGCAACAATTAATATATGCAATTTGCATTCCGGCTATTGAAATACAATACTTTGTAAAGGTGAATATGACATTTCGTTACTACACAAGCTTGTATATATCTGTCTGCATTTATATGAAAAAGATCAATTCCACATGAAGGTACGTAATCAACTAATTAATCAATCAATCAATCTATTAAGCAATCAGTCAATCAATCAATGAATCCATCACTTGAACTGCATGAGTCATTCTAGAAGATTTCAGATTTAAAATTAACATTTATTTTCTCCACACTCTACAGTTTATAAGAGTTTACGTAGTTTCGAATGCAAGCAAAAGGTATCTTATGAGAAGGTTGCGAAACACTATGAGGACTATGTGTGTATGAGATGCTAGTATTTATGAGAACGACATCATATATTTGATCACACTGTTCAATTTGGAATATTGTTCATCAGTATTGGATCCCCATACCAATGATCTCAAATCACAAGTGGAGGCAGTACAGAGAAGGGCTGCCAGATTTGTAAAGAATGACTACGTACGGTAGGCAAAGTAGTGTCACTTCAATGATAAAAGAACTTGGTTGGAATACACTTGCAGAAAGAAGAAAGATAGCAAGACCCAAGATCCCAAATTGTTCAAAGTTAAAGTACAACAGCATTAACAATAGTATTATTTTATTATTTCTGCGCACACCCACCCGACTCGTTTTACTCTACATGAGTGTTGAGTCGTACTTATCAATATCAATTTACGAATATTATCTCCATACCTTCAAAAAATACCCATCAATATATATCAACCACTATCCAAGAATCTTAAGAATCTATTATTATTCATAACATAAATAAAAATGGGGAAATCTAAATCATTGGTATGAGTTTATGAATAAACTAAGTATAAGTCTAAGAGTTTAATATCTTGATAGGCATGAGGAAAATTTTACGAAAGCGAGGAAATGTTCTATAATTCATCACAATTTCCTAATAATCACGAAACGGGGAAACCTTCCAGTCTCATCCAAAAGATCCAATCCAGATTTCTCTGGTCTTGGAAAATCTCATAAAATTTCTTTCAAAACTGAGGAAAGAAATGTACAACGTATTTCAGCAAAGATCAAAATAATTTTTTTCGACTGTAAACCCCTTCGAAAACCTAATGTATTTCGTTATAACGGTATTCAATTTCAATATTCCTGTCAATGTAGAGTAAAAAAATGATTATTTTATGATTTCAACTTCAGCATACTCCAATCCCACACCTGGCCCCTTATGCGTAAGTACTGTCCTGTCTTCACTGTCAAGTCGAAAGTGAGGCCATATAATATTTTGTGAATATGGCAGTACAAACTTACAAAATGTAGGGCTTCTGTTATGACATTTTACAAGTCAAATATCTACATGGATTTAAATGGGGTTCGTTTCTTTTATGGTCTAGTCATTACTCCCACCAACATCATGTAGTCATGACATTGGATTAAGAAAAAAAACAGCTCGGAGGTATCAATATCAGTAACGCTATTAAAAAAATTCTCTGTCAACATGCAGTGAGTAAATGCGTATCAAATCATCAAACTTTACGGAGCAAGGTCGATATTATTAAATTACTATGGGAGACTTTGTCGGTGATGACCCCTTAAAAAGAAAACAAGTCAATTGTCATTCATTACCCCCCCCCGATTTGATGGACTGATGTCCTGAAACTGCATTACTAGCGCTTAAAGGAAATATTTCTATTCTTACTGACTCAGCAACCTTATTTTTCCTTTTCTCATTACACATTACCTTATTTTAATTATTACTCTCAACGTAGAGTAAAAAACGATTGCTTATGATTTCAACTTCAGCATCCCCTAATCCCACACCTGGCCCTTTTTGTGAATGTGGTGTCCTGTCTTCACTATCAAGTCAAAAGTGAAGACATATAATATTTTGTGGTTCAAAATCTCAGTATCTGGCAGTAGAAACTTACAAAATATACAGCTCCTGCTATGACATTTTATATTTCCAATATATGGATTTAAATATACTTTAGCATTTACAGATGCATACTTCACAATTGCAATCTCTGCTCAAACAACGGCAGATGCTTAAAAGCAGTGATGTAGCAACAGTGATCACCTTCCAGATCCTGCCCCTCCCCCTGCCTCCCCCTGTCACTTTGTCCTTCTGTGTTCTGTCTTTTGTAAAGTTACTCCTTTCAATTGTTACTATTCCCAGCTTTTTGTGTTTACAATATTTTCAAGTGCTTTCTCTCTTCGATGGAAAGTGTGCTATGCCTATGATTTGTTTGCTGTCGATGGCCATGTATCTGTCTTCTTCTTTTCCCCTTTTATTGGGCATATTATGCATGACTGCCCAGTCTAATTTTTTTATGTACTGTATTTATGATTTATCTTTTGCCAGGGACCAGCGCTGCTACAAGCTATGCTTCTATGCTGGTCTCTGTTTTCATTCTCATTTTCATAAAATCAATCTAACATAGTCTTCGTTACTGTTCCTTTTTTTTCTTACTGGTTGGATTCACGCTACGCCACTGCTACAAAGTATAAAGGATGAATATTTGCATAATTTAACAATATTCACATAGTTGTAGACATAAGGTGACATTATTATTGACATAATTTTATACAATTTTGGAGCATAAACATCACTGCAAAACACGCCTCGGTATACTCTAGGAGGCACAAGTCATTCCCATAAATATATATTTGACACATATATTTCACATTTGTAAATATTATGCGACAATATACATGCTGATTTATGTTATCTGACGTATATGGAAATATGTAAAAGATAATTGCTCTGACGTTGAAAGTTTCAAGACTTTTAAATTAGCCAAAAATGATTTAATGTATGAAACCAGTATCGAAAAAAAAGCTCTTTTAATTTCTACCAACTGTTTAATTTGACCACATGTCGAAAAAGCACCTGAACTTACACAAGGTAACTTAACCACTAGGGATGAAAATGGTAAAACTTTTAAGGTGAAAAATATTTCATGATTTAATGGCACTTGAATAAAAGTAATTAAATTGGAAGAAATCCACCCCAAACATGTGAATCGAATAAAATATATACGTATATGTAAATGTATATAGTACGATAAAGAGTGAAACGCAAACGTTATCTATCTGTCCTTCCATATCTTAAATGAGGTTGTCTTGATGAAAAATCAAATTCAGATCGGTCCATAATGATTGCACCCTTTGGATGGTGAGAAGTAGCTCGAACCAACATTCTCTCTGATTTCTTCATTCAGCTCACACACCCCATCTTTGTAATTAAACGACTTGCACCCAGCAACGCCATTGCACATCATGGTGCATTTTATCAGGCTTACCTTTCCCACTGTCTCCATCACGTGGTCAGTGAGACAGTAGCCAATCAGAGAACGTCCCTCGTTGTCCTTGGCCAGGGAGAAAAGGCTCGACTTGAAACGGGGTTTGGGTCGTTGACAGGTCTGAGTGGTCGGGGACTGGGTGGTAGATTGTGGAGGAGTCTGAGTGGTCGGGGACTGGGTGGTAGACTGTGGAGTAGTCTGAGTAACTGAGGAGAGGGTGGTAGATTGTGGTGGAATCTGAGTGGTTGAGGACTGGGTGGTAGATTGTGGAGGAGTCTGAGTGGTCGGGGACTGGGTGGTATCAATATCAGGTATGGGCTCAACTGTATGAAGGAAAATGACATTCGTTATTTCTTTTCCTGGTCAATTTTTTTGAAATTTTATCAGAACCTCTTGTTTCCAAATGAATTTGATTAGTAATAATAAGCTGTATTCCATGGGCTAAAACGTGCATTCAAGATCATTTTGTCTTTATAAGTATACAGCGATCATGCATCATTAAGTTGTAGAGAAAGAAATCTTGAAAACTATAGCAATAAATTGAATTCCATGAAAGTATCGGACGGCGAACCTTTGAAAACTTGAGATCATTTCTCAGGGAAACGAACATTCCAGCCCACATTTGGAAACCATCTTTATCCAAATTAAAACTAACCAACTCATTAATTACTGAGTAAGATAAGGTATAGGTTTGTAAATCTTCGTTTCTCTGTTTCTAAAACGGAAAAAGGAAAAACAGAATATTGAGTAAAAAAAGTTTCCATTTTCGTCATTACAAACAGAAAAACGGTGTTTTTTTTTTAATAATTTGTGTCACAAATCAGAATTGAAGAAAGAAAATACAGGTAATAAAAAAACGAACTTTTTTGTTTTGTTTTACTGTTTTCTTGAAATTGCTTCTTTTTTTTTTAGTCTTTTTCCCGCAAATTGAAAAAATAAGTAACTTTTATATTTTTTTTTTCGTTTTTTTAAATGCAAATTGAGATATTAAATATCTTTTCTGATATTTGTTTTTGTTTTTCCATTTTTTATTTCGTTTCCCTGTTTTGCGCTTGCAAATTAAGATGTTTGATATTGTCTTTTCGTTCGTTTCTAATATTAAAAACTGAACAACTTTTTTATTTCGTATTTTCTTTTTTTTTCTTTGTTTCCTTTTTTTTTTGGCTTTGCAAATTGAAAATTGAACAGCTTTTCTGATTGTTTTTCCGTTTTTGCTTTGCGTTTGCTAACCCGTATAAACACCAAATGAGGTTTATAGAGCTATGGGAACCTTACTAAAATTACCTTCGCAAAGTGTGTAGAAATAATCACTTTCACAATCTTTTTCAAACAAAGTAATGACAGGATTGTTAACAGGAAAACAAGCTACGCAGTCAAAATCGCGACCTCCAAGACCAGAGCTCTGTGGTTCACCAGCAGCCCACCAATCTGTATGGAAAAAAAAACCGTGTACAAGGTAAACATTGTAAATGAAGGAGAAAAACAGACGGTTGGAAAGAAGAATCTAAATTCTATCTTTATACATGTATGATTCTGGAACTAGGCGTTCACAATATTCTCTCAGAACAAACAATGAAATATTCCATTTTTACATGAACCACACAAATTGCCTTAAACTTATCACCATATCGCTATGATATAAATGGTCTAATCGCTGTAAATATTATAAGGTCCAAGCGAAAATGATATCGGTTAGACTATGAGATAATATCCTGCTACCCCCCACCCCCCTCCCAACAAAGAACTCAATTAGCGTTCTTATTTTTCTATCAGCTTAATATGAATTATCTTGTACGATTGTCATGTTGCTTACCACTGTTGATATCTAGCTGTGTGCCATCGTTACACTGGAAGGTTCCCTCTACCGCCTCGTCCGTACACCCTACCCAGAAACCCCAGTACTGTTGATCATAACCTGAATAGCTCACTAACAACAACTCCTCGTTGCTAATAGGAACGAAGACTTTGCCACCAATTGAGTTGCAAGATGAAACAGCATCCGAATATGTCATCCGTGTTTGGACGAATGCAGTAGACGTGAAACTGTAGCATCTGGGCCCTATACTCTCCCATCCGTTGGGACACGCCCCATCTTTGGAGAAGGCATAATAGCAAAACTTTGTCATAACAAATTGAAATTGCGCGCAATAAACACTAGGCCTTAATCATTGGTGCTTGCACAGATGTCTCTGTTAACTTTGCGCGAGCACAGCCATCTTTGCGCAATCATTAACCAATGACTTGTCCTGATTTTGATTTACGATGTTATCTTTTATGTTAGTAAAACGATGTTAATTGTCATAACAAATCAAAATCAGGACAAGTCATTGGTTAATGATTGCGCAAAGATGGCTGTGCTCGTGTAAAGTTAACAGAGACATCTACGCAAGCACCAATGATTAGTGTTTATTGCGCGCAATTTCAATTTGTTATGACAATTAACGCAGTTTTCCTTAACACAAAAGATAACACAGTTTTCAGAATACCGCCCCAGGGTTTTACCGGATGCAGTAGACGTGAAATTGTAGCATCCGGGTCCTATGCTCTCCCATCCGTTGGGACATGCCCAATCTTTTCAGATAACGTAGAAAATGTAGATCACTTTATAGTAAAAAAAAACATTGATGATAACCAATGACAAGGACAAAGGACATAATTCATTTAGAAAAGCTGTTTGTCTTAGCTTGAATAATGTTACTTCTTACATAGGTGATTTTAAAAGGATCAAGTAGAAATAAGTAATTTACCTGTATTTTGCATCGCTGAGAAAATCATGACTAAGATTAAACACCCTTATATCACGGGATTATGAACAAGGTGAAAATTACTCTTTTGTATATACACTCTTAAAAAAAGTTACCCCATTGGTGTTAAAAAATAACACCAAAATGTGTTAAAAGGGAACATGGTCGTCTGTGGTGTAAACCATTACACACCATGAGTGGTTAGATTTTGCTTGATACATGTGTTATGTTTTACACATCTAATGTGTAAAATGTTAACACCAAAGGGTGGGGTAACATCTTACCCCAAAACGACCATGTTTTTACCCCATGCTGTGCAACTTTTAACCACTACCAGCCTGTGTAACAATTCACCCCGCAGCTGTGTTATTATTTTACCCCTTAAGTGGTACAGAATTTACCCCATACTTTTTACCACACCTCAATGTGTCACTTTTTACACTAAATGTCTACACCAGGATGAGTTGAGAATGCACAATGAAAATTATGTTTTGTTAAACTTGCATTTTAATAAGCATGGAAAAAGTTCAAAAAAAGTTAACAGATTTTAAACTACAGTATTTAAATATGATCAGAAAGGTTGAATTATTTACATATAATTTACATATAATTATACTCTAAATGCTGGAATGTGGATCAATCACAATAAAAGTAACAATATACAAGCTTCTTTTTTTTTACAATTTGGTCAATTTTCCAAAAGAAAAGGGCGAAAACCTGGATGTATGTTTCTTGTTTTGTGAATTTGTTGGAAAAAACACTAACTTCAAACATTTTGATATAGTTTTGACAAACGCATTTCCTCTTAAAACTTGCATCTCAATAATGGAAAACAAAACAAACTACAAAACAATGTTACAACAGTCTTTGCAACTATATAACATGATCTGAAAGGTTAATTTTCACAAATGATTTACATATAATTTAGACATAATTATATTATAATGGTGGCGTCACACTATAGATACTTAGGAATAAATCTGGACAAAAATTGAGCTAACTGCATGGCATTTTTGGCTGGCTATGAAAGTATTGGTGCACACGTGTAAATCGGAAGTTCCGCCCGGGGCTCCTCCGCCGGCCTTCGCGGCGGAACGCAACATCAAACATCCACTTCCAATGTGCTCTGGGTCTATAACATAGCTTGTGATGCAATAATAAAATTAATATAATGAAAATGTGAATGTTTTACAATTAAATGAAGAGATGACATCGGCTGGCATCCCCACGATCTCAACAACGACTCCATGATGCATGGGCGCCAATCCTCACAGGAATTCTATTCAAGTGGGGGACACCCCATTGTTGCATCCAGGTGTGCCCCCCCCCCCCCTACTTGATGCCATGATGACGATGAACTGTAGTGTAGCTTCACCACTGCACTGCATGCGATCGTACCCGGCCGCGTTTCCCGCCTATACATGATGATTATATACACACACTAGAACTATGAACATGGCAAACAAAGAAGCGGACAAAATATACAGCTCCTCATTGTACCTTCCACACTGGTTCTGGTAGACAAAGAACATCGCTTCATTGCTAATGCTATTATGTAAAAAAATGTAGAACAGGTGTCACATGCATATTCACGGTTCTACTTATTTTACATAATAACAATGAAGGGATGTTCTTCTACCAGAACAATAGACCTGTTTACTAAGTGATTCAAATTTATGGATGTTTCTTTCCTGGGGACCTAGTAACGAGGTATTCCATTAACCTGTTATTAATGAATGAACTACAATACTTGGAATCCAGTTTGCATACATTACTTGTTGCTATGTCTGACAAGCCTCTGGCAAGCTTTCAGGTTGTCAAGAACAACCTTTGTTTCAAAAGTATGCATAAAATTTGAATCACTTACAGGTCTATTGTGGAGGGTACAATGAGGAGCTGTATATTTTGCCCACTCTCTTTTCTCATCGTGTCCAAGTGTGTTGATGATTACCACAAATGGGGTAACATTTTGACATGTGGACGAAGTTTGACCAGAATCGGGTTTCTTTTTTACCGCGGTGCAGGTGTAAACGTTTAACTCGCATGCTGTGTACCCTTGTTTCATGCTTCTACACAGATATGTGTACATTTTGACACATATTCTTACCACAACTGTTTAACCACATGTCTTTACCACCTGTTCTAAGAGTGTAGCATACTATCATATCATTCCCTGAAGTTGCTCACACCCTCTTCTGATAGAACACCTTGCTACCTTAATTGAGGTTGCTAATAATTTTCTTTTTCATAATCACTGAAAACAAAACTCTGCCAAGGAAAAAGTTAATGTTTTGGTCACCATGCTTGTATTTATAAGAACGGCATCAAATATATTTTGAGTACAAATATTAACAAAATATGCTTACCTCAATTTTTTTCCAATAGATATCAACCACTCTAAGAATCTAAGGAATCTATTATCATTCATAGCTCTTACTAGTAAAAGTGATACAATTCTTCAAAAGATTTGATGATAATTATATTTACAAGGACATAAATTCGTTCGGGAAAGTTGTTTTGCTCTAAAAATAAACAAAATGACATAAATAAGCATGAAAAATGTTCCTTCTCACATCTTTATAAAAGTATAAATCAGATTAGAGAAAAAAAGTAAGATTAAGTAGAAATAAGAAACTTACATGTAAGTTGCATCGCGGAGAAAATCATGACTAATAATAAAACAGGTAACATCTTTATGAACAAGGTGAAACACAGAAGATGGAGATGAATAACAAATCGATCAGTCCGCAACAAGTCCTAATGATAAACTGAATCGGTTGAAAGTCAACTCCAGGTTCCGCGGAACGATCTCGAAAGTGATGATTGTGGTTATAATCCAACAACTCTGATGGATGCTCATCGCGATTATATAGCAGGGGCGTGATTTCTAGTCATTGGCGTCGACCTGTTGGGAGGGGAGGGGGTAGGGGCACATGGACCTCCTTTAACCATTTTTGTGGAGTTGTGTATATCCATCGTCATGCTTTTAAACCAATTTTCCCGTCCTACTTGTCCTACGTTAATGTCCTCATTTTGAAAATTAAAAAAAGTAAAGAAATGATGTTACTTTTTGTAAACAAAACAGAATATTCTACTGGGAACACTGCCCCCCCCCCCCTTATCAATAAGAGAGCATTTTGAAATATGACTCGTAAAGTGCCGGTAATAGATTCTAGGTCCTTTCGTTAAGATATATTGAATAGGACATTCCTCTCGTCATAAGAAAATATAAATACACCTTATTTATCCTTCTCTCTCTCTCTCCCTCCTTTGTCTCTCTCCATTTCTCCCTCTCCCCTCTCCCCAACTCTCTTGTTCTCTCCTCCTCTTCCCATTTCTCTCACCCCCTCTCTCTCTTGCTCTCTCTCTCTCTCTCTCTCTCTCTCTCATCTCTCTTTTGTCTTCCTCTCGTCTCTTCCTTTCCATATCATTATCTCTCATCGATGTAGAATGAGTGTGTGTTTGTGTGTGTGTGTGTGTGTGTGTGTGGCGGGGGGGGGGGGGTGCTCGCACCCTTTGAGCCCCATTCTGCAGGCTCTCAATTGAAGAACCTGCTTCCTTTTGCCATAAACTATTTTCTGTAATGTCTCCCAGCGAATGGGACGATGTTGATAATACCTCTTCCCTGAGAGTCTATTTCTCCCCCTTTTAATGAAAACAGGCGTTTGAAAATGTATAGTCTAAAAGATCATATCACGTGTTTGTGCAGTCCCATGCATATATACCCATTTCTGTGTGCAGTGCATGTGCTTTTCAGCGAGATTGTGCCAATTGCTTACCATTTTGATGATTCAAAAACCTCACAGAATACGCCAGTTTTTATGGAGACATGATTAACCTTTCCCAATTGCTTTAATTGAGACAGTTTTATTTCATAATGTAATCACATGACCAGAACTCAACTTTATCTTTAAACTACATAGTTATTTTGGTTTATAAGCGCAGATCATCATGCAAGCTTCAAAGACTAAACATTCCCTCTTTCTTTTTATTTTTTCCCCTCAATTCTTCGTTCCCCTCTTCCTTTACATTTTATTTCTTCTTTCTTCATTAGTTCTCCTCAATTATCATTGTGAAATCGCAGCCAACATAAGATGAATTGGAAAGATATTGATTCCAAATTTACAGCAGTTCGATTTTTTTGTATAATACGCCTTTGTTTAGTTGTCGGTTGCCTGTGAATTAACAAAATATAATTTTGATCCGTATCACTGAATAGAAAAATAGTTTCATATACAGTATACAGAGTTATAATTGGAAGAATCCCTTGCATTAACAAGTAGACATCACATAACAACAGAAATCACCTTCACAAAGTGTGAAGCGTACAGAATCACATGGATAATTTTGCAACCCAAGTTGGGATATAATGGTAACACACGCAGTCTTCATGCAGGGTAATCGCTGAGTGGATAACCTGGAGACCACCAACCAACTTGGTGGGAAGAGGACAAGTATATAAACATCGTATATGAAGGAGAAAAACACACAAAAATAATAATGCTTTTCAAATTGAATGAAGGATATGAAATCATTCATTCAATTTGAAAAGCATTATGTCATCCTTCATATTTGGGCTAAGAAGCGAACCATCAAACATATTTTGCAGGACAACAAAAATGACATATTTCTGATGAAGTCAAGAAATAAAACAGCATCAAGTGAAATTTTCCCAGCAATAAGAATAAATATGAATACCGCATTTAGCCATGATGTTCTGTAACGAATCAAACCAATCGTTTGATTTGACAAGAGAATGCGTTGAAATGCGATAAGCTAATATAAAGCTCAGAAACTAAATCAATTTCCTCTTGCCATTCTATCTTTGATGACTCGTCAATTCGAAATGATCTGGCTGAATCAATGACTGTAAAGCCTACTTCTCATTGTCAGAAAATATGAATTTTAATGTCATCTGTTAAAAGGTGGGACAAGTTGGTGTCCCTCTTGCAACTGTGTGCCTCAGTTAATGGATAATGTTCCAGCTTTTAAAAGGGTGAAGAATACAATATGTAGGCCTATCATTGTATACTTATGGGTCGTGTATTTTTGGGTCGTGTACAAACGATATTTTATTGATGGTAAAGTTTCTAAAGTTTCTAAACTGGGGAAGACGTTGTCAAAAAGGCATACTTGTAGGAGAGGAAATAATAATAATGATAATAATATCGAATATTTAGGAGCGCTAAAAACAGAAAGTACTGAAGCGCTTACAAAATTACAGATTTGAAGAGAAAAGACAGCAGCAAGTTCAGCAAAAAAGCTGACTCAAAAAAGTAAAAGATCATATTAGAACATTAGATTGCTGGGGAAAAGAAATATGTTTTGGGAATCTTTTAAAAGTGACATGTTATTTTTCTGATGTAGAGTGGGATAGTGTTCTACGTTTCTGATGCGGCGGCCACTGATAAAAGTTTTTCAGTTGATGAGAGTCTGGATTTGGGAATAATGAGCTCATACATTTTTAAGTTAGTCAGCGAAGATTGCGAGATGTATAAAGGCACCTCAAAAAGCTTTTGACAATAATGTAGAGGGTGTTTTGGTCTAGTGGATAATAGAGTACCTTTATATAGAAGAGTAACGACAACCTGTGATTTGAGCGCCATTTTGTGTCCACTATCACGTAACATTTCTATTCAATTCCGATGAGCACCTGGGTGTTCTCAATAGAAAGAATTCGAACGCCATTTTGTGTCCAGAAAAGTCAGACGTCCATGTCACTAGTACTCTTCTAATATATAAAGGTACTCTAGTGGATAAGTCAACGGACTCTGTATGGATCACATGGTAATTTGGTTCGAAACCTTCCCACTGCACTAACGTCTGTGTTCTAGACAATAGATATTAATCTACATCTGCCACTCTCGACCAAGATGGGAGTGAAAAATTCCTTGAATACATTGTAATGGAAGCCTGTCTTAAATGACTGAAATTTTCATTGATTTTCTAGTGCATTTCTTGTACACGAATGTCTTCAGAAACAATGACCAGATGATAAGTTTCGGAATATCAGATCTGATTTTTGTTGGTTGATATTTGCTGGTTTGGAAACATCTCTAAAAGGTAAATTCACCCACCCCACTTTGCCCCCTTCAAAGTATCGTAAACATCACCCAGCTAATTTTCCCCGGAATCATGTTGGATGCTATTGCTACTAAATAATCTATACCATAATCATTAGGCGTATTGCATTGGCAAAAGCATTGAAAATCAGACACTACTTGTACCAAGTACTGGATGACTGTATTCAATTTTCTGTTCCATTATCATGATTACCTTTTTGTTCATGTTGTATTGTATCATTCATATGATTTTCTTGATGCGATGTGATGATTACCAAATTGATTCCATACCATGAAATTATAAAGGGAACTTTTGCTCAAACAATTGTATGAAACTGCCACAATTCTCTGCTCAAACCAATCACATGATGATAAACAAGATTTTTTCCGATCCATATTCTTTAATACATTTTGGTGTTTTTATTTGTTTGTTTGTTTTTATTTTATTTTGTTTTGTGTTTGTTCTGTTTTTTTAAAGCATTGTTTAGTGCGTCAGGTGATGTAGGCTATTTGGATATGGTTTTTAAGCAGGCAACTGTCACACCAGTTGGGACAGCGTGGGTGTGGTATTGTCGGTTTATTGCCATTTGATCCAATGCCACTTGGTCCGATTCCGATACACCTAGTTCGATCGTCTTACACCCTTATTAAGTCTACACCGCGTTTGGCCTCTAGGTTAGATATTGGACAAACTGGATATTAGATTAAGTGGGTAGCCCTATAGACCAAATAGCAAGTGGACCAAACGGTTGGTTCTTGAAAAGAATTATGTCATCTTTCATATAAAGAAGCAAACCATCAAACATATATTGCAAATCAGGACAACAAACAATGACATATTTCTGATGAAGTCAAGAAATAAAACAGCATCAAGTGAAATTTTCCTAGCAACAAGAATAAATATGAATACCGCATTTTGCCATGTTGTTCTGTAACGAATCCAACCAATCGTTTGATTTGACAAGAGAATGCGTTGAAATGCGATAAGCTAAGATAAAGCTGAGAAACTAAATCAAATTCCTCTTGTCATTGTGCCATGTTGTTCTGTCTCCATTTTGGATTGTATGTACCTCTAAGCCTCTAACCATTCATTCTTACTTAATACTTTCTTACTTCTCAGCGCATAGAGACACGCATTTTTGCTATGTGTAATGCTCCAAGTATTATTATTATTATTATTATTTTATCTTTGATGACTCGTGAAGTCGAAATGATCTGGCTGAATCAATTACTGTAAAACCTACCTCTCATTGTCAGAAAATATGAATTTTAATGTCAACCGTTAGTTGGTGTCCCTCTTGCAACTGTGTGCCTCAGTTATAATGGATAATGTTCCAGCTTTTAAAAGGGTGAAGAATACAATATGTAGGCCTATCATTATATACTTATGGGTCGTGTATTGTTGGGTCGTGTACAAACGATATTTTTTATGGTAAAGCGAAGTGGTGTATAGTCAGGCCTATATATATATAGGTGTCAGTGTAGTGGGGGTGGGGTAGATATGCGGGTTTAAAGCACCTGGGACCTGTGAAGGCATACTTGTAGGAGAGGAAATAATAATAATGATAATAATATCGAATATTTAGGAGCGCTAAAAACAGAAAGTACCATAGCGCTTACAAAATTACAGACTTGAAGAGAAAGGCAGCAGCAAGTTCAGCAAAAACTGACTCAAAAAGTAAAAGATCATATTAGAACATTAGATTGCTGGGGAAGGGGAAAAGAAATATGTTTTGGGGATCTTTTAAAAGTGACAGGTTATTTTTCTGATGCAGAGTGGGATAGTGTTCTACGCTTCTGATGCGGCGGCTACTGATACAAATTGTTCAGTTGTTGAGAGTCTGGATTTGGGAATAATGAGCTCCTACATTTTTAGGTTTTTGAGCGAAGATTGCGAGATGTATAAAGGCACCTCAAAAGGCACATGGATTTTGACAAAAATGTAGACGCTGTCCTGGTCTAGTGGATAAGTCAACGGACTCTGTATGGATCACATGGTAATTTGGCTGGAAACCTTCCCACAGCACTAACGTCTGTGTTCTAGACAATATATATTAATCTACATTTGCCACTCTCGACCCAGATGAGAATGAAGAAATTCCTTGAATACATTGTAATGGAAGCCGGTCTTAAATGACTGATATTTTCATTGATTTCTAGTGCATTTTCTGTACACGCATGTCTTCAGAAACAATGACCAGATGATAATAATAGGAATATCAGATCTGATTTTTGTTGGTTAATATTTGCTGGTTTGGAACATCTCTAAAAGGTAAATTCACCCACCCCACTTTGCCCCCTTCAAAGTTTCGTACACATCACCCAGCTAATTTCCCCTGGAATGTTGGATGCTATTGCTACTAAATAATCTATACCATAGCATTAAGACGTGTACTGCATTGGCAAAAGCATTGGAAATCATACATGACTTGTACCAAATACTGGGTGACTGTATTCAATTTACTGTTCATTAGCATATCTTTTTGTTCATGTTGCCTTGTATCATTCATGTGATTTTCTTGATGCGATGTAATAATTACCAAATTGATTCCATTACCATGAAATCATAAAGGGAACTTGAATGCCATGACCAAGGTTTTCACCAAACAATGAAACTGCCACAATTCTCTGCTCAAACCAATCACATGATGATAAACAAGTTTTTTTCCGCCCCATATTCTTTACTACAGTTTGGTGTTCTTGTTTGATTATTTGTGCTTATTTTATTTTGTTTTGTTCTTGTTTTTTTCAGCATTGTTTAGTGCGTCAGGTGATTTGGGCTATTTGCATAATTTTATGGTTTTTAAGCAGGCAACTGTCACACCAGTTGGGACGTCAGCGTGGGTGTGGTATTGTCGGTTTATTGTCATTTGGTCCAATGCCACTTGGTCCGATTCCGATATACCCAGTTCGTCTTACATCATTAAGTCTAAACCGAGTTTAGATAATGGACAAACTGGATATTAGATAAAGTGGGTATAGACCAAATAGCAAGTGGACCAAACGGTTGGTTTTTGGCCTTGGACGCAGTGGCAGATTGGGGGGGGGGGGGGTGGCAACGTCTGGCCCGTGCCCCAACCCAAGTGGAATACCTTAAGTATACACAACTCCCAGTTTGTATGCTTGTCAGGAATTTGCTGACGATAATGTGCCCCTCTGTTACACAATCCTCGTTCCGTGCTGTGAGTATATTTTAAATCCAGTTGCTTATCTAGGAATTATGGCGCCCGGGCCAAACAATGAATTTGCGCCACTACTCCTTCCCCCAACTTATCCACGCCATTGTACCAAGAAGGGAGACATATAAATCATATGCAACTGTTTTTTATTAATGTAACAATTGTAAAAATTAAGAAGGTTGACTTTCGTTGATTCCTCGTAATAATATACATGCATATCAAGGGGAAAAGAAAAATATGTCAAACTAATCTGTATGTTGCATCGCAGAATAGACCAGAATTAAGATTAAACAGGAAACATTCTTGGATCGTGTGATTATAAACTGACAAGACACAAAATATGTTTGTTCAAAAAATACTATGATATTTTAAATTTCTACATGGATGATTTAGATGGGATTTCTTGGGTTTATTATTCCCATAAAAACCCAAACGAAATACATGGTTCATAACCCCGAAGATAAAATCCATTGTTTTAGTTATTTAGTACAAGCAATGCTCGTCCCTTAAATTCTCAAGTGAGAAAATGAGTATCAAAATACCAAATCTTATACGGAGCAAAGATCAACTACAGTTTTCATATGGGTCATTTTTTCGGGTGCCGATTCCCCCCCCCCCGCCCGATTCTAAAGACCGATGCCCACATAACTGCGTTACTCCGAATAAGAAAATGTTTCAATTCAACTGGCTCAGCCCCTCAATTTTGTTTTGTTCATTACGCCCCTTGAGAGGGGTTGTACAATATGGCCCGTGTTCTGAACTCCGGTTTAACTTACTCCAGTCTAAGTCAACCAGAGCTTTAATTAAAACTGACTTAAACCACAAGTCCAGTCTAAAATTCTGTACAAATTTAACCCACACTAGGCTGGAGTTTAAGTTAAACTGGAATTCAGAATGTGACTTTCTAAAACTCTGGATTAAAGGGCAGGTTTAGACTGGGTTTAATCTACACGTAGACCGCGGTTTCCGATCAGTCATAAAATTATAAAGGCTACTGATACCTACAAGTACCCTTGGAAAGCCATCATGCGTTCGCGCAAATCAAATATAATGTACAATAATGCTCAAGGTCGATTTAAAACATCCAACAGCATGTTCAGTATCTCAATGAATTGGACTATCTACTTCTAGTTTCTGCAGACCTTAGGAGCAGGGTGTGGTATATGAGACAATTTATTGTATCACAATGGTCTGATTTAGAGAATAAAGTTTCATAATGGGGGGGGGGGGCGGGGGTCCAATTCCCAACAAAACTCTGCCAAGGGGGGGGGGGGGAAGTCATCATCTTATGGTCTTTGTTAATACCAAACAATCTCTGATTAACACCAAAGACAAACAAAACAAGAACACCACAATAACTAGCCTCCCCCTTGAAGTCCGCCAAATATATAATCGACAGATTCTAGGACAATAATCGATGATTTAGACATTAGACCATGGTTTAGGTTTACACCACATTCGTGAATTCAGGTCGATATTATTATGTTAACTACAAGGACATCGACCCCTGTACAACGACGCCCTACACGAATTGCCAAAGGGCGATTTAGAGTATTCATAAGTGTAATCTTCCCCGTGTGTAATTTTATTTAAAATTTAGGTGGGGAGGGGGGGGGGGGGTGTTAGCAGGGAAGGTACTGATTTCAGCCCCAATGTGTTTTTGTAGTGAGATAGTTGTACTGATATCAAATCAAATGAATGCGATGTGAGATGGTCGAGCGGTACGGTCAGTTCTCTGTCTTTGTCGACTGATGGACCTATGTTCTGATGTTCGAAACCAATGCCCGTTGCACACATGCAAGGCGTCATTTCGAATGCTTTATTACCTGCACTAATCAAAAGGGTGAAGGGCGGTTACTAAAAATTTTGTCTGCACTTTTCACTTTGCAATCACTTTTTGTACAATTTCACTCTCGCAAGACGCGTCAAAGACCGCGCCAGTCACTGACGTCGTCTAACGTCAGGCAAATTAATAACGCCTCATGTGCAACGAGTTTTTAGTAAAGTTTTTCGGATTGTGACATTTTAATAGAGAACAACATGTTGTACCTAAGACAGTTCATTTCACTGTCTATTGACATATTGAAGTTTTGATTCTGTAAACACGTTGGCAAATCTCTAATAGGCCATTTTGGTAATGTATTGAAATTTAATGTCTACATATTTGCTCCTTTCCTAATGACAAATTATTTCATTCTCAAATATGAATAATTTTATTTAAATAATACAAATTGCATACATTACATAATATTAATCCGCCTTAGCAATAATTAATGTATGCAATTTGCATTCCGGCTATTGAAATACAATACTTTGTAAACTTAAGGTGAATATGACATTTCGTTACTACACATGCTTGTATAAATCTGTCTGCATTCATAATTTTTTGATGAAAAATATCAAGTCCACATAAAGGTATGTAATCAACCAATTTATCAGTCTATTAATCAATCAGTCAATCAACCAATGAATCCATTACTTGAACTGCATGAGTCATTCTAGAAGATTTCACATTTAAAATTAACATTTATTTTCTCCACACTCTATACAGTTTATTAGGGTTTACATAGTTTCGAATGCAAGCAAAAGGTATCTTATGAGAAGGATGCGAAACACCATGAAGACTACGTGTGTATGAGATGCTAGTATTTATGAGAACGACATCATATATTTGATCACACTGTTCAATTTGGAATATTGTTCATCAGTATGGGATCCCCATGCATACCAATGATCTCAAATCGCAAGTGAAGGCAGTACAGAGAAGGGCTGCTAGATTT
Organism: Heliocidaris erythrogramma; assembly: GCA_025617745.1. Classification (NCBI taxonomy): domain Eukaryota; kingdom Metazoa; phylum Echinodermata; class Echinoidea; order Camarodonta; family Echinometridae; genus Heliocidaris; species Heliocidaris erythrogramma. The sequence goes on along the minus strand of CM046872.1, from coordinate 5,455,312 downwards.
GTAAAGAATGACTACGGCAGGCAAAGCTGCATTCTAAAAACTCAAATGTTAAATCTACAATTAAAAGGTTGGAGGAGTGACAACATTTTCAAAATGGTAAATGAACACTTTTAACATGCTGCATCCAACCTTTAAACTATTAGATCCAGCATGTTAAAAGTGTTAATTTACCATTTTAAAAATGTTGTCACTCCTCCAACCTTTTAAATGTAGATTTAACATTTGAGTTTTTAGAGTTTGTGTCGCTTCAATGATAAAAGAACTTGGTTGGAGTACACTTGTAGAAAGACGATAGATAGCAAGACTCACCACCTTTAAAACACTTACCGATTAGAATTCGTTACCGGAAACAGTAGTAAACACCCAAGATCCCAAATTGTTCAAAGTTAAACGACAACGGCATTATCAATAGTATTATTTTATTATACACCCACACCCACACGGCACGAGTCGTATTTATCAATATCAATTTACGAATATTATCTCCATACCTTCCAAACATACCCATCAATATATATCAACCACTATCCAAGAATCTTTAAAAAATGAGGAAATCTTAATCATTGGTATGAGTTTATGAATAAACTACGTGAATAATATTATGCTGTCTAAAAGTATAAGTCTAAGAGTTTAATATCTTGATAGGCATGAGTAATTACGAAAGCGAGGAAATGTTCTATAATTCATCACAATTTCCTAATAATCACGAAACGGGGAAACCTTCCAGCCTCATCCAATCCAGATTTCTCTGGTCTTGGAAAATCTCATAAAATGTCTTTCAAAACTGAGGAAAGAAATGTACAACATATTTTAGCAAAGATCAAACTAATTTTTTTCGACTGTAAACCCCTTCCAAAACCTAATGTCTTTCGTTATTACGGTATTTAATTTCAATATTCCTGTCAATGTAGAGTAAAAAAAAAACGATTATTTTTTTCTTCTTTGCAGAAACATCTTGATTAGATACTGCTCTTGACTTTGCAATATAATACATTACAACAAAACATATACATATACATAATATAACAATAGAATAAACAAAAAATATGATTCTGATTATACAGGACATGGTGACAAGATATGTTTACAGCAAAACAATATTTTTCCATCTGTTATCAAATGATATAAAGTTGTTATTTTTAATACAAATGTAATGTTCAAGAGAGCGATAATATCTTAACATGCTTTTAAAAGAGTTGATTGATAATACGTTATTTTTGCATTTGCTGGAAAATATATAGTATTTGGCATATAAAATAATGAAATTAAATTGAATTCCAGCACTTCCATAAAATCCAAACAAGAGGTTGATTTTACTCAAGGTAACTTTGTCGTCCAAAATGAAATGTTGGACGTCGAGTGGTTTAAACACTTGACTGGAGATGGGAAGGTCGTGGGTTCGAACCCCGGTGCGGCACTACTGTTCTTTGGCAAGACATTAATCTACATTTGCCACTCTCCACCCAGGTGTTAAATGGGTACCGGCAGGAATTAATTCCTTGAATGCTGTGAGCACCGAAATCGGTAGCCTAGCTAGAGCCGGGGTAATATGGGAGCGCCTTGAGCGCCATTCATGGTGGATATGAGCGCTATATAAATATCCAATATTATTATTATAATAAACCTTCTGGTGATTGAGCAATCCCAAAATAAATGTGCTATACTTTCCTCAGCTCTGTAACAAAATGAACATAAATCTGATTTCGTGATATTTAATGTTTTAAGATACTTGTTTACACAAAGTATGCGATGAATTAACTTAAATTTGAAATAACGGATATGTGTAGATAAACATGCCCTGATAGGAACTAAGCAGATTTTTGCCCAGTCTAAGTTTGATGTATTTAACAAATAATTCCATTTATCAATCGATTTAGGGGGTTAGAAATTTGTTTAACACTAAACTTATGAATATACCGATTATTTTATGATTATTTTATGATTTCAACTTCAGCATACTCCAATCCCACACTTGGCCCCTTATGTGTAAGTGGTGTCCTGTCTTCACTATCAAGTCGAAAGTGAGGCCTTATAATATTTTGTGAATCTGGCAGTACAAACTTACAAAATGTAGAGCTTCTGTTATGACATTTTACAAGTCCAATATCTACATGGATTTCTTTTATGGTGTACTCATTACTCCCACCAACCTCATGTAGTCATGACATTGGATTAAGAAAAAAAAACAGCTCGGAGTTATCAATATCAGTAACGTTATTTAAAAAAATTCACTGTCAACATGCAGTGAGTAAATGCGTATCAAATCATCAACTTTACGGAGCAAGGTCGATATTATTAAATTACTATGGGAGACTTTGTCGGTGATGACCCCTTAAAACGAAAACAAGTCAATTGTCTTTATGTTCCCCCCCCCCCCCCCCCATTTGATGGACTGATGTCCTGAAACTGCATTACTAGCACTTAGAGGAAATATTTCTATTCTTACTGACTCAGCATCCTTTTTTTTTCCTTTTCTCATTACACATTGCCTTATTTTAATTATTACTCTCAGCGTAGAGTAAAAAACGATTGTTTATGATTTCAACTTCAGCATACCCTAATCCCACACCTGGCCCTTTTTGTGAATGTGGTGTCCTGTCTCCACTATCAAGTCAAAAGTGAGAACATATAACATTTTGTGATTCAAAATCTAAATATCTGGCAGTACAAACTTACAAAATATACAGCTCCTGCTATGACATTTTACATTTCCAATATCTATGGATTTAAATATACTTTAGCATTTACAGAATGCATACATCACAATTGCAATCTCTGCTCAAACAGTGGAAGATGCTTAAAAGCAGTGACGTAGCGACAGGGATCACGGGAGTACGTGTCCCAGTTGAATGGCCAAAAAGAAGGGGGAAAAGAGAGAACAAATTAGAGTGAAAGAGGGGGAGAAAGAGAGAGAGAGAGGGGGGGGGGGGGGAAGGAGATAACAGAACTCCCCTCCCACGCCCTCGTATTTCATTCACCGTGTATTAAGACCAGTGCCCACCCCCCCCCCCCCGGTGATTCCAATGCTCCCTCAATGGTTCGGATTTACGTTACGCCACTACTACACAGTTTAAACGATGAATATTTGCATAATTTAACCATATTCACACAGTCGTAGACATAAGGTGACATTAATATTTACATAATTTTATATCATTTTAAAGTATTAACATCACTGCAAAACACGCCTCGGTATACTCGAGGAGGCACAAGTCATTCCCACAAATATATTTTTGACACATACATTTCACATTTGTAAATATTATGCGACAATATACATGCTGATTCATGTTATCTGACGTATATGGAAATACGTAAAAGATAATTGCTCTGACGTTGAAAGTTTCAAGACTTTTAAATTAGCCAAAAATTATTAAATGTATGAAACCAGTATCGAAAAAAAGCTCTTTTAATTTCTATACCAACTGTTTAATTTGACCACATGTCGAAAAGCACCTGAACTTACACAAGGGAACTTAACCACTAGGGATCAAAATGGTAAAACTTTTAAGGTGGAAAATATTTCATGATTTAATGGCACTTGAATAAAAGTAATTAAATTGGAAGAAATCCACCCCAAACATGTGAATCGAATAAAATATATACGTATATGTAAATGTATAAAGTACGATAAAGAGTGAAACGCAAACGTTATCTATCTGTCCTTCCATATCTTAAATGAGGTTGTCTTGATGAAAAATCAAATTCAGATCGGTCCATAATAATTGCACCCTTTGGATGGTGAGAAGTAGCTCGAACCAACATTCTCTCTGATTTCTTCATTCAGCTCACACACCCCATCTTTGTAATTAAACGACTTGCACCCAGCAACGCCGTTGCACATCATGGTGCATTTTATCAGGCTTACCTTTCCCACTGTCTCCATCACGTGGTCAGTGAGACAGTAGCCAATCAGAGAACGTCCCTCGTTGTCCTTGGCCAGGGAGAAGATGCTCGACTTGAAACGGGGTTTGGGTCGTTGACAGGTCTGAGTGGTCGGGGACTGGGTGGTAGATTGTGGAGGAGTCTGAGTGGTTGGGGACTGGGTGGTAGACTGTGGAGTAGTCTGAGTAACTGAGGAGAGGGTGGTAGATTGTGGTGGAATCTGAGTGGTTGAGGACTGGGTGGTAGATTGTGGAGGAATCTGAGTGGTCGGGACTGGGTGGTAGATTGTGGAGGAGTCTGAGTGGTCGGGGACTGGGTGGTAGATTGTGGAGGAGTCTGAGTGGTTGAGGACTGGGTGGTAGATTGTGGAGGAGTCTGAGTGGTTGAGGACTGGGTGGTAGATTGTGGAGGAGTCTGAGTGATTGGGGACTGGGTGGTAGATTGTGGAGGGGTATGCGTGATCGGGGACTGGGTGGTAGATTGTGGAGGAGTGTGAATGGTTGAGGACTGGGTAGTATCAACATCAGATATGGGCTCAACTGTATGGAAGAAAATGACATTCGTTATTTCTTTTCCTGGTCAAATTCTTTAGATTTTATCAGAACTTCTCGTTTCAAGTGAATTTGATTAGTAATAATAATAAGCAACATTTCATCGACTAAAACGTGCAGTCAATATCATTTTGTATTTATAAGTATACAGCGATCATGCATCATTAAGTTGTACAGAAACAGCTTTAATATCTTGAAAACTATAGCAATAAATTCATGAATCCATGAAATCCATGTAAGTATCGGACGGCGAACCTTTGAAAATTGCAGATCATTTTTCGGGGAAACGAACATTCCAACCCACATTAAGGCAGTAAAAATCAAGGTACATTCCGATAATCCGTTTGCTAATTCCAAAACGGAAAAATGGAAAAACAAAATATTGAGTAAATAAACGTTTCTATTTTCGTTATTACAAAGAGACAAACGGTCATTTTTTAATAATATGTGACAGGAACAAAACTTGCAGAGAGAAAATACTGAAAAACGAACTTTTTTGTTTTGTTTTTGCTGTTTTCTTGAAATTGTTTTTTTTTCTCCAAAACGAAAAATTAAGTAACTTTTATATTTCCTTTTCCTTTTCTTTTTCTCATGCAAATTGAGATATCAAACACGTTTTTTTTGTGTGTTTGTTTTTGTTTTTCCATTTTTGTCTAAGAAATTGAAAATTAATCATCTTTTCTGATTTCGTTTCCATGTTTTGCGCTTTGCAAATTAAGGATAGAACACTTTTCTAATTTTTGATTCTGCTTTTTTCGTTCTTGTTTCTAAATTTAAAAACTGAACAACTTTTTTATTTCGTTTTTTTTTTCTCTTTATTTATTTTTTTAAATTATTTTTTGCTTTGCAAATTGAAAATTGAATACCTATTCTGATTTCGTTTTTCCGTTTTTGCTTTTGCTAAGCCGTATGAACATCAAATGAGGATTACAGCTATGGCAACCTTACTAAAATTACCTTCGCAAAGTGTGTAGCCACAACAATAATTACAACAGTTATCAAACAAAGCATTGTAAGGATTGTCATTAGGATAACTTGAAACGCACTGCTGATTGCTACCTCCAGCACCAAGGCTTTGTGGTTCACCAGGATACCACCAATCTGTAGGGAAGAAAAATCGTGTACAAGGTAAACATTGTAAATGAAGCAGAAAAACAGACGGTTGGAAAGAAAAATCTAAATTCTATCTTTATACATGTATGATTCTGAAACTATAGGCGTTCACAATATTCTCTCAGAACAAACGATGAAATATTCTATTTTTAAATGAACTACAAAAATTGGCTTAAACTTATCACCATATCACTATGATATAAATTGTGTAATCGATGTAAATAGTATAAGGTCCAAGCGAAAATTATATTAGTTAGATCAGCGTTTTTCAACAGGGGTGCCGTGGGAGAAATTAAGTTGTATTAAAAATATATTTTGGAATAACGTCATACATGTATATAATAATGAGATAATATCCTGCCACCCCCCCCCCCAACAACAACAAAGAACTCAGTTAGCGTTCTTATTTTTCTATCAACTTAATATGAATTATCTTGTACGATTGTCATGTTTGCTTACCACTGTTGATATCTATCTGTGTACCATCGTTACACTGGAAGGTTCCCTCTACCGCCTCGTCCGTACACCCTACCCAGAACAACCAGCGCCCGGTGTACTGTTGAACATAGCTTGAATCACACACTAACCACTCCTCGTTGTATTACGAACAAAGACTCTGCCACCAATTGAGTTGCAAGATGAAACAGCATCCGAATATATCATATATGTTTTACCGGATGCTGTAGACGTGAAATTGTAGCATCCGGGTCCTATGCTCTGCCATCCGTTGGGACACGCCCCATCTTTGGAGAAGAAGGCATGATAGTAGACTTTCATATGACACTTAGAAAATGTGTATCGCTTTAGTAAAAAAAACATTGATGATAACTACTGACAAGGAAATAATTCATTTGGGAAAAGTTGTTTTGTCTTGACTGAAATGAATAAGCATGAATAATGTTACTTCTCAGATAGATAATCAGAAAGGATATAATAGAATAGAGACAAAATTACGATTAAGTAGAAATAAGTAAATCACGACTAAGATTAAAACGGTAACACCCTTATATCAGGGGATTATGAACAAGGTGAAACACAGAAGATGGAGATGAATAACAAATCGATCAGTCCGCAACAAGTCCTAATGATAAACTGAATCGGCTGAATGTCAACCCCGCGGAACGATCTCGAAAGTGATGATTGTGGTGATGTAAAGCGGGGGGGGGGGGGGGGGGGGGGGCTTTGCTCAATTGTTATAATCCAATAACTCTGATGGATGCTCATCGCGGTTAGCAGGGGTGTGGTTTCTAGGCTCTGACGTCGACTTGTTTGGGGGCACACGGATCTCATTTAACCATTTTTATGGTACACTCCTCCCGTCATACACCTTCTTTATCGTTCTTTCTCTCTTTCTTTCTCTCTCTATCCTTTGTCTTTTTTATCTCTCTGTCTTCTGTCTATTCTCTCTCTCCCTCCCTCATCTCTCTTTCTCTCCTCCTCTTCCCCTTTCTCTCTCCTTTCTCTCTCTCTCTCACATCTCTCTTTCGTTTTCCTCTCGCCTCTTCTTTCCATCTCTCATCTTTTACACACACACACACACACACACACACACAGGTTTACATGGCTTTACTTCCGAGGACAAGTAGTGTTCCTCTATTGTTCCTCGTCCTCGGACAGTCGACGGAATAAAGCACAAATTCATTGTTCGACGTTCGAGGACTATTGTCCGGCTTCCGAGGACCATTGTTCTCATGATTTTTTTTTTTTTGTTCTCTGTCCGAAAATGTCCTCGGACATACTGCTAAACAGACCCACACACACACACACGCACACACGCACACACACATACACACCCTCTTCTCCTTTCCCCCACCTGTGATGTAGAATGAGTGTGTGTTTGTGTTTGTGTTGGGGATTGTGCGTACCCTTTGAGCCCCCTTTTGTAAGCTCTCAGTTGAAGAACATACTTCCTTTTGCCATCAACTATTTTCTTGAATTTTCTTTCTTTCTTTAGCAGGGGCGTGGTTTCTAGGCATTGGCGTCGACCCATGGGGGGGGGGGGGGCAGAGGCACATTTCAGCCATTTTCAAGCTAGGGGTTGTGCGGTCATTATCATAATTTCCCCTTCCTACTTGTTTTAAGTAATTTTTCTCTTTTGAGAAGAATCATGAAGATATATTCCTTTTTTAAAAAATAGGACAGAATTTTCTCTTAATAACATTGTCACTCTATCAGTCATGTCAGTAAGAGACCTTTGTAGTATGACCATGAAGCTACAAGCTCCATGGTATGACCGGTAAATGCCGGTTGTTAGCGATTAAAAGTCCTTTTCGTTTAAAAGTTGTTGAATAGAACAGTCCTCTCGTCATAAGAAACTATAAATGCACATTGTTTATCATTCTCTCTCTCTCTCTCTCCTTCTTTCTCTCCTCTTCCCATTTTCTCTCTTCTCTCTCTCTCTCTCTTCTCTCTTTTTTCCTCTCTCTTATATCTCTCTTTCTCTCCTCTTCCCCTTTCTCTCTGCTCTCTCTCTCTATTCTGTCCTTTCCCTCCCTCTCTCATTTCTCTTCTCTCGTCCTCTTCCCCTTTCTCTCTCGCCTCTCTCGCTATTCTGTCTTTTCCCTCCCTCTCTCATTTCTCTTCTCTCGTCCACTTCCCCTTTCTCTCTCGCCTCTCTCTCTCTTTCTCTCTCTTCTGTTTTTTTTCTTTCTCTCTCCCTTATCTCTCTCTCATCTCTCTTTCATCTTTCTTTCGCCTCTTTTTTCTGTCTCATTTTCTCACACCTTTTTACACACACACACACACACACACACGGTCTTGCATTGCTTTACTTCCGAGGACAAGTATTGTTCCTTTATTGTTCCTCCGTCCTCGGACCGTCGACGGAATAAAGCACAAATTCATTGTTCGACGTTCGAGGACTATTGTCCGGCTTCCGAGGACCGTTGTTCTCATGATTCTTTTTTTTTTCTCTGTCCGAAAATGTCCTCGGACATACGGCTAAACACACCCACCCTCACGCACACCCCCCCCCCCCCACACACACACACACCACACATACGGCTCAACACGCCCAGACACTTCTCTTTTCCCCCTCCTCTGATGTAGAATGTGGATGTGTTTGTGAGTGTGTGTGTGTGTGTGTGTGAGCTCCTTTTCTGCAGGCTCTCAACTGCCATCAACTATTTTCCTTTCCAAAGAATGGACGATGTTGATATACCTCTTCCCTCATCTCTATTCCTCCCTATTTTAATAAATACACGTGTTTAAAAAGGTAAAGTCTAAAAGATTAGGCCCACTCACTGCAACAGTGTAAGGCTTTAAAGTAGAACACTCAAGAAAATCACAAATATGGCAATTAATATATCACTAGAAATTGGGAAGCTTACAGATGGCAATCGTATAAGTTTTATGTCAACTGCGTATATGATGATTATAAAAACAACATAAATAAAAGCTCTTCTCAGCATGTGGAATATCCGAGGATTCGCCAGAAATATAGCGATGTTTTGATGTCGTCATACGAGGGATCGATCCTGCTTAAGCAGACGACGTCCTATAATGAATGAACGTAATTGCAATGCAATTATTTATCAAATTATAAAGAGTTTGGTACATTTAAACATGACCTTATTTCACACCATTCGAAAAGGGAAAGTGAACTGATTCTGATAACTAAAACCGTTTGATTGTAAATACACAGGAGAAGGGTCAATGATCAATGAAATAAACCCCATTTTCAAATTGAAAAGCCCTGCGAATAATAGCTGGATGGTATTCGTTCGCTCTTGAAACGCCGAACATGCCGCGGTGCAAGCAGCTGAAAATACAATGGCGTCTTATTTTGTTTACAAGTGACTGATTCCTTTATTTTTTTAACGCTGCATTTTTCATCAAAATAATACCATACACGAAGTTAAGAGTGAGGCAACAGACTAACATTAAGACTGACGCTAGTCAAGTAAGAGAAATAAGTGAAGAGGAGATGACAAAACAGGCACTGAAAAATGTGTATAATGTTATGGGACATCGTCTGCTTAGACAGGACTCGCCCCTCTTGTGTCGTCACACATCTCAGCAGCGTTCAAGGAGCTTTTCAGCTGCTATATCGGGGGCTGTATTTTACCGTTTTATAATTGATAATAATCATTAATTCAAATGTTTCCAAGCTTTAAATTTGGATAACCTTGTTTAATTTATGCCATCTATGCAATAATAAGTATTAAGCCAATATTTAAAATCATCAGTGTTCTACTTTAAATTTCTAACAGGTGAAATGACTTTTTGGTAGACAGCATACTAATAGTAGCCTGCAAGGTTATCTGCAAATGTATTGAATATTAAACATGTAGGCCTATGAGTATCATACCCGACAATAATTATCATAATAACAATAATAATAATAAGATTAATTTATATAGCACAGCTACTTTTTGAATATACTCTACTGCTTATATTTTATGAATAGAACTAATCTACTTAAAAAGCTCTGAAAACAGGTGGGTCTTCAATAGAGATTTAAAAATGAGGTCGGATTGTGCTTTCCTTATTACAAGAGCAAGGTGGTTCCAGAGTTTGGGAGCAGCACAACTAAATGCACAATCTCCAAGAGTTGCTTTTGTTTTGGCATGAGGCTGTTTTAGAAGCAGATTGTCTTGTGAACTTCTTAAATTATGTGTATGTGGATGCAATTTAAAAGATGATAATTCAGGCAAATAATTTGGGGCTTGACCATTCAAAGCTTTGTGAAAAAGCAAAAGTATCTTGAATGTAATTATGTGCTTTATTGGCAAGCAATGTAACTTCATCAAAAGAGGGGTGGTGTGGGAAAATTTGAAGAATTGGTCACAAGTCTTGCACAGGGATTCTGAACATATTGCAACTTCACGGTATGTGAATCTGACAAGCCAAACATCAATTACAATAATCAAGTTTACTACTAATACAAACATGGACAAGGCTTTCAGTTTTTTTTCTGATCTAAGTATTTACGGATGTGACGCAAATTATATACCATAAAAAAGCAAATTTGCACGTGTTGGATATTTGTGTTTCCATGTTTAAACGAGAATCTAGCCATACACCAGGATTTCTCACGGTACTTGTCGGTTTCACTTCTGCATCTCCAACTGTTACATGATTAATATTCATTTTTTTGTTCCATAACAATAATGAAATTTTGTTGTTCCTTCCGAAGTATTATATGTACGCTCTGGTTGGCGCAATTATCGCCCGATTCATGGCACTGTCAAGAGTTAATGTGGGGGAAACGATCAGCGATATAATGACTACCTACAAGTACCCTTGAAATGTCATTGTGCGTTTGAAAGATAGGTCTTGCTGTTCTTGCAGATCAAATATAATGTACAATAATGATCGAGGTCGATTTACATCCCACGACATATTTAGCAGTATTTCAATATCAAGGACTATCGGCCCGGTCTAGTTTCTTCTAGAGTGTAGATTGTGGTATATGAGACAATAATATTTATTGTATCAACAAGGTCACATACAGAGAACAGGGAGGGGTCATGGGCGTATCCAAGATTTTCTAGGGTGGTCGATTTCCCAACGAAACTCTGCCAAGGAAAAAGGTCATCATTTTTTGGTTACCATGCTTGTATTTATAAGAACGGCATCAAATATTTGAGTACACTGTTCAACTTACACTTATTAACATATGCATACCTCAATTTACCTCAATAAAAGAAATATCAACCACTATCTAAGAATCTTAGGAAACTATCATCATTCATAGTTCTTACTTTAGTAAAAGTGGTACAATTTTCAAGATTTGATGATAACTATATACAAGGTCATAAATTCGTTTGAGAAAGTTGTTTTTCTCTAATGATAAACAAAATGAATTAATTAAGCATGAAAGGTGTTCCTTCCCACATCTTTATAAAAGTATAAATAGATTAGAGAAAAAAGTAAGATATAGTAGAAATAACTAACTTACATGTAAGTTGCATCGCTGAGAAAATCATGACTAATATCAAAACAGGTAACATCTTTTTTATCACGGGATTATGAACAAGGTGAAACACAGAAGATGGAGATGAATAACAAATCGATCAGTCCGCAACAAGTCCTAATGATAAACTGAATCGGCTGTATGTCAACTCCAGCTTCCGCGGAACGATCTCAAAAGTGATGATTGTGCTTAATTGTTATAATCCAGCAACTCTGATGGATGCTCATCGCGGTTAGCAGGGGCGTCGTTTTCTAGGCTCTGGCGTCGACCTGTTTGGGGAGGGGGGGGGGGGGGGTGGCTGTGGGCACACGGATCTCATTTAACCATTTTTATGGTACACTCTTCCCGTCATAAGAAACTATATATACTCCTTGTTTATCTTTGTTTCTCTCCCTCTATCTTCCTCTTTCTATCCTTTGTCTTTTTCTATCTCTCTGTCTTCTGTCTTTTCTCTCTCTCTCTCTCTTTCTCTTCTGTTTTTTTTTCTCTCTTATCTCTCTCTTTCTCTCTCACTTGTCTTTGTTCGCTCTCCCTCATCGCTCTCTCATCTCTCTTTCATCTTCCTTTCGCCTCTTTTTTTCGGTCTCCTTTTCGCACATGCTTGTATACATAAGAACGGCATAAAATATTTGAGTACACTGTTCTACTTGAAAGTACATGTATTAACAAAAATATGCATACCTCAAAATATTTGTCAACACATATCAGCCACTATCTCCTCTGATGTAGACCGAGTGTGTGTTTGTGTGTGAGGCGGGGGGGGGGGGGGTGCTCGTACCCTTTGAGCCTCTTTTCTGCTAAAACATTTTCTTTTTCATAATTATTGATAATTCAAGTGTATTGGATATCAAACACGCATACACACTCGGCCGTATTTATCATCATTAATTTTCTGTTTAATTATAATAATGATCTTTTGTTGTTCCCATATACGCCTGTATTATGTATGTTCAATTAGGCACAATAATAGCCCAATTCATTGCACCATCAAGAATTAATGTGAGGGAAACGATCAGCCATATAAAAGCTACTGATTCCTACAAGTACCCCTGGAAAGCCATCATGCGTTCGCACTCATCAAATATAATGTACAATAATGCTCAAGGTCGATTTACAACATCAAACATCATGTTTAACAGTATCTCATTAACATGGACTATCTACTTTTAGTTTCTGCAGACCTTAGGAGCAGGGTGTAGGGTGTGGTATATGAGACAATTTATTGTATCACAATGGTCATATTTAGAGAATAAAGTTTTATAAGGGCGGGGGTCCAATTCCCAACAAAACTCTGCCAAGGAGGGAGGGGGGGGGGGGAAGTCATCATCTTATGGTCTTGATAATACCAAACAATCTCTGATTAACACCAAAGAACAAACAAAACAAGGACACAATAACTACCCCCCCTTGAAGTCAGCCAAATATATAATCGACAGATTCTAGGACAATAATCCATGGTTTAGACTTTAGACCATGGTTTAGGTTTACACCACCTTCGTGAATTCGGGTCGATATGATATGATAACTACAAGGACATCGACCCCGTACAAAGACGCCCTACACGAATTGCCGAAGGGCGATTTAGAGTATTCATAAGTGTAATCTTCCCCGTGTGTAATTTTACCGTATTTACCGGGGTGTCTAAGGGGTGTTAGAAGGGAAGGTACTGATTTTAGCCCCAATGGTTTTTTGTAGTGAGATAGTTGTACTTATATCAAATCAAATGAATGCGATGTGAGATGGTCGAGCGGTACGGTCAGTTCTCTGTCTTTGTCGACTGATGGACCTATGTTTCATGATGTTCGAAACCAATGCCCGTTGCACACAAGGCGTCATTTCGAATGCCTTATTACCTGCACTAATCAAAAGGGTGAAGGGCGGTTACTAAAAACTTTGTCTGCCCTTTTTACTTTGCAATAACTTTTTGTACGATTTCACTCTCGCAAGATGCGTCAAAGACCGCGCCAGTCACTGACGTCGTCCAACGTCAGGCAAATTAATAACGCCTCATGTGCAACGAGTTTTTAGTACAGTTTTCCGGATTGTGACATTTTAATAGAGAACAGCATGTGGTTCCTAAGACAGTTCATCATATTACACTCAGAGAGAAGTGTATTTTTATCGACAGAATCACTCTTTAACCAATTCCATATATTCCACAAGGTACTTTCCCGATTTTCCACAGCAACCAGTCCTGAGGATTGCATACTGTTGTAATGTTTGGCGCCATCTGGTGTTCACTATTTTGGAAGATTCTCTCGTTTGTTTTTCATTGAAAACAGTTTGAACATTTATTGGCATTCTAAATCCATGCAAAATGAGATCTAATTTTCTTTTCTTGTCCAAATGAAACAAAATGATTTCGTGTTTAATATTAACATCTTACCATCTTACCATTAACATCTTATCATACTAATGATGACCATTAATAACACCATTTTCACCACAAAAAAGTCGCTCGTGGGCTTTCCGAAGCCTACGCCAAACCTTCTAATATGACTGGCGCAAATAATCTGAGGAGATTGAAGAGCGCCATCATAATGAAGAACCAACCAACCAACCTCGTTTGCTTTCATTGAAAACGGTCTGTTTAAAACCATGCAAAATGATATCTAATTTTCTTTTCTTGTCCAAAGGAAACAAAATGATTTCAAGTTCGCCTCTTTTTTAATTTTGCTGCTCTGACTGGAATTTCAATGACGCCTCAAAATGTATTCATTTTTGTTTGCAGGCATAGCGATAGAGAAATAGAGATAGGGATAGAGAGAGAGAGAGAGAGAGGGAGGTAGAGAGAGAGGGAGAGAGGGAGGGAGAGAGGGAGAGAGAGAGAGAGAGAGAGAGAGAGAGAGAGAGAGAGAGTAATTCTATCTTTTACATTATTGAAACTTTGCATAGTAGATTATTCGATATTCATATAAGTAATCAAAATCCTAGCAAATGATATAAACAACTATAAAATTGAACAGATCTTTAGTGCAAAACTTGAGAGCATTTACAGTCATGACATATAGTGTTAAATTATTAGACCGGGAATACTGAAGTCTTGATTCTGTAAACACATTGGCAAATCTCTATAGGCCATTTTCGTAATGTATTGAAATTTAATGTCTACATTTTTGCTACGTTCCTAATGACTAATTATTTCATTCTCAAATATTTAAATAATCAGAATGCAAATTGCATACACTACATGTTGTTAAGTCAGGCAAGCCATCATATTAATCCAACTTAGCAACAATTAATATATGCAATTTGCATTCCGGCTATTGAAATACAATACTTTGTACAGGTGAATATGACATTTCGTTACTACACAAGCTTGTATAAATCTGTCTGCATTTATATGAAAAAGATCAATTCCACATAAAGGTACGTAATCAACCAATTAATCAATCAATCAATCTATTAAGCAATCAGTCAATCAATCAATGAATCCATCACTTGAACTGCATGAGTCATTCTAGAAGATTTCAGATTTAAAATTAACATTTATTTTCTCCACACTCTACAGTTTATTAGGGTTTACATAGTTTCGAATGCAAGCAAAATGTATCTTATGAGAAGGGTGCGAAACACCATGAAGACTACGTGTGTATGAGATGCTAGTATTTATGAGAACGACATCATATATTTGATCACACTGTTCAATTTGGAATATTGTTCATCAGTATGGGATCCCCATACCAATGATCTCAAATCGCAAGTGGAGGCAGTACAGAGAAGGGCTGCCAGATTTGTAAAGAATGACTACGGCAGGCAAAGTAGTGTCACTTCAATGATAAAATAACTTGGTTGGAATACACTTGCAGAAAGAAGATAGATAGCAAGACTCACCACCTTTAAAACACTTACCGATTGGAATTCGTTACCGGAAACAGTAGTAAACACCCAAGATCCCAAATTGTTCAAAGTTAAACCACAACAGCATTATCAATAGTATTATTTTATTATTTCTGCGCACACCCACCCGACTCGATTCACTCTACAGGAGTGTTGAGTCGTACTTATCAATATCAATTTACGAATATTATATCCACACCTTCAAAAAATACCCATCAATTTATATCAACCACTATCCAAGAATCTTAAGAATCTATTATTATTCATAGCATAAATAAAAATGGGGAAATCTAAATCATTGGTATGAGTTTATGAATAAACTAAGTGAGTGATATTATGCTGTCTAAAAGTATAAGAGTTTAATATCTAGATAGACATGAGTAATTACGAAAGCGAGGAAATGTTCTATAATTCATCACAATTTCCTAATAATCACGAAACGGGGAAACCTTCCAGTCTCATCCAATCCAAATTTCTCTGGTCTTGGAAACTCTCATAAAATTTCTTTCAAAACTGAGGAAAGAAATGTACAACATATTTTAGCAAAGATCAAACTAAAATTTGTCGACTGTAAACCCCTTCCAAAACCTAATGTCTTTCGTTATTACGGTATTTAATTTCAATATTCCTGTCAATTCCTTTCTTTGCAGAAACATCTTTATTAGATACTGCTCTGACTTTGCAATATAATACATTATAACAAAACATATACATATACATAATATAACAATAGAATAAACAAAAATATAATTCTGATTATACAGGACATAGTGATAAGATATGTTTACAGCACAACAATATTTTTCCATCTGTTATCAAATGATATAAAGTTGTTATTTTTAATACAAATGTAATGTTCAAGAGAGCGATAATATCTTAACATGCTTTTAAAAGAGTTGATCGATAATACGTTACTTTTTGCATTTGCTGGAAAATATATAGTATTTGGCATATAAAATAATGAAATTAAATTGAATTCCAGCACTTTCATAAAATCCAAACAAGAGGTTGATTTTACTCAAGGTAACTTTGTCGTCCAAAATGAAATTTTGGACGTCGAGTGGTTTAAACACTTGACTGGAGATGGGAAGGTCGTGGGTTCGAACCCCGGCGCGGCACTACTGTTCTTTGGCAAGACATTAATCTACATTTGCCACTCTCCACCCAGGTGTTAAATGGGTACCGGCAGGAATTAATTCCTTGAATGCTGTGAGCACCGAAATCGGTAGCCTAGCTAGAGCCGGGGTAATATTGGAGCGCCTTGAGCACCATTCATGGTGGATATGAGCGCTATATAAATATCCAATATTATTATTATTATTATAATAAACCTTCTGGTGATTTGGCAATCCCAAAATAAATGTGCTATACTTTCCTCAGCTCTGTAACAAAATGAACATAAATCTGATTTCGTGATATTTAATGTTTTAAGATACTTGTTTACACCAAGTATGCGATGAATTAACTTAAATTGGAAATAACGGATATGTGTAGATAAACATGCCCTGATAGGAACTAAGCAGATTTTTGCCCAGTCTAAGTTTGATGTATTTAACAAAGAATTCCATTTATCTATCGATTTAGGGGGGTTAAAAATTTGTTTAACACTAAACTTATGAATGTACCGATTATTTTATGATTATTTTATGATTTCAACTTCAGCATACTCCAATCCCACACTTGGCCCTTATGTGTAAGTGGTGTCCTGTCTTCACTATCAAGTCGAAAGTGAGGCCATATAATATTTTGTGAATCTGGCAGTACAAACTTACAAAATGTAGAGCTTCTCTTATGACATTTTACAAGTCCAATATCTACATGGATTTCTTTTATGGTGTACTCATTACTCCCACCAACCTCATGTAGTCATGCCATTGGATTAAAAAAAGCTCGGAGCTCGGAGCTCGGAGTTATCAATATCAGTAACGTTATTAAAAAAAATTCTCTGTCAACATGCAGTGAGTAAATGCGTATCAAATCATCAAACTTTACGGAGCAAGGTCGATAATTATTAAATTACTATGGGAGACTTTGTCGGTGATGACCCCTTAAAAAGAAAACAAGTCAATTGTCTTTATGCTCCCCCCCCCCCCGATTTGATGGACTGATGTCCTGAAACTGCATTACTAGCGCTTAGAGGAAATATTGCTATTCTTACTGACTCAGCATCCTTATTTTTCCTTTTCTCATTACACATTACCTTATTTTAATTATTACTCTCAACGTAGAGTAAAAAAAGATTGTTTATGATTTCAACTTCAGCATACCCTAATCCCACACCTGGCCCTTTTTGTGAATGTGGTGTCCTGTCTCCACTACCAAGTCAAAAGTGAGGACATATAAAATTTTGTGATTCAAAATCTCAATATCTGGCAGTACAAACTTACTAAAATATGCAGCTCCTGCTGTGACATTTTACATTTCCAATATCTATGGATTTAAATATATACTTTAGCATTTACAGATGCATACTTCACAATTGCAATCTCTGCTCAAACAGCGGCAGATGCTTAAAATCAGTGACGTAGCAACAGGGATCA
Source organism: Heliocidaris erythrogramma (assembly GCA_025617745.1). NCBI lineage: Eukaryota > Metazoa > Echinodermata > Echinoidea > Camarodonta > Echinometridae > Heliocidaris > Heliocidaris erythrogramma. The sequence continues at coordinate 5,437,466 of CM046872.1, read as the reverse complement.
CGGGAGTACGTGTCCCAATTGAATGGCCAAAATGAAGGGGAGAAAAGGGAGAGATCAAATTAGAGGGAGAGAGAGAGAGAGAGGGGAGGGGGAGAAAAGAGAGGGGAGAACGAGAAAATGAGATAGCAGAACTCTTCTCCAACGCCCTCGTATTTCATTCACCGAGTATTAAGACCAGTCCCCCCCCCCCCCCCCGGTGATTCCAATGCTCCCTCAATGGTTGGATTTAAGCTACGACACTGCTACAAAGCTTAAACACACAGTAGACATAAGGTGACATTATTATTTACATAATTTTATATCATTTTGGAGCATTAACATCACTGCAAAACACGCCTCGGTATACTCGAGGAGGCACAAGTCATTCAAATAAATATATTTTTGACACATATATTTCACATTTGTAAATATTATGCGACAATATACATGCTGATTTATGTTATCTGACGTATATGAAAATATGTAGAATATAATTGCTCTGACGTTGAAAGTTTCGAGACTTTTAAAATAGCTACAAATGATTTTATGTTTGAAACCAGTACAGCGACAAAAACAGCTCTTTTAATTTCTACCAAATGTCGAAATGCAGCTGAACTTGCACGGTAACTTAGTCACTAGGGATGAAAATGGTAAAACTTGTAAGATGGAAAATATTTCATGATTTAATGGCACATGAATAAAAGTAATAAAATGAAATTGAATGAAATCGACCCCCAAACATGTGAATCGAATAAAATATATATGTATTATGTAAATGTATATAGCACGATAAAGAGTGAATCGCATACGTTATCCATCTGTCGTTCCATATCTTAAATGAGGTTGTCTTGATGTAAAATCAAATTCAGGTCGGTCCATAATAATTGCACCCTTTAGATGGTGAGAAGTAGCTCGAACCAACATTCTCTCTGATTTCTTCATTCAGCTCACACACCCCATCTTTGTAATTAAACGACTTGCACCCAGCAACGCCATTGCACATCATGGTGCATTTTATCAGGCTTACCTTTCCCACTGTCTCCATCACGTGATCAGTGAGACAGTAGCCAATCAGAGAACGTCCCTCGTTGTCCTTGGCCAGGGAGAAGAGGCTCGACTTGAAACGGGGTTTGGGTCGTTGACAGGTCTGAGTGGTCGGGGACTGGGTGGTAGATTGTGGAGGAGTCTGAGTGGTCGGGGACTGGGTGGTAGATTGTGGAGGAGTCTGAGTGGTCGGGGACTGGGTGGTAGATTGTGGAGGAGTCTGAGTGATCGGGGACTGGGTGGTAGATTGTGGAGGAATCTGAGTGGTCGGGGACTGGGTGGTAGATTGTGGAGGAGTCTGAGTGGTCGGGGACTGGGTGGTAGATTGTGGAGGAATCTGAGTGGTCGGGGACTGGGTGGTAGATTGTGGAGGAGTCTGAGTGGTTGAGGACTGGGTGGTAGATTGTGGAGGAGTCTGAGTGGTCGGGGACTGGGTGGTAGATTGTGGAGGAGTCTGAGTGGTCGGGGACTGGGTGGTAGATTGTGGAGGAGTCTGAGTGATCTGGGACTGGGTGGTAGATTGTGGAGGAGTCTGAGTGATCGGGGACTGGGTGGTAGATTGTGGAGGAATCTGAGTGATTGGGGACTGGGTGGTAGATTGTGGAGGAGTCTGAGTGGTCGGGGACTGGGTGGTAGATTGTGGAGGAATCTGAGTGGTAGATTGTGGAGGAGTCTGAGTGGTTGAGGACTGGGTGGTAGATTGTGGAGGAGTCTGAGTGATCGGGGACTGGGTGGTAGATTGTGGAGGAGTCTGCGTGATCGGGGACTGGGTGGTAGATTGTGGAGGAGTCTGAATGATTGAGGACTGGGTAGTATCAACATCAGATATGGGCTCAACTGTATGGAAGAAAATGACATTCGTTATTTCTTTTCCTGGTCAAATTCTTTAGATTTTATCAGAACTTCTCGTTTCAAGTGAATTTGATTAGTAATAATAATAAGCAACATTTCATCGACTAAAACGTGCAGTCAATATCATTTTGTATTTATAAGTATACAGCGATCATGCATCATTAAGTTGTACAGAAACAGCTTTAAAATCTTGAAAACTATAGCTATAAATTCATGAATCCATGAAATCCATGTAAGTATCGGACGGCGAACCTTTGAAAATTGCAGATCATTTTTCGGGGAAACGAACATTCCAACCCACATTAAGGCAGTAAAAATCAAGGTACATTCCGATAATCCGTTTGCTAATTCCAAAACGGAAAAATGGAAAAACAAAATATTGAGTAAATAAACGTTTCTATTTTCGTTATTACAAAGAGACAAACGGTCGTTTTTTAATATGTGACAGGAACAAAACTTGCAAAAAGAAAATACTGAAAAACGAACTTTTTTGTTTTGTTTTTGCTGTTTTCTTGAAATTGTTTTTTTTTCTCCAAAACGAAAAATTAAGTAACTTTTATATTTCCTTTTTTCTTTTTTTTCTCATGCAAATTGAGATATCAAACACGTTTTGTTGTGTTTGTTTTTGTTTTTCCATTTTTGTCTAAGAAATTGAAAATTAATCATCTTTTCTGATTTCGTTTCCCTGTTTTGCGCTTTGCAAATTAAGGATAGAACACTTTTCTAATTTTTGATTCTGCTTTTTTCGTTCTTGTTTCTAAATTTAAAAACTGAACAACTTTTTTATTTCGGTTTTTTTCTCTTTATTTATTTTTTAAAATTATTTTTTGCTTTGCAAATTGAAAATTGAATACCTATTCTGACTTCGTTTTTCCGTTTTTGCTTTTGCTAACCCGTATGAACATCAAATGAGGATTACAGCTATGGCAACCTTACTAAAATTACCTTCGCAAAGTGTGTAGCTACAACAATTATTACAATAACAATCACCCAAAGCATTGTCAGGATTGTTAATAAGATAACTTAAAACGCACTGCTGATCGCTACCTCCAGCACCAGAGCTGTCTGGTTCACTAGGATACCACCAATCTGTAGGGAAGAAAAATCGTGTACAAGGTAAACATTGTAAATGAAGGAGAAAAACAGACGGTTGGAAAGAAGAATCATTATTCTATCTTTATACATGTATGATTCTGAAACTATAGGCGTTCACAATATTCTCTCAGAACAAACGATGAAATATTCCATTTTTACATGAACTACAAAAATTGGCTTAAACTTATCACCATATCACTATGATATAAATTGTTTAATCGATGTAAATAGTATAAGGTCCAAGCGAAAATTATATTAGTTAGATCAGCGTTTTTCAACAGGGGTGCCGTGGGAGAAATTAAGTTGTATTAAAAATATATTTTGGAATAACGTCATACATGTATATAATAATGAGATAATATCCTGCCCCCCCCCCCCCCCAACAAAGAACTCAGTTAGCGTTTTTATTTTCTATCAACTTAATATGAATTATCTTGTACGATTGTCATGTTTGCTTACCACTGTTGATATCTATCTGTGTGCCATCGTTACACTGGAAGGTTCCCTCTACCGCCTCGTCCGTACACCCTACCCAGAACAACCAGCGCCCGGTGTACTGTTGAACATAGCTTGAATTGCTCACTAACCACTCCTCGTTGCTATTAGGAACAAAGACTTTGCCACCAATTGAGTTGCAAGATGAAACAGCATCCGAATATGTCATCCGTGTTTTACCGGATGCAGTAGACGAGAAATTGTAGCATCCGGGTCCTATGCTCTCCCATCCGTTGGGACACGCCCCATCTTTGGAGAAGAAGGCATGATAGCAGACTTTCATATGACGTAGAAAATGTGGATCGCTTTAGTAAAAGAACATTGATGATAACAACTGACAAGGAAATAATTCATTTGGGAAAAGTTGTTTTGTCTAGACTGAAATGAATAAGCATGAATAATGTTACTTCTCAGATAGATAATTAGAAAGGATATAATAGAATAGAGACAAAATTACGATTAAGTAGAAATAATAATAATAATAATAATAATAATAGTGGCTACTTGTATAGCGCACAGGTCCACCTTTCGGTGCTCATGGCGCTTAGAGAAAACTACATACATAATTCTCATAAACATAGTAAATTAAAATACTGCAATAATTACAACAAAGAAAACAAATACGTTTTCAGTTGTGATTTGAATGTTTCTGTTGACGACAGTTGACGTAATTGTAGAGGGAGTTCATTCCAGAGTTTCGGACCCATAGCTGAAAAAGCCCGATCGCCCCAAGCATGTTTTGTTCTAGGTGTACGAAGCAGCAATTTGTCTGATGACGAGCGAAGACTTCGTGTGGGATTGTATTTGGAAATAGAGTTGCACAGGTATGTGGGGGAAAAAGAGTAAACTGCATGATGTACCAATAACAGAATTTTAAAGATAATCCTTTTGTCAACTGGAATCAGATTTTTTAGTGAATGTTAATAGGCGGGCTGCGGAATTTTGTAGTCGCTGAAGTTTTCATCTTTATTTTGGAAGGTTATAGAACAACGCATTTGCAAAATCTAAACGAGAAGAAATTAAAGCATGGATCAAGATCTCGGCCGCAGGCTTGGATAAATACTTTCTTATGAAACTAAGATTACGTAGTTGATACCTTACACTCTGTTGAACATGTGTTATATGACTGCGAAAGGACATTTCCTGATCAAATATAACACCCAAATTACGAGCTGTTTTTTGATGGAGTGATACAAGTGCTACCAATATGGAGATGACATGATTGATAGTCGACCTTACGTAACATGTGCTTTGAACCTAATAATAAAAACTCAGATTTATCATCATTCAGCTTTAGGCCATTAGATATTAGCCAGTATTTTAGTTCTTCCAGACATGTTTCAAGTTTTGCTACAGCTGATGATAGTGAAGACACTGTAGGTTTGAAAGATAGATAGATTTGTATGTCATCAGCATAACAATGGTAACTAATACAATGTTTGAGAAGTATCTTGCTGATTGGTTGCATATAAAGGGAGAAGAGCAGTGGTCCTCCAATATTACCGCAATCCAGTTCTCTAAAAATACCATCTGTTAAGTTGACAAGTAGTGTTTCCACACTATGACCGGGCTTGTAGGCAGATTGACATGGGTCAAACAATTCATTATCTTGTAAATATGCAGTCAGTTGTGAGAAAACAACCCGTTCCAGCAGTTTACTCAAAAAGGATAAGTTTGAGATCGGGCGGTAATTTTTAAGACACTCCTGATCTAAGCCCGATTTTTTCAAGGTTGGATGGATGACAGCTGATTTACAAACCTGTGGGACAACACCTGAACTAAGGCTAGCATTTATAATGCTTGTGATGACAGGTACCATGACTGTGCTACACTTCTTAACCAAATCTGTTGGGATTGGATCAAGCTCACATGACTTGTTTGGTGAGTTCTTGATAAATGTTTCCATCTCACTGATAGTGACCAACCGAAACTCACTCAACTCTGATTCGACTTCGAAAACAGTGTCATCTAACTGTACAACATGAGTTTGGAAGCACTGTCGGATTGTTAGAATTTTATCTACAAAATATCGATTAAAACGATTGGCGAGCTCCAACTGATCACCATGAGTGAGATGTTCTGGTAAAGGAGATGGCTGTTTTCTGTGAAGTAAATTATTGGCAACTTTATACAGTTTCTTTGTATCTTTCCCACAATCCTCAACTTGTTTTGAGTGATAGTCTGAGTATTCTTAATCAAGGCTTTTACATGTTGTTTTGGTATTGTAATTCTGTCTGTTTCATGTGGTGCTATAATATAATGCAATGTATGTATTCATGTGATGTACCCTCTTCCCTACTTTTTTCTATTATCATTCTGTCTGTTTCATCTGGTACTGTAATGTAATGTGATGTATATAGGGGTAAGTGGGCTAATGTGTATACTGTGTGGTAAGGAAGGGGGCTGTTTTGTTGTTTGTTCGTTTTTTTTTTGTTTTTTTTTTGGGGGGGGTTCCTTCTTTTTATCTTTTTCTTTTTTTATATATGACCACGAGGCACCACAAAACCACCCAAAAGTCGCACTGTGTGATTTTCAGTTAGAGCTCAATCAATGTGTTTTGGTTGGCACGCATGGTCAAATTTTAGTTTTGGGTATTTCCTGAAAGAGTATACTTTTTTCTAAGTAATCTAAAATGTGGAGGCACCAAACAATCTAGAAGTGGTATTTTTGACAGCTTTTTATCAGACTTATGTGTGTCTTCTCTGGATTTTGTTGTATTAATTTTCTTTTTCACGACCCTGAATACTTGTCTCATTTTAATCTCCCATAAATCTCCCGGGGTAAGTTCTTGCATTGATACTTGTGCACTATGATAAACAGGATATGTCTATGTAGTATGCCAAGTTTTAGGACAATCTGATAATCCCTTCATAGAAATTTTCATTGAGTTCTAATCCTCCATTTGTCACCTTAGTGCAACACTTTGCAAGTCAGAGTGCTTCAATAGACTGCAAACTTTAAACCCTTATTAAGAAGTAACAT